>LPNX010879862.1:11703-77947 GCA_001517045.1 Pseudotsuga menziesii | reverse complement strand
TTACATGCTAAGTTGATGGTATCAACTTTGCATTTACGACCATGATGAAGGCATCTTAAATGTGAAATGTGTAAACATGTTAGCACAACACGAATTGTATGTCTTTTAAAGGGGTAAGGAAGTATGTTGTTGAGATTGACAAAATAAAATAAAAAACATTATAACTTGCACACAGTGTCTTGATAGTAACTTCGGGATGAATTTTCTTGAAGGATGGGTGTATGTAATACCCGATTTTTACTAAACGTATCATTTAGACACACTCCACTTATTTTGCTTGTTTTCTTTTAGGCTCATCTCGAATGAGCAAACTATATTTACGATATGATGGGCTGAAATTGCTATGTGACTATATTTATTACGACACTATAATTATAAGGTTACTACGGTTATCAAGTCATCATGTTTATGTGGTTACGATGTGTTGATTATCATGAGATTATTATATTTTACGATGATAATATCTGTTGAAATGTTTTCATTTATCAAATGTGAAGTATATGATGCGGTACGTGGATACCATGTTACGATATGACCCATTTGAATTATTATATGTCAAGTGTACCTATGATGAATTAAATTATTACATGAAATAATGATGAGGATGATGATGTGATCACTTGATTATCAAGTGAAATTACTCTCTATACGTGTGTACTTGTGAAGTACTAACCCACGGGACATTGGCGATACATGATAGTCAAATACTTGATATGATATCTGGAATAGTTACTTGCTACGTAGTAAACGCTACCGACTGAAAATGATGATACAATGACACAATCCAATAATCCTGATAGGAGCAGAGAATGATTTGATAGGGTATAGACCTTGTATGTTGAGAGGGATGGAGGTATTGCCCACCCTATGTTATTATGATACCTGAGGTCGTGGGAGGATTGTGTTGAGACACGCTCCCCAAGTTGTTGTGATGTCGACGATCGAATGCCTGCTAGGAGAGGCTAGGTCCGTTGTTTAGCCGATGCTATTGCTCTCAGGTTCTTATGTAGTCAGGTTGGTGAAGCAGACATCCACTTCTATACTAGCAGAGGAAGGATAGGGAGGATGCAGACATAGGTTAAGATGAGAGGATGTGTTAGTTAGTATTGTTGAGGGTTGGGCATTCCTTGATACTAAATTAGTGCTAGTATGTACCCTTCCTTGTACTTCATTGATTAAAGTAATGTAAACCTACATAAAGATAATGATACGAAATCATAAAAGGGATTAATTTTTAAATACTTTATAGTGCTAAAAATATATATATGCTTTCTCTTTCTACATGGGGAAATTACTATTATTATTTAGCATATATGCATATGTGGGATGGTGTTTGTTCATAGTGCATATCCGACTTGTGCATACACTGGCCATGCATGCACACTTGGAACATGTACAACAATATTAACATACGTGTCACGCTTGAATGGTGGTATAAATTGCCTTAGATAACTTAGTGAAGGATGTGCTAATCAACTTATATAAGGAATTGTTAAATTGTTAATGTGTAAAATAACTGAGTTAGTATAATCAAACTGAAGCCGGAATCAAACTGAAACATCACCACACAATATAAGAAAGTTTGTGGGAGGATTTTTATATCAATTTATGATATTTTTGTGATTGCGTCTACCAGAATCTAAATTCCTTGATATGAATGTATAATGATCTAATTTTAGGTTTTGATTGTTTGTGTAGGTGATTTGGTAACCAATGGAAACTTTGAAGATGGTCCACGCGATTTTCTCAATGGTACCAACGGTATCCTTCTTCCCCCTTCCGTTTTTTACCATTCTCCTCTACCCGGCTGGACCATCGAGTCCCTTCCATTTTTTACCATTCTCCTCTACCCGGCTGGACCATCGAGTCCAACAAGCCCTCCAAGTACATAGAATCTACCCACTTCAGCGTTCCGCAGGGTCATGGGGCCGTTGAGCTACTCTCCGGCCTCGGAAGCCTCCTCTCACAGACAGTGGACACAGCCCCCGGAAAGTCCTACCGTTTGAGCTTTGCAGTGGGAGATGAGAAGAATGCATGCAAAGGATCCATGACGGTGCAAGCCAATGCTGGAAACAAGACCTTTAGGGTACACTACGAATCAAAGGGCATCGGAGGCTTCAAGATTGCCAGGTTTGTGTTCACAGCGATTTTACCAACAACTCGTATAGCATTCATGATTTTGTCCTACATGAAGAGTGATAACTCCGGTTCTCTGTGCGGTCCAGTAGTGGACCACGTTCAAGTAGTCGCTCTATAAATCTTAGATATCTGTAACTATATATTTCTATGTTGTATATGCTATGATGGTATAGACCTGATAAGGATTTCGGTGCTGCTGTGAGAGGTGATGACCCTTTTGCCATTCCACTCCACCGAATGCAAGGTCATCTTTTGTATTTAATCAAGCTTTGTGGAATAACGGTTTTGGTGCTGGTGTGAGAGGTTATGACCTTTTCGCCATTCCTCTCCACCGAATGCAAGGTCATCTTTTGTATTTAATCAAGCTTTGTGGAATAACGATTTCGGTGCTAGTGTGAGAGGTTATGGCCTTTTTGGCATTCCACTCCACTGAACGCAAGGTCATCTTTTGTATTTAATCAAGCTTTGTGGAATGATATTGAACACTATAGATCTCAAATGTTAGGTTACATGAGCATGACAGTTATATCGGAATTTGGTGGTTAGCAGAAGTGTTTTCACTGTCAATAATGTGTCAATAATGTACTTAAAACGCATTATAAATATACAAAATACTTTGCTCATATAAATTCTTTTAAAAACTCCTACCACAAGAATGTCACAAAAGTCTCAGCCCATTGAAAGAAATGGTAATGTTATATCCTATTACAAGATTTTCAACAAATTTAAAGACCTTTGCTAATATAAATTCTTTTAAAAACTCCTATCTCATAAATGTCACAAAAGTCTCAACCCATTGAAAGAGATGGGCATGTTATATCCTATTACAAGATTCTCAAAAGTCTCAGCACATTAAGTCTTAGCACATTGAAAGAGATGGTCATGTTATATCTTATTACAAGAGTCTTAATAAATTAAAAAACCTCTCAACCAATTTAAAGAGTTGGGGCATGTAAAACTGTCAATGCACTGAAAGAGATAGTCATGTTATAAATTCTTTGCTAATATAAATTTAAAGAGTTTTGCTAATATAAATTCTTTTAAAAACTCCTATCTCATAAATGTCACAAAATTCTCAAACCATTGAAAGGGGCATGTTATATCCTATTACAAGATTCTCAAAAGTCTCAGCACATTAAGTCTCAGCACATTGAAAGAGATGGTCATGTTATATCTTATTACAAGAGTCTTAATAAATTAAAAAACCTCTCAACCAATTTAAAGAGTTGGGGCATGTAAAAGTCTCAATGCACTGAAAGAGATAGTCATGTTATAAATTCTTTGCTAATATAAATTTAAAGATCTTTGCTAATATAAATTCTTTTAAAAACTCCTATCTCATAAATGTCACAAAAGTCTCAACCCATTGAAAGAGATGGGCATGTTATATCCTATTACAAGATTCTCAAAAGTCTCAGCACATTGAAAAGAGATGGTCATGTTATATCTTATTACAAGAGTCTTAATAAATTAAAAAACCTCTCAACCAATTTAAAGAGTTGGGGCATGTAAAAGTTTCAACGCACTGAAAGAGATAGTCATGTTATATCCTATTACAAGAATCTCAATAAGTTGAAAGACTTGGGCATGTTAGAGATGGTCATGTTATATCCTATTACAAGTGTCTCAACAAATTGAAAGACGTGGGCATGTTATATCCTTTTGGGTTGTGTTGTGATCCATGTGAGGGATTATGTCCAAATCGACAAATTTAGTAGAAGATTTCATACTTTTTTGGAATAGGTGGTTCTATCTAAGATAAGATGGTTGTGTTTTTTTTCATATTTTTTTCTAAAATGATGTTGATATAAAAAATTATTGTTTATTTTTGTATATATATACATGTTAAATATTTATTTCTGGTTTCTTTTGGTTTATCATTGTTATAGAGGTGATATATCATCCCTTTCATCACTCACTTCTCTCTATCCAATCATTCTTTGACTCATGTTTTTATTGTATATTATTGGGCTAGGTGTTTTGCTTAAAAACGTTAATGGTTTATTAAGAATACATATTGTTACATCGGTTTCAATATAAGGTCAAAACTAACAAAATGATAAATGGACGTGATTTCCAAATTTCAACATACTATTTTTAGTATACACTAATTACCCTTATACAAATTCTAGTGATGCAATTACTCAAAGCTCAACTTTTTAAATGTTGCAAGAATTTCAACATCATTTATAATATATAATATAGAGAGATTTAATAAATTGTTATTAAATTTTTATACCTGTCGCCGTAGGTATATAGTAATCGGTTGCCAGTCAACCGAACCTTTGACCTTCTATTAGTTGCCGCCACCAAAAAATTAAAATCTGTTTTCCAAAGTTAAAATTTAGAGTTTGCAAAAAAATATTTTAAATTTTAATAAAAATATTTGTATTTGCTATTTTGTAAACTTCTAATTGGCCAATGAGAAATGATGTCATTCTTGGAGTTTGGTATCTGGTTTTCACTTGACACATGGCAATGATGACATCAGCATTTAGTCCGAGTCAATTAATCCACCTCCTCATTAATTAGGCAAGTGTTTTTATTTTTATTTTTAATTCCACACTAAAGGAAAACACGACTGACCAAAAATGAGAGAGCGTGATGCCAGATCATTAATGAGTTACGCTACGCCCCTGGCAAGTGGCGAGCCTTCAATTTCAAATCGAAAGAATCCATCAAAATATGTATACGAACCCATGGTCTTTGCATTGAATGCCTATGAAAAAAAAGGTGACTCCCTATTTTTCAATTTTTTTTAATTACTCCACTATCATTGTAATGTTAACACAATTTCTTGATGGAATTGGAATTTGGTATGTGTCCTTATTATTTAATTGTTTGAAAAGAAAAGATATAAAGTCTCACATAAATAAATGCATTAATAAAGCCCTGCTAAGTTATATAGGTAATTATTATAATCATGTTGAATGGTACTTATTACTTAACAAATCTAGCGAGTCGAAATGTCTTCACACTTACGGATTTTGAAACAACATCCATGTACGTTATTGATCCAATTCCATTAAAAATCACTTTTAAACAATGGAATTAATTCATTCTCAAAATACAAACTAATGCAACTAAAATATATATATAATTGATACTTTAAATGTTAAGTTTCTAAAATAAAACTTAAAATATTTAAAAGTTTATAAAAACTTATAATGATAATTTACTTTAATATATTATTGTTTAGATCAAATGTATGCTTAGATATATTGGTATGATTATTTTAGATCAAAGGTATGACTAATTATATGAGTTATGTTTAAAGAATATTGTTCATTGCGGTTACTTTAACCAAATGAAAAAACCAAAGTCGATACTATATTTTTTTGGATCATCGTTATTCAAATGTTTGTGTAGGCATGATGCAAAAGTCAATAGTTGATTTTACGTCATCCCTGATTACTCAAATGTAAAATCATATCTAATTAGAAAACTCACTTACATTTTAGCAAAGATAACTCCTTAAAAAAAAAATCTCATTTTAGCAAAGATAACTCCTTAAAAAATAATTTCATCTTTGAGGTTATTGGAGTTTGGCTAGCTTGAGCATTGGCACAAGTTTTAAGATCCGCATTGGCCAAGACCCATGTGTTGGATGTGAAGGAAATCATATGCTTCTGGCACATTAAACATCTTGCTGGCTCAAGGAATGATAATTTGGATGGGATGGGCTGTTTAAAATTGGCAGAGTCCTGTAAGAAATGATGCAACACATCTGGCTGCGTTCACATTAGAATTAAATGCTTTTAATTAAATTTTAAATATTTCTAATTAAAGTTTAGATTTAATTATGCTGTAGATTCATAAAATAGAAAATACAATACCTCCTTTTACACTAAAGACCTCGTTAAGTTCTAGCGATTAATGTTACGGCGTCGGTGGGAAACGTTTTTGGTGGGAGTTATTCCCAAATAAATCCTCATTAATTTCAATTACCACTTCATTAATTCTACATCTGTTGTTCTCGCTGTTCTTTTAGACATCTGCTTTTTATCTTTGCTGCGTTTCGTCTTTGAAGCCTTCAAGTTGTAGCCTTGAAGTTGTAGCAGAGAGCTTGTGATTTTCATCTTTGCGTCTTGAGACTGTTAAGACTGTTACAGACCAACGTTTCATCTTTGCACCCTTGGAGCTGTGCGAAGCCTTGCGGAGGAATTTACTACGGGAAGATTTGGAGAAAAAACAATATTCAAGTATATTGAAATTTTGCTTTACAGCTTGTGAATTTTGCTTTGAAATCTCATTTACTGAAACAATAATGATATACGGTGAGATGTTAGTTGATTATATAGCAAGGGAAAAGCAATTTAAGATTTAGTTGATTACTGCTTTGCTAGAAAAAAGATCTAAGCTAGAAAGAAAATATAGAAGAGGAACTCGTTTTCGTCTGCATAAAAACTAATAATTTAGCTGTACAGTAGCAATAATTTTGAAATATGGGTAGCCACTTAACAAAAGTCCAGTTGCTTACCTGTGAGCGCCAATTGGGATATAAATGCACAGAGAATTTTATCCCCAGGTGCGTCGAGCAGGTAAGAAAGGCCAAGCCATGAAGCACAACAACAAAACCCTGGTAAGGTGAGCTAGGAATCACTAGAAATGAATAACTAGAAATATTGAACCCTCTATGAGTGGTGGTTGGATTCTTACCCTGCCTGCTTGACAGAATGGACTGACAGGTCGACGTCCATATGGGTTCGTTGCTTTCCTGTTCTTGAGAATTTTCTGTATGAAAATTATTTTAGCAGGAAGTCGACGGTGGTAGTTTTTTCCTTGCGAGTTGTTATGTCCAGGTTCAAGGAAAACGTCATTCTGTAAATAATGAAATAGTAAAACCGTGAGACGAAGCTTCTATTAGCATACTCCGTGATTAAAAAAATCTTTAAGTAATTTCAATTCAAATCTAAAAATCTCATCATTCTTTAAAAAAATTATCGTTCCACCCATGAATTTTGGCTGTCTAAGTGCTCCACACAATTATTATGATCAAGGGACATAAATAAATTAACGCGTTTAACCTCGAAGAAAACAGGGTTTGTTGTCCTCTAACCACCACCTTCCAATTTCTCCATTTTTTGGCTACTTTTAATGGATTGATGTTGATTCTCTTTATCTAAGTCCCATCCAATGCTTTCACTACCGCCATGGTCTGTTTCTAATAACTGTTTGCGTTTACCCTCATCTCACCACCATTCCACCCTAGATCACATTCACCTCTCTCCGCTTTTGTTCCTACCTTTTATTTGTTTTGTTTGTTTTTGCATGAGTTAGTTTTCATTTATGCGGAAGCCTCACTGAATTGAGAGTCTGAAATTCTGATAACCTCTCCATAAAAATTGTATATATCTAGAATTCCAGGTTATCTCTTTTCTTTTTCAAGCTCCGTACCTGCTCTGTTTCTTTTTCTGATTTTTAATCAATTGGGTTGTATTTGGAACCGCTTTTAAGGTCAAAAAATGAAGTGAGTAAGCCCGATACTGAAGCCCTATGGCGTTTTTGTTTGAAATAATCAATGAAGTTTCTCAGAAATTTCCTCTAAAATAATTCTGGCCCTTCAATCTCGCCTATATCTGAAAGTGGGTCTTTGTTTGATTCCTTACTTCTAAGATGGGCTTGAATGATGATGAGATTTTTAGATTTGGATTGAAATATGGGTAGCCTCTTAACAAAAGTTTTGAAATATTAGTAGCCTTTTAACAAAAATCTGATAAGAGTATTTTTTAAAGCCCTATAGCAAACGCTATAGCAACTTTGCTTACCTGTAAAATGCGCAATTTGCAGAGGTTAACGAGCTTTGAGTCCCATTTGTGCAAGTAATGCACTGACCATCATGCACGAACAAGGGAGAACCAGTTATAAAACGATGAGGATATTTTTTTAAATGGCAATCTAGGAAGAAAGAGAATGGAGGAGAGAATCGAAAAGAGCAGCGGATAAGGGAGGAAAATTTACAAACCCTTCCTTTCTGAAATCTCAGATGAAGCTTTTAACCGTCAACTCCTGGGTGCATCTGGTATCTTGGTTATGCATTTGGATTAATATTTTTGAAATTCGCTGGATTACTAGACAAAGAGCCTTCGGCTAGGAGTATGCATAACCCAGACAAAAAAAGGAACTGCTCTGTAATAGAGCTAAGGTAAATAAAAATTATAATTTTCTTTCCATGTAGATTATTTCATGCTTCTGGAGACTTTCCTTTATATATATTATTAAACCCTAACTACCGGTGTTCTAAAATATTCTGACTTGCTCGACTGGTTAAGCATAAATGGCGACAATTCTGGGCATGTGGTGCTCCATCTGTTGCCCCACATCCAATAGGACTATTTCCCGCAGAGTTCAGCTAGTGATTAGGGGTCCTGATAAAGCATATACCCAAATGGCTAAATTTGTTTGTAATATTTATAGTGTGACATGTGTGCTTCATTGTGCGACCTTTTTCTGATCCTTTTGATGTGGAAAATATGAATCTGATAAGGGAGAGGTTCTCAGAGAACCAATTTCAATTGAATTTTTGGATCTCTCCCAATCGATGCATAATAAATAGATTTTAGAATCACCTACATGGAAAGATTTCGTATAAAAATATGAGGGAAATTCGTGTATTTTACTCAACCAACAAAATGAGGACTTTGAAGAACACATCATCAGGTTCTCTGCTACGGCCTTCCCAACCAATGCTTTATTATATTAGATTTTTTTTTTATGTTTGTTGCATCACCGGGTTATTACTTCGAGTTGTCGGAGTGAGTGGGAGTGGGTAGTTTCAGGAATGGTCATACTAGCTTTCCCTGCATTAGACAAAAATTGCTAATGATTGCAATAGTAGTTCAACGAAGACCTATTCTAATGATGAATTTCTGATTGGGTTTAATACATGGGAAAGTTGGTGTTGTGCTTTCCAACTAAATCATAATTAATACATTTTTCAATGCAATATCACTAATGCATGAAAATGTTGTATGCATTGCGGTCCAGATGCATAAGAGATCATTGAATCTTTCGAGTTGGTAGAGCATTTATCTGAAATTTATGCATTTTAAGCCCAATTTGTGAAAATTGTGTTGTAAGTTGACTCAAATTTTAGTCGTAACGGCCATGGATAGACTCTCAGAGAGATTCCACCTTCAATTTTAGTTGTTTGGCATCTATAATTTATGCATTTTACGCCCAATTTGTGAAAATTGTGTTGTAAGTTTACATTTTCATTGCGCATGAAAACGTACATGAAACATATTGATATTTGGCTTTGGTGGGTCTACATTCTGTTTTTGAGGGGACAGGTTTTGAAACCTTAATAAAAACACTATTTTAGGAACGTATGAATGCATGAATTAACGTATCAACTTTTGGAACTTTGTTTTGCATTGTCTGCAATTTTCCTGTTTGCGGGGTAGCTACTTTCTGACTTAATTGACAAAAACTACTTACATATCTTTGATATGGAGACATTTTTCACAACAAAATCATTAAACATGTGCTTACCAGCCAAGACCATGTTGTTAAAAGCTTTGAAAAGGATGCCAACTCTGCAGACTGGTGGTGCAATAAAACTTGGACGAGAATTTATGGAGTTATAGGGTATGCTTCCACACTGCTATCGCAGCCCCCATAGCGAACCCATGAAGCTGTTCGCAAATCAGTAATTGAGCAAATCAGCAAATGCTAAAGGGGGTGTACTTCCAGGTAATTTGTTCCCTGGAATCACTGCAAAACGGACACAACAGACAAGAGGGGTCTCGTTCGGCCCTCGGGCTCCGGAGCTCAGAAGCCGGGACTAGGTCTCTCTCAGGTCCTTATTTGCGGCCTCCTTACAGGGAATAGATGGAGTGAATCATCGAAAGAAGCTCCCCATTTAGGGCTGACGGTATTTAAGAAGTTAGAGCACCAGTTGATGTGTCATGTTTTACTGAGCTGCATGTCACATGAAGGGCAGTTGTCTTCATAGTCTAGTATCAGGAATGCACTCATGGATTAGTCTATAATGTTGTGCATGGCAGCCAAGTGTTGTCTTATACTAATTGAATTAAATATAAAACTATATTTGCAGTTCCAAAAGAGCTGATGGCTCCATATCTGTTCGGTGCAATAAAAACTCGTTCTTCAACTAAATTTAAAATTAAAACTCTCTCAAGACGAAAGCAACATTTGATACAAAGTGATAACGCATAGAAATAATTCCTACGTAAAGTAACAAGCAAAGTCTCGTCTAATGCTTTCAAGATACTTTCAATCTTTTATTTATCATTTAGTTTTAACACGTAAGTTAAATGCTCCGTTAAACCATTCACACGAAGTTCCAATGGCGAGTTGAATGGAAAATTACATTACACCTTTCTTATTGAAAATAACTGTTTTTAGTGTTTTGGAGTTTAGTTATAAATAGGTTGGTGAAAAGTGGTCGTTATTCAATTCATATCGATCATGAGATGTCCAAGGTTAAATACCGACCCATTCTAAAATATCCATTCAATATTTTCAATTCTTGTAGGTTCATGGGACATTCAAAATAAAAGTCACAATCCACAATTTTGATGTCAAGATTTGTGAATAAAAATATATAAGGTTAAAATATTCTTTTTTATTGGTGCAGCCAGTTTCTAATTAGGAAAATGTAGGAAAGCTTTTCATTGAACATTATGGAAAAACATAGTGCAATTAGTCGTCTTTCAAAATAGGAAGAAAACATTTATTCTTTATAAATGAAAAGTTTTAGATTTACAACAACAAACACTTTTATGCCCGGATGCGAGTGACACCGCGACATAGGCCAGTGAGGTTGGTAGCACTTGTAAGCAGCGTTCAACGAGCCAACTCATCTCTCAACGTCTCCCATGCTACATTAACACCCAGATAGCCAAGCATATTGCTGGATGCACTTGGTGATTCTTGGATGTGCTGTGTCGAGTCTTGATGGTGACACCTCACGATGTTGTGTGCTGGAACATGTATATTTCCATCAGAAAACTGCTTTAAGATCGGATTAACGTTGATAAATTTTTCTAGACGATAGGCGAAAGATATGAATCAAACACCCAATGCAATGAAAATGGAATGTGTCATCCGTGAACCAATGGTACGATGTAGCAATATTTGCTGGAAGAGCTGTTTCACTATTTTTAATGGAGCTGATATTTTTATTGGAAACTGCTCGATCGAAGATAGATGAGTTTTAAACAGAAACTACTAGCTTTAAGGGAGAGAGATATGCTGTTTGTAGGAGTTGGATTTTAATGCTTTGATAAATTAAATTTTTGACATTGGGTTGAATCCATATTCATGTTCCGAATCCATCTATATCTTCAAAATGTAGAATTAAAATAAATAAATAAAATTCAGTGGATTAAAAAAAAATTAGTGGATTTTGACTTCAAATCTAGTAAATTCTAATAAGAACAAATTTCACCAAAATAATCTAGAGTCTGACAGGAAAAATTAGATTCTGACAAGAACAAATTTTGATCAAAGTAATCAAGATGCTCCTTACTTATTTATTTGGTGATCAGTTGATCGTAGTGTTGTGCAATCTACACTCCCATATTTTCATAAAAATTGTTCTAGACGACCAAGAAATCATAATTTCATTTGAAGTTGGGACAACCCATAGATATGAAAAATCCAACAATCAGAAAAGGTTGAAGAGAGCTTACAGAAAATATGCTTTTAAAATTTAAAACATGGATGAAAGAATTTGAGCTATCGAAAGAGGGCCATGGGGGTCGAGCCAAAAACAAATGTTAGTTCCAAATAAAAAAATAATTTCCATATCAATACAGAAAAACTAGCTAATGCAACAAGCAATCATAGTTTGTTCTACCTTAACGCTGGTTATATGTACTTTATGCCACCTTGGAATGAGCATGTAATAGAAGAGATGGAGCATATACTTCTCAATAAATACAAAATCCCGCCACACTCGAAACATAGTAAGAATAGAGTCTATGCATTCCAAGGAACTGTAAGATTTCCGTGAATTTGGAAAAAAAATTGAAAGTGAAAAAGCAGGTGGATACTCTTGGTACACGTAGAGATTTGCATGGAATTCTCACCTAAATGAAATGAAAAAGGAATCCATGTTTCAAATTTATTAAAACGTGTCAATTTTATAAAATATTAAATACAAAATATTTTTTTAATGGATAATTGAAAACACACCCACAGGGATTTATGTCCCATAAAAAACCATTTGAACCAATCAAAAAATTGAAAATTTGTTATTTGAAAATTATTAAATTTAGTTTTAATTTTCAAATAATTAATATTAATATTTGATTTATACTAAACCATAGCAAACTTTAATAAAATTTAAGTAAACTAATACAAAGTCAAACAATTGTTTGACTAGGTGAAAGTATATTCCCTATTGAGGCAACGACTAATAACATGGAGTGAACTCATACTTACTCACTTTCAAACTTAAGTGGTGAATTGAGATATGTGTCCCTAAGTCGATCTTTCCCCTTTATTACTTTTAAAATTTTGTTTTCACTTTTGTATTTTTATGAGAGAAAATAATTAAGTGATTAAAAAATCGCTAATATTTCTTAAAGGGCTAATTTTGACTAAAGTGGGTGGCTTAATGGGGTGTATAGTGTTTCACTTTCCTTAACCACTTATATTAAATATGACCCCAAGGGCTTCTAATACTCTCATGGTGACACTTAGTTTAGCATTACAACACTAGGAACTTAGACACAACCTGAGGAAAGAATGTTAATACATGCTCCAGCTGTGGAGGTTGCATGAAAAATGCCCAAGGAAACTATGACCATGAAGCTCTAAGTTAACTGTATGCAAAAAAAAACACTCCAAATATGCATTAAGATGTTTTGATCCAAAGTAGAATAAGATTGATTAGAAGCATGGGCTCATTTGGCTCTTTTTGTGTCATTCATGGATTCCAAGAAGCACTATTGCAACCTGGTGGTAACATAGGCTCCAAATGCGGACAAGTACTTGATTTGATCTTATGTAAAAGGATAGTGCCTGAGAACACCAAGCTCTATAATATGTGACACTCGATAGAAAATTTTAACCAGTACCTGTATTCACATAAAATCTCAAACGTATTGTCATACACCAAATACATTTTATTGAACTAAAAATGGAAAATAAAAAAGTGTAAGTACATGTGACATTTAAATAAATGAAACTAAATGCTTGAAATGAAATGACAAAATTGAAATATATTCTAAATAAACTTGGATGCCGCTTGGGCATCAGATGTCATTTGTTAAAAATAGCTTGAGGATATGCCCATTGATGCGTAGTGGTACTTCTTTTCCATCCATATGGATAAGGTGGAAAGAATGTATCCCTTCAACATCCTAAATTACATAAGATCATGCCCACAAATTTTCAAATTTCCCATGCTGAACTTGTTTCACCTTCCTCTTATTCCATAAGAGGACAATGTCTTTCACATCGAAGCCTCTATCCCTAGTATTTCTGTCAAAAACATGTTTCATCTTTGTCTGTATTTTTACCAATTGGTCAAAGTCTTTCCTCCTACTTTCATCCTATTCAACCAAGTGATTTATCCTTTATTGAACCGCATCTTGATCGACCATGAATTGTTGTAGAAATTTATAAGTGGGGATTTTTAGATGTATGTGACTCAGGTGACATGTGTTCCATATACAAGCTCAAGAGGGATTTTCTTAGTAGATTTCTTCTTCGTGATTATATCTTCCCATAATGCATACTTAATATTCCCATCCAACTTTTCTTATTATCCCCAAATTAATTCAGCCATATCATACTGCATCTGTAGTTGGCGTTCTTCAGAGAATGTATGAGCCATTATAGCTCCAATGGACCACAAAAGACCTTGCAACACCTCACAGATTGTTCTAATTTTTCATCGAACATTTTATAATGCAGAAATGGAGTTTTCAGCGACCCCACTATAATTATTGTTTGATGCAACAATCGTACAATAATTTTCAAGAGCTGTAGACAGCATAAGAATAAGAGGTGGCAAGAGATTGCGGGCCAAGAAGTAGCTGCAATTGGAAGCTAATGCTAACACCACTTTCACAATTCGTAGGAAGGGACACATCGCAGACATGCCTGCAAGATGTACACATAGGTTGACTGGTGGTGGCATCACAGCTCATCATGGGCTCCTCTTCAAAACACTGTGACTTCCATCGTCAAAACCTTCTACATTTTCCTTACTTGACCTCACATCACCTTGTCTGAAACAAGATAATGTGTCTTGTAGACTCTTCTTATTCTAATAAATTAGACAACATGTCAATAAACATCGACACAACTGCAATAAACTATTAAGAAATAACTAGGTACTAAACATTGCACTTGCTAAACATAGTGCAAGGACATTAACAGGACCCAAACCTACAAAATTTCATCCATTAAAGGTACTAGAATTACTTCCAATATCTGCCCAATCTGAACCATCTACTTACCATTTAGTGGAGAAGTGGCTTTCATTCTGGATAAATAATTTGACAAAAATTATTGCGTAATAGAATCCACATCCTCAGTCACACACTGCATAAAATACAATATTGCAATCCAAGTCAGACAAACTAATCAACTCATCATCAAGTGCAATAAAAATATGGCAAAACATATCTACCAAACAATCGTCTCCGTTTAATTATCGAACTTTGTTCAAAGAGCCTTAGAATATTTGACTCTCAAGCATAACTACAAACTATTTAACAAACAAGTAAATGCTTCAATCCCTAAGCTAACTTAGCTTATTATTACTTTTTATTACTCAGTGGGACCCCAAACTAATCAACTCATTATTAAGTGCATTAAAAATACGACAAAACATATCTACAACCATGGGGCCTTTGCTCATGGAAGACAAGAAATCTAGGAAAACCGATTTATTTACACAAAATTGCAACGGATTTAATAAATTGGGCATGCAGAGATTTGAATTGAATCCTTTGCATTCCTTTGCCAAGGGTGTCAATGAGAAACCTACAAATGGGTCTAGAAATTTTAAATTATACGAATTAATGTACTGAGATATAATCAAAACATAGGATATACTCTGACTTCTGCAAATAAATAAGGCTGCAATCCAAACCTTTACTTCTCTTTGACAAGCATTTAGATGGCAAATATACAGCTAGACCTATATAGCAAGTTCTGTAGTTTGTACCTAGAAACCCTAAGAGCAATCCTCCTTCGTTAATCCCAAAAACATTTAAAACACTACAAAACAAATGTGGATGGAATTCCGGCATGCTACGCGATTCATGTGGAAAGGTATCAAATGTTGGCCTATTTAACAAAAGCCTTTCAGCAGAATCGGCCACGCCACCTTTTTCGGTTGCTTCCCTACCAAAGCAATACCAACTATAGAATCTAAGATTGGGGAGTTAGTTATGCAATTATCCAATAGCTAGTCGAAATTAAACAAAGATGCCTGAGATAAACGAGAACACAGTGCACTGGAATGGGAAGAGGCAACGCGGATGACGTGGTTGGCACTTTGACAACTATTACATGAGAGGATCAAATTGTCGAACTTGTTTAACATTTTAAAATAGTTTTTCCTTCTTTTATTAATATCTAAATTTAGTTAAAAAGTCTAATGCAAAAAATATTTTAATTGTAAAATATAATTATAAAATCTATCTTTCTTATTATCTAAATTTAATAAAAAAATAGAAAAAAAGTATTTTAATTGTAAAATATAATTATAAAAACTATCTTTCTTATTATCTAAATTTAATAAAAAAAATCTAACAATAATTAGAGCAAAAATATTTTAATAGAATTGTTTTTTGTTTTTTTTATGAATAGGCTGACCAAATCATACCATATTTTTACAATTTGAGGCACACACTGTTCTCTCATTACATCTTTTATCCTTCCCGCAATCGTGATTTCCTCGAAATTACGAGGATAATCCAAACTAATCAACTCATTATCAAGTGCATTAAAAATACGGCAAAACATATCTACAACCATGGGGCCTTTGCTCATGGAAGACAAGAAATCTAGGAAAACCGATTTATTTACACAAAATTGAAACGGATTTAAGAAATTGGGCATGCAGAGATTTGAATTGAATCCTTTGCATTCCTTTGCCAAGGGTGTCAATGAGAAACCTACAAATGGGTCTAGAAATTTTAAATTATACGACTTAATGTACTGAGATATAATCAAAATATAGGATATACTCTGACTTCTGCAAATAAAGAAGGCTGCAATGCAAACCTTTACTTCTCTTTGACAAGCATTTAGATGGCGAATATACAGCTAGACCTGTACAGCAAGTTCTGTAGTTTGTACCTGGAAACCCTAAGAGCAATTCTCCTTCGTTAATCCCAAAAACATTTAAAACACTACAAAACAAATGTGGATGGAATTCCGGCATGCTACGCGATTCATGTGGAAAGGTATCAAATGTTGGCCTATTTAACAAAAGCCTTTCAACAGAATCGACCACGCCACCTTTTTCGGTTTCTTCCCTGCCAAAGCAATACCAACTATAGAATCTAAGATTGGGGAGTTAGTTATGCAATTATCCAATAGCTAGTCGAAATTAAACAAAGATGTCTGAGATAAACGAGAACATAGTGCACTGGAATGGGAAGAGGCAACGCGGATGATGTGGTTGGCACTTTGACAACTATTGCATGAGAGGGTCAAATTGTCGAACTTGTTTAACATTTTAAAATAGTTTTTCCTTCTTTTATTAATATCTAAATCTAGTTAAAAAGTCTAATGCAAAAAATTTTTAATTGTAAAATATAATTATAAAATCTATCTTTCTTATTATCTAAATTTAATAAAATAATAGAAAAAAAGTATTTTAATTGTAAAATATAATTATAAAAACTATCTTTCTTATTATCTAAATTTAATAAAAAAAATCTAACAATAATTAGAGCAAAAATATTTTAATAGAATTGTTTTTTGTTTTTTTTATGAATAGGTTGACCAAATCATACCATATTTTACAATCTAAGGCACACACTGTTCTCTCATTGCATCTTTTATCCTTCCTGCAATCATGATTTCCTCAGAATTACGAGGATAATCCAAACTAATCAACTCATTATCAAGTGCATTAAAAATACGGCAAAACATATCTACAACCATGGGGCCTTTGCTCATGGAAGACAAGAAATCTAGGAAAACCGATTTATTTACACAAAATTGCAACGGATTTAAGAAATTGGGCATGCAGAGATTTGAATTGAATCCTTTGCATTCCTTTGCCAAGGGTGTCAATGAGAAACCTACAAATGGGTCTAGAAATTTTAAATTATACGACTTAATGTACTGAGATATAATCAAAACATAGGATATACTCTGACTTCTGCAAATAAATAAGGCTGCAATCCAAACCTTTACTTCTCTTTGACAAGCATTTAGATGGCGAATATACAGCTAGACCTATATAGCAAGTTTTGTAGTTTGTACCTGGAAACCCTAAGAGCAATCCTCCTTCGTTAATCCCAAAAACATTTAAAACACTACAAAACAAATGTGGATGGAATTCTGGCATGCTACGCGATTCATGTGGAAAGGTATCAAATGTTGGCCTATTTAACAAAAGCCTTTCAGCAGAATCGACCACGCCACCTTTTTTGGTTGCTTCCCTACCAAAGCAATACCAACTATAGAATCTAAGATTGGGGAGTTAGTTATGCAATTATCCAATAGCTAGTCGAAATTAAACAAAGATGTCTGAGATAAATGAGAACACAGTGCACTGGAATGGGAAGAGGCAACACGGATGACGTGGTTGGCACTTTGACAACTATTGCATGAGAGGATCAAATTGTCGAACTTGTTTAACATTTTAAAATAGTTTTTCCTTCTTTTATTAATATCTAAATTTAGTTAAAAAATGTAATGCAAAAAATATTTTAATTGTAAAATATAATTATAAAATCTATCTTTCTTATTATCTAAATTTAATAAAACAGATAGAAAAAAGGTATTTTAATTGTAAAATATAATTATAAAAACTATCTTTCTTATTATCTAAATTTAATAAAAAAAATCTAACAATAATTAGAGCAAAAATATTTTAATAGAATTGTTTTTTGTTTTTTTTTAACATCTAAATTTAGTGAACAGAATATTAAAATTTTATTATGGTGAAACAATCATTTTTACATAAAGTTTAGAAACAACAACATTCTAATTTATGGATTGAGAACCAAGTTTTAAACCATACCGTCCCGATTATTGCAAAAATTTCTTCAAGATAAACCCGAGCAGGACTAGACCCTAAGTCATCAAAGCATTAAAATCCAACTCCTACAAACAACATATCTCTCTGCCTTAAAGCTAGTAGTTTTTGTTTGAAACTCATCTATCTTCGATCGAGGAGTTTCCATTAAAAATATCAGCTCCATTAAAAATAGTGAAACAACTCTGTTACCAAATATTGGTACATCGTACCATTGGTTAGTTAATCTCCGCCACTGACTTTAATGGGTTGCATTTACTTTTATGAATAGGCTGACATGATGTAACATTTCCATCTTGTTATTGCAAGATCCATCTTGCTATTGCTATTGAAACAAATACCATATGCAACATAAAACCAATTCATTTCCATTTCTACAATTAGTGCTTTTTACAAGCATTCGAAATTTCAACAGCTCCAACATAACCTTCGTCTCTTCACATTAAACAAACCTAAGTTAATTTTATAATTAAAATATATTTTTTTCTAATTATTATTCAATTTTTATTCAATTTAGATAATAAGAAACATAGATTTTTTCACTAAATTTAGATATTAAAAAAAACAAAAAACAATTCTATTCAAATATTTTTCCTCTAATTATTGTTAGATTTTTTTTATTAAATTTAGATAATAAGAAAGATAGTTTTTATAATTATATTTCACAATTAAAATACTTTTTTCTATTTTTTATTAAATTTAGATAATAAGAAACATATATTTCATAATTATATTTTACAATTAAAATATTTAAAAGAAGAAAATATTTTAAAATGTTAAATAAGCTCCACAATTTGATCCTCTCATGCAAAAGTTCTCAAAGTGAGAACACTTATTGTAGCCATTACTTTACAGAACATCTTTAAGTTTGTGTTGATTTATAGGAACTAAAAAAAATACATTCGCATGCTACCAACCAATTCTCAAAGTGGCAAATTTTACCGGACATACATATGATCCACGGATGACACATTCCATTTTCATTGCATTGGGTGTTTGATTCATATCTTCTGCCTATCGTCTAGAAAAATTTATCAACGTTAATCCGATCTTAAAGCAGTTTTCTGATCGAAACATACATGTTCCAGCACACAACATCGTGAGGTGTCACCGTCGGGACTCGACACAACACATCCAATAATCACCAAGTGCATCCAGTAATATGCTTGGCTATCTGGAGGTCTAGTTACATTGCAAGTCTATCACAAAGTCTCACAGGCCAACAAATTTCACAACGATTTAACGAATCCACAGATTAGAAAAAAAAAACTATGCTAACTTAGCTTATTATTACTTTTTCCAAACTTTTCTTAAGCGACATGTACTAAGCGACTTCGTTGCTTATTCAACTTGTTTAAATATATATTTTTCTTATAAAACAAAAAACTCTTATTTAAATTGATATCATTATTTAAAGAAAAAAAGTTTCACCACTGGTAATATTAAAACCCAAAACTTAAAAAAAAAATTAATGCCACGAGTAGAATGAAAAGCAAATTCCAAGGCTGCTCATGAGCATTGCTATCGGGTTCTCACTCTATTTTGGTATTCATGGTGTGATTTTTATCTTTTATTCACTTACCAAATGCTAGTTTTATATTAAGCATATTTTATTTGGAATATTTTTATTTTATAAATTATATTAAAAAATTAAAAAATTTAAGTTTTATTATTAAAACTTATAATTTTTTTTATAAAAAAAATATAATAGTAACAATAATAATAATTTATCAATTTATTAATTTTTGCTATTATTTATTAGCAAACTATATTCATTAAAATTAATATAATTATAATTTATATAAACATAAAACATATATCAATTACTTTTAAATATATATTTTGATTGAATTACTTTTAAATATATAATCTTGATTTATATTCATATTAATTTTACTATATATAATTATTTGTATCCATATTAATTTTAATAAACATAACTTACTGATAATAATGATAACTTGAAATGAAATGAATAGTTTTATTGAATTGTTAGAATCTTTTGCAAAATGAAATATATATTATAAAATTTAATATATAAAATAATTATTAAATTAATAAAATTAAAATAATTAATAACATTAATTTTTAATATAAATCATTTTATTTTAAGATAACAAATTTCAAATTCAAAATCTTAAATAATTTAATGTCTTAATTTAAAATATCTTTTAATAAATGGGTTGATAAATCACGTTTAAATTTTAAAGTTTAATAGCCGTTTCATATATTTTTATAAAATCATAAAATAATTAAGATAAAAAATTTCAAATTCAAAATCTTATATAGTCTAATGTCTTAATTCAAAATATCTTTTAATAAATGGGTTAATAAATCATGTTTAAATTTTAAACTTTTAATAAATGGGTTAATAAATCATGTTTAAATTTTAAAGTTTAATAGGGTTCCATATATTTTTATAAAATCATAAAATAATTAATACATGATTCAGCTTATTTTACATTTGACCATATTTGGTATTTTAATTTATTATGTTTAGATCTATTTACAATCTTTAATAATAAGATATATATATTCTCTCCAACTAAAAAAGTGTAATTTAATTCATAAGTAATCAAATTACTTATTGTAGGAAGGTTGTTTGGAGAATTTTTTCTTCTAGTCATTCTCTCAAAATAGTGTTGTATTCATTCATATGTCTCTTGATTCATGTATTTTCATAAAAAAAAATTGTCATCCATATGAGTTCGTGAAAATGCTCATTAGTGAGCTATGGTGAAACAACAAAAGTTTTCCATCTTTCCATAACCAAGCAAAATTATATGTCTAGTTTATTATATATCTCATAAAAAAGCATTATAGAGCATAAATTTGTTTTGCTGTTTTAATGTTCTACTCCATTCTTTGTATGAACAACATGTGGTAGTATTCATGGAAGACGACATTTTTTTGCTATGTGATCTTCCATTGGCCCAGCAGAAGATTTAGTCCCAGTTTTGATAGCTGATCTGTTGTAGTATTCCGCTCCCTGTAGACATGTTGATAATAGAAAGAGTCAAACTCCTCGAGAATCTACTATGTATACATTAGAAGAGTATTTAGAAATACATTATGACAAGTTTGTATTTTGTTTATCCAATTTATGACTATCATTGAATCGCCAACAATTTGTAACTTTGTACATTCTTTTTCTCTTGCAAAGTTGAGTAATAATTTTAGAGTGAAAAGTTTGGCGTAATTATTTGTCCCTCGGCCAAGGCCCATTTGTAGTTTAAAAGAGTGGTTTTCACAGAGATGTAAGACTACAACACCCCCAAAGGTCTCGTATTTTGAGACCCTATAGAAATATTCCCATGGGATTTGTCTGTTTATTACTTCCTCACTGAAAATGTGGGGGACTGACGGATTTTTTCCTGTGGGAAATAGGAGAGGATGTCAATATTGTTTTGAGTTATACATTCAGAGCTCGAAGATTTATCCTGGAATATTTTTTTTTGGCTATCCATATTCCCTAGATTAATAGAAGGGGGAGTGCACGAAATCTCTCAGTTATTGGAGAGCTGAGCCATGTTTTCCAAGTCTCTTCCATAGTGGCTCCAGTCCATTCCAGCACAAGGTTTGTAATCAAGGTGATTTCAGCCCAGGATTTTCTTGTGTATGGGTAGTGAATAAAAAGTTGTTGAAATGTTTCCTCATTTTGCATACAAAGAACACATCACCTTGGCCCTTCAAAATGTCGATTTTTCATTCGATCTCATGTTGGGACTTTCTTTGCAAGAACACACCACATGAAAATCTCTGCTTTTAAAGGACAGTGTGTTTTCCATGCCTTTTTCCACCACCATTTTTCATTTTCGTTCAGAATTGGCCGAGTTAACAACTTGTAACCAAGTTTCGGTCAGAGATTATTTTAGGGGCGAATTTTAGCCCAAGGGCAAGGTTTAAGGGGTATTGAAAATATAATGGGTGAAATCTTTATATTAAACCTATTCTTTTCATTAATAAACTTTATCCGAACAATTTATTTACCAAAAAAAAGGTTGAAAAGGAGGTTAGCCAGTCGTATTTCATAAGGAAATCTAGTAAAAATGGCTTTCTCCCTCTCGAAAATTCCTTCAAGATTACATTCACCCCAATTTTTCTGGGAATGGTGGTTGTTGGGGACAATTTTTCCTTGTCTGGTTCCTCGAAATCCACGATGGAGTTGAATTCATCCCCAATTTAGGCCTTGAATCTATTTTAGAGTTAGAATCACCCCTATTTTTTGTTTGAAGCAGGTTTTAACCCTTATATATATATGTTATTGCTACTTCTAGGTTGCAATCCCTACTCATTTGTGATCCCTCATCCCTTGGTTAACAAGATGGAAAGCACCATTTTTTTGGTTTTTTATCAGATATCCGAGATCCCGAAGCCACACAACAGTGACTAGAGGACGACATTAGTTTTTTATTAGATATCCGAGATCCCGAAGGCACACAATGGTGACCAGAGGACGACAGTGGGTTTTTATCACATATCAGAGATTCCAAAAGAACATATTGGAGGACGATAGCTTGAGGTTAGTGTTAATTTCTATCTTGTGAATGGCCTCAATAGTCAGTCATTCAAACTAGTATGTTACTATATAGATAAATTGACTGTGCCTTATATATAGGAAGTCATTGATCAGCACAGCAAGTCAACATGTAGCATGGTAATTGAACTGATCAAGATCTTCCTCTATTAAAGTTGTTGAATTCCATTAAGAATGGTGGTTGAGTATTTAGAGATAGACCCCTTTCTATAGGCCCCATGGGTAAGCATATTAGATGAAGTGTATAATCTGAATGTTCTTCTAAGAAGTAAAAAACTCGGGCACTCTTAGAAATAAAACTGAGTCTTATTTCATAGGAAATAAAACAAGCTACAATATCAAGTACAGACTGGTAAGGGAGGAATCAATATTGCTTGTTTGTTTTATTATTCATATGGTTCTTGCAGTTTCTCATGCCTTTTGTGCAAATGTTGTGGTCATGATTTCTTTGATTTATGAATTGCGTTTCTGCACTGATAAATTGATAATATGTAGTCTTACATACGCATCAATCCTGAACTAAGCAACCAAATATTCCTCTAGAAAAGTGGATCACATGGCCTAAGGGAGATGCGTGTGATATTTAAGAGTTAATAATAGGGCAGGATGGTCACCTATTTTAGCATATTATGTTGATTTCAGCATGGTGTATTAATATATGATGTTTGATTTTAAGTGGATCTATAAGTCATACTTGCATTTTTATTGACAAAACCCTGTCGATTGGGAGATTAACAAATATGTTACCACCTATCCATCGAGAAACCTTTTGTGTTGTGTCTATTTTAAGATAGTTCTAGGACTTTAACTTGACCCTGTTGTAATTTTTCTCCCAATCCAAACTACATAAAAAAAATTAGCTTTTAGATAGTTCTGGGACCATCGATTGAACCTGTTGAAAGTGATCTATCCATTCAAACTCGAGAAATCTTATTTGGATGTGGTTGTCATGAATCCAAAATATACATAGGAATTACTATAGATGAAAGTAGTACAAGAGGAGAGAGACTTGCCAATAGGGGAAGCTCAAATAATGTTTTGCCTCAAGTTATGGGCTTGCTTTCAATGTATACAACATGCTTATTATTTTTATACATATTGAACAGTCCCTCTATGAAATGCATAGATGTTTATTTGAAGAAAAAATCAACATGATTTGTAAGCATGATTAGTTTGTACCTTTATTTCTTATGGCCTTGCAAACTTCTTTTTTTACTTTCGTGAAGTGTATTATAAACATTGATATTGCATTTTGTTACATGCTTCTTCTTAATTGGTTTATTAATATATGTTAAATACAACTTATGCATTCATTTGGTGTTATTCTTGATGAAATATCTTGACCATTTGAAGGCTTTGGGTGTCTATGGACAACCAACTTACAAACATTGATTTGTCATACTAGTTGTTATTCTTAGTGCCATTGATGGCATTAGTTGTCTGTAGACATCACTATAATATTTATTCTATGATCATTGAGATTTAAGTGTAAATTTTAATTACTTGATTTTCTAGTGGACATTAACATAGTTATCTATTTTTTTGTTTTCTAAGATATAGAGTTTGACTTAACAAGGAGAATGAATAATTAAAATGTAAAATGTGTTTAATCAAATTTGGTAGAGTTGAAGAAGTGCCATCATCAAGGATCATAGATCTCAATTTCTAAAAATGTATTATAATTTTTGGACTGCTAGATTATAGTAAACAGAACTTTGGCAACTCATTTCATCCCTCCAATAGCTGGGTGCCAATTGCTTCTCTTGGGATTTGGGAGTTGTAGTTGAAATAAATGAATGAAATACTATATAATGATGTTCATAGAAAACTAAAAATGGTCAATGAGATGCATATATGCTAGAAAATAGCAAGGAAGTGTGTAAGATTTTTTCATCTAATGATTTAGATCAACACTGAGAGTACTTACAAATTTGAATAACTTATAATACGACTCTCAGTTTTTATGCAAGAATGTAGAGGAAGACATTCAAAGTGACGACGGGAAATCTTATATCATGTGATGTAGTAAAGCATAGATATCAAAGGTGGATTGACAGTGTTGCTTAAGTTGCAAAGTGAATTTATCTTTCTAGACTGTAATGTATATGTATTTTTTTGTATACTTGGCTTGGAGAGGTCCTAACCTCTTCCTTGAGATATAATCCATATAGAATTAAACAGTTCCTTTGAGAAGTGATTAATAGACTTTGTAAATGTTTGGAAGTAACATGAAACTTGTAATTCTATATGTTTCTTGAGTTCTTTCATATTCATTTCCTATCCTTTCCTGGAGCAAAGGGTTGAACACGGATCCTAGCTTGCTTATATGTGTCACTCTGATTTTCGGTATCCTTAAGTAGTAGCCAGGATCAATTTGTGACAACCTCCTTTACTGAAATACTCATCTTGAATTAAACCGATGAGTGTTGACAATATCACAAAGCAACATTTCTCTTATTAATGAAGTTTTAAGCACTGCCTTTCATAATTTCGGCATTTTACTAGATGTTTTATATGATTGATACTTAAGATGAGGTCAAAGAACTGATTATCATGGAAAATTCACTATGTGAATAATTTTCTTCTTGTTTTAAATTGTAAGTTGCCTATGATCTTGTCACTTTTTTGGCTTATGAAGGAAATATTAAGTTATCAATCGATTCAGTACAAGTGACAAAGGCCACAACCTCTGTGTTTAATCATAATATGCCAAAATGACTATAGTATCTTTGGTGCATAAGAATGAAGAATGACATTATTGGAAAATAAAACTTGCGATCGTGGAAACACAATAAGAGTTAATAATAGTGCGTAAGTAATATTTGTTTAGTTGTGTTGTTCCCTAAATATGTTATGTAAGGTAAATACTGAAGTAACGAAGGGGAGAGCATGCATCTTTCTACGAGTCCAATAACAATTTTATTAGTAGTCTTTTAATTGAAAAAATGGTATTTTCTAAAGAATATGGGTGTTGGTATACTAATATCTTCCCTCTTCCTTACCTGGCAGAGTGTAATTGGATATCGTACTTGTTATCATGTTTATAAATACATAGCAATTTGTAGTTTGAGTTGACTACTATTGGGAGTTGTGTCAGTGTTGTGAAACATTTTAATATCTTGCAAAGCCAGTAGTTTTCCAAGATTGTTGAATGCATAGAAGTCTAGCCTGCTTTAAACCAATTATGAACATGGCACTACAAATTAGAATGGACATGATAGTCACACAGATAAAACAAGGAAAGGTTGACTTATCAATAGATTCAGTACAAGTGATGAAGGCCACTACTTATGTGTTTCATCGTTAGTGTCCAAAATGGCTATAGTATCTCTGGTGCATAAGAATGAAGAATAAATTATTGGCAGATAAACCTTGCAATTGTAGAAACAGTATAATAAGTTTGTTTGCTTGTGTTGTTCCCTAAATATTCTCTGTAAGGTAAAGATCTAAGTAGCGAAGGGGAAAGTGTGCATCTGTCTTCATCTCCAATAATAGTTTTATTAGTAGTATTTATAATAAAATGGTGTTTTCTAAAAAATATGGGTGTTGGTATAATAATATCTTCCTTCATGATTCATCTGTACCCGAGAGAGTTCAATTGGTTGTTGTACTTGTTATGATGTTTATAAATACATAGAAGAGTTGAAAAATTGTTATCAATAGCTTTCGAAGGGGTTGTAGTCAAGGGATAAAGTGTATTTGTAGTCCTGGAATCTAAAGAGTTGAGTGGTTTGGGTTGAGATCAAAGTCATGGGAGCCACTAGAAAAGTTTGTCACCACTGGTTCAAGTTGTCAAATTGCCTCCAGAGTGGGTTGATGCATGAGGGGAAGTGAATGGATTCACTACCATGGGAATAAGCCCCTTGTTCGAGCTGTCGAATCATTGTTATAATTGTATTGTTTGCTTATTAGGGAGCCACTAATGCAGAGTCTATGTTAGATTTCAGGCAAAGGTACACAAAGGTATAATATTTAATGGAAAGGCTTAGCATTCAACTGGGGGTACTTTAAATGAATCCTTTCACTTTCATAATCTAGAGAAGGATTATAGTCTGCATCCAACAAGAGTCAAAATATGCACTTATCAATGTGAACTATAGAAATATGACTCTTTCCTTCTGAATAGTAATTTATTTTTCACATGTTATTTTTCTTGGCAGATTAAAGTTGGCACCTATTTCTTTTTCTCACTTCTTCGAGTGCATAATGTTGGTTTTGAAAAGGTGTTTTTTCAACAGATGTGCATTTCTATTTTTTATATTGGTTTGTAATGCAATGGAAGGATTATATGTTAGGTCATGACATTTGTGACCATTTGTGACCTTCTTTGACCTTGTGGACTGTTGTAGATAGGGACGTAACTTTTTGTGCTTCCAGATCTAGCTTGTGAACCTTGTGGGCTTCTAGATTTGAACCATAAACCCTTGTTGGATTGTTAAACGCATCTGTGACTATTTAAAGGATGTGTTAGAACCTAATAAGTTTCCTATGGTTTTTGTAGGAAATCACTGGGGTAACCATTTCAAACCAATATTTAGAATGTATTCTAGACTATACAGTCAGAGAGGGATATCTTTTTGTCACAAGAACATTCAGATACCCATATGGCTTTAAGCAAGCATTTAGAAGTCTAAATTTCTTATGGGAACATATTTGTTTGTAAATTTAAATATTGTAAGACAGACAAATATCAAATACCATTGGGTAATGGAGTCATAGTTCAAGGATATTACAACAAATAATGAGCAGCGATCTTTGCTTTTGCAATCTGAGGAAAAGTGAGTGAAATATTCAATCAAATATCTTCAAGTGATAGTAGGAGAAAGGAGAAAAAGTCCAATGCAGCAAGAGGCACCTATCTATGAATGAATCTCTTGAAAACACCTTTGGCAGAAACAACAATAAGGGTAATGATAGAAATGAAGCATCTAACAAGGATGAATTACACAACAATCATTACAGACATATTATGAATGTTATATATGATGAAATGAGTGCTTAATCAAACGAATTCATCACATACAACTAGAAAGCATTAGCAGGAATTTACACATATGAAAATAATGCAAACAGGAAACACAAACTCAATATGAACACTATGATGAATCTCAGAAACTCAGAGAAACACTTTTCATTAATGCTTCCAAGAAAGTTTATAGAGCTACAATCCAAGCAAAGATGCTTCAAAAAATTAATGTCGAACCCTTACTCCTCCGTAGAGGTTACATTTATAATGTCATGGGATCTTGAGACCAACCTTGAAACAGACCAACCTTGAAACAGAGCCAAATTTAGTTACAAAAATTGGGAATAAATCCTGAATCATCATTGCAAATCCTAACAAATTTGAGGTGGCACATTTTCCATGGTTTAAACACAAATCAAGAAATATGGACTCATCACGTATGCCTGATTTAAATGGAAATGCAATTTCTTGAAATCAAGCTTGTTTGATTGAAAACAATGGTTCGGAGCACCCCCCAATGGTTCCATGCTGACTCAGCCTTGAATTGTTCCTCATCATGCTTGGGCATGTAGTGTGTATTTGGACCTTCCTAACTTCTCAACTGCCCTCCACTTATATGTTGTAGGTAACTCCAATGAGGGCACCTCCTTTGCAAAAAATAGATCTCATTCGTTCATCCAGTCCTCCTTCATCTTGGTCGTCAGATCACACATCTCTCACCATACTTCGTTGAACCCAACCATCCTTATATGTCAAGACCCTTGCATTAGCAGAATGCATCGTTGTCATCGATATGGAATCGGGGTTGATCCTGATTGTCGAAACCTGTGGCCCCTAATGAATTACATTGAGTTCAAAAGTTGTTCGCGGCATGCAAGTTGGACCAGAAGAATCCATCTCCATCATATATCTGAGATTGAGGGTAATATAGGTCATTGGAAATTATGGATTTTACCCGATTCCATGAAGTTGGATATTTTTCTTTATTCGTGCATGTTGAATCAACGAAATTCACCTCCACCATTGATCTTACCTTATCCTTAATCCTGGCCCTCAAAACATGCAGGCCTTTAAACGATTCCACAGATATGGAAATTTATTATCTTCGTGCAAGTAAGATCAGTGGAATGAATTTCCACCGTTTATCTGATTCATTCTTAGATCTACACCGTTGAAAAATGCACCATCGTGCTCCATAAATTGACCTTTGCATCTCCGATTTTCGAGTGCAATATCCAATGGGGAAGGGAGACGTCATTCATGCTCATTTCTCATCGCGTAAGCATTCTTTTGACTTTCAGCATGCATGTTGTATCAAGGAAATCAACCTTTGTTGTATATCTGAGACCAAGGGTTATCTGGACCATTAAAACCTGTGGGGCCTACCAAGTTCCACATATCGGGAAGTCTGCATGCTTCATGCACATGTTCTCCTTTTCCACACCGTTGATATATGCATGATTCATTCTCAGTCATTGATCTGAGATCATATTTGTGGGCTGCAGAAAATGGAAGTCAGGATCTCTTCTTTCATGATGCTAAATTCTGTGTTTCCGCCTTTTGCTTTCTCATTCCTTTTCACACCGTTGATTTGTGCGAGATACCCCTCAACCATAGATCTTGTGAATCGCGGAAAGAGGGACTTCAACTTTTCGCGACAAAATCTTTTGGTATTTCCGCTTTTCGATCTCCGCCCCTCTGCTCTTTTTTGAATCATTGATATTTGGCGAAAGTTTTTCGGATCATCGATCTTGTGGATCGCGAAAGAAAGAAATTCTATCTTTTACGACCAATTTATTATGTTTTCCGCTTTCTTCCTTTCTGCCTTTCCATAAAAAGAGTGGAAAGTGGAAGGTGGAAATGCCACTCTTTCTAACCAAATCTTGGCCCTTTCCACTTCCTCCTTTTAACTTACCTCTTTTTCTGGGTCCTTGATTTATGCGTAAAATTTCCATGACCGTCGGATCTCGGACTGCGGAAAGTGGAAATTGGATTTACCATTTTTCACAATTGAGTTTTGTCTTTTCCACTCTTCCTCTCCTGATTTTCCTTGGCGGAAATGATTTTCAACCCTTTGATCTTCTTTGTTTTGCATCTAGGCCATTCATTCCCTACATAACATCATTAATATGCATCAAGGCCATATGATAAGGAAAATTCCAGACCTTATTCCTCCATTTACTGGCCAGATCCCTTTCCAACTATTTATCCCAAAAATAGTGCAAACACATCAGTAAAAATATTCAAAATTTAGCACAGGTGCTAACAGCAGCTCCAAATCGGGGATGTTACCCTCCCTGTGAGATAGAAAATAATTCCATAGACCAAGTTCCTACTCCATTGGGCTGGTCCCAAAATTTCTTGAAATCCTCAAAATTTGTTCTAGTGTCTGCAACTTCAAAATTTTCCTAAAAAGAAAAATCAAATGACAACTCCTCTTCGGGACCTTACTTCCTTCACCTTGAGCTTTAAGTCTGTCACTGAGTTGTCCACACATGAAATGTTAAAAAGAAAACGATATATACAATGACATGGAGCTGAACTTACTTTATAGAAAATAGTGCTTGAGGAGCCTCCCATTTATAGGAGCCCCAGATACGAGGCCACCCTCCATCTCTTCCAATACGTAGGGATTATTTCCTCTGAAAGATGCAATTTTGTAAGGCCCTTCCATAGGTGATCAAATTTTCCATGCTTCCCCTTCTCCTCATGGGTTGGATCGCACTGTAACACTACATCTCCCATCTAGAAATCATCAAGTTTTGTCCTTATGTCAAAAATCTCTTTCATCTTGTCTGGAAATTTCTGATTCCTATCAAAAAATTTCTCCATTTATTGTTGTAGCTTAACTAGTTGATACATCCTTCTCTGGGTTGGGTTGGTTTCAATATCTTCTTCTTCCAACAATATCATCATTGAAAAGCTCAGGGAACTAGGAAAGATTACCTCAGAACCATAGACCAACTAGAATGGTGAAGTGCCAATAGATTTCTTCACACTGATCCTGTCAGCCCACAAAGCATGGATCAACTTTGTGTGCCAAGCTTTATTATTGTCTTACAGCAGTTTTTTGATAATCCTCATAAGATTATTGTTTGAAGATTCTACCAACCCATTTCCTTGTGGGTAATAGGATGTGGAATTCCCCAACTGTATATGATATTTGAAATAAAACTCAACCATCTTGTTTGAATTGAATGCAGGAGAATTATCAGTGATTATCTTCCTGGGAACCCCAAATCTCGATAAGATATGCTCCTTGAGAAACTGCATAATCACTGTCTCAGTGACTTGTCTTGTGGGGGTGGCTTTGATCCATTTGGTGAAATAGTCAGTGGCAGTGAGGATCCACTTGTGCTTCCCTGAGGAGGATGGATTTATTTCCCCAATGAAATATATCCCCCATTGTTGGAAAGGGAATTCAACCTGTATGGGGTTCAAAGGAAATGGCAACAACTTCCTTCTTCCTTAAAAAAATCTGGCACTTCTAGAAGGAAACCACCTCCTTGTGGGTGTCATAAAAGATAGTAGGCCAATAAAATGCTACCCTCATGATCTTTTTTACAGTGGTGTTCTCATAGTGATGCCCCCCAGAATCCCCTGCATGAAATTCATCAATGAGCTTCTTAGCCTCTTGTTCACCTACAAAGTTCAGTGGGAATCCTCCTGGCTCTTTCCAGTACATCTTCCCATTTAAAAAGAAAAACCTCATTTCTTTCTTCTTGAGGAATCTATCCCTTGTTCTGTCCATACCCTGTGGGGCTTGCACATTTTGCAACACGAAGACAATGCTATAATACCATGGGGATTATAGGAAATGCTCAGCCACTATTAGCTCCAGATTTCCCTTGGGATGTTGGTCCTTTGTGGAAAATTTAGCAATCATGTGTAGGATGAGAGCATCGCAGTTAGATTGTGCCATGAGCTTGGCTAGTCCCTGGCCTTTAATCAACTTTGTGGGATTAATTTCTAGGTCATATTCAAGTAGTTTTGTTATCCATTTCCTCCTTCTACCCCCAGGATCTAGTTGGGTTAGGATATCCTTCACAGCACTGGTGGTAACATCGGAGAAAATGTGAGAATGCAGGATATACACTTGGAACTCCTTGAAGGCCTGCACCAGAGCATAAGCATGTTTATCCATGATCTTTTACTTCATAGGATCATCTCTCAGGTTTTTTCTATAAAAAGCAATGGGTTGCTCGTGTCCCTCATGGTCCTTCTATTGAAATACTCCTTCCATTGAGTGCTCTGAAGCAAAAGAGAATATGATAATGTCTTTGGAGAAACATAGGCTAGCCAACACATAGGATTCAGAAATGGCCCTTTTTATTTCTTCAAGGGATTGTTTGGCTTCAAGATTCAACTTGATCTCTTTGTCATTTCCCATCATATTGGTTATATACCTTACTGTTTCAACAAAGGCAGCAATGAATCTTCTCACAAAATTTACATTTCCCCAAAAGTATTGAATCTCCACCTTATTCCGAGGGAGTTCAATATTGTGAATTGCATCAACCCTCTTTGGGTCTATCTTGATGCCTTCCTAAGAGATTATGTGCCCCATCATATTCCCTTATTTCATAGCAAAGAATGACTTCTTTGGATTCAGGCAGATGTCGAACTTTTTGCATTTTATGAACATTCTCAGTAGGTGTGCAACATGTTCTTCATCATATTTTGAAAAGAAAGTGATGTCGTCCAGATAGATGACCATAATTTTATCCTTTTCGTCAGCGAAAGCTATGTCCATGGCCCGTTGAAAGGTTTCCCCTGCATTCATAATCCCAAATGGATTTTTTGCATACATGAAAGTGCCCTAGGGTGTGGTCAAAGTTGTCTTCTCCTGGTTGTCTGGGTGCACTATGATTTGATTATATCCTGAGAAGCCATCCAAGGTGGAGATCCTTTGGGAACCCACTACCCTCTGCAAGATATGGTCCATTTTAGGAAGGGGGTAATGATCCTTCAAATAAACTCTGTTCAAGTTCTTGAAGTCAATGAATATTCTTATCTCCCCATTNATCAAGACCAAATTTTCCACCCAATGTGAGAATATAAGGGCCACGATGATTTTTGCCTCAAATAGCTTCTTAATATACTTCTCTACCAGGGGCAGTAGCTTAGGGTTCATTCTTCTCATCTTTTTCTTGAAAGGCATATCAACCTTTTTTATTGGTATAGTGTGTTGGATTATACTTGTGTCATGAGCCTTGAGATCATTGTAGCTCCCAGCAAAAACATCTGAGTATTCTTTCATCGGTGAGATTTATTTATGTTTGGCCTTAGGTGAGAGGGTTCTTGATATTTTTATGACCTTGGGATGATATTTTGTCCCAATATTAATATCTTCCACATCTTCACAACTCGGGACAAATTGGGGTTCCTTGGAAACAACATTAGATCAAAAATATTTTCTAAAGGAACTAAACCCATGGGGATAGAGGTACCTTTGAGCTGTAGGATTTCCTTGCCACAGATATTGTTCACATATTCTTTTTGTCCATGATCCTCCTGCAACTCTGGCTCCCAAGCTTCCTCATTTTCATAGAAATTAGTAGGCTCAGCAGGGACGACAATCTCGACCTGCGACATGTCTCTCGAAGTGCATCTTGGCTTGATAGAGATAGCGGAAAATGAAACAGTTTAACAATTTGTATTAATTAGTTTCAAAATACAAATAACTAATACAACTTTAATTTTTATAAGTTATATGAGGATGACTTGTATTTGGATTGTTTCTAGCTGTACTAATAATTTACTTTTGGCAAGTAGGTGAGAAACCATCTTTGAAAATCGGGGCTTACTTAGCATTCTGCTAACTCAGATGAACTGCTGTTTCTTAAAGGTTCAGTAAGTAACGAATGATCAAGTAGGAGTTTATTTTGTATGATAGAGAGAAGTATTTCTGTAGCATGTTAAGATGCTAGTAAATAATTTGATTATTTAAAAGCAAGGCTCTGATGAGGTAAAGTAATTGTCTTTCATAGTTTTGGTTCTAAGGCAGTATTCATAGTTTAGCCATGAATATTGTTATCTTTAACATACTTAGTTAAAAAAAAATAGATTATTCCCTTGATCTTAGAGCTCAAGCTCTTGACATACAATTACTTTTATTGTAACATGATCATACTGTTATTGTTATGTTTAATGCTCAAATGTACTGCTTTTTATGCATGAATATAATCCTATGATTTTTAAAGGTAAAGTTCACTAATAGATTACATATCTCTACTTCAAATCTTCTTTACTACTCATGAAGATTATCAACCTGTTGATTGTATGCAATTATGCTTATCTTTTTTCACTACTAGATATCAAGTTATAAACTTCGATTCCTAAGTTATCGCCATGCTACAAGAACTATTGTAAAAACACAATACCACATCATTTTTATAATGTACCAAATAATTTTTACTTGTATCCTTAGGTAGTTTTACTTCCTGGTAATTTCCATTATATATTATAAGTTTGGTTCTTTATAAAAACAAGATTATTTGCTCCAAAGTATGGTTGACCTTATGTAACTAGATAAATTATCTCAAGGTGGAATACTACCTAACCACCACTTCCATAAAGTTGAAACTAAAGGTAAAACACATTATCAGTTTTATTCTTATAGTTTACTAAATCTAATGCATGGTTTACACAATAGTAAGACTACTATTTGTAAGGTTACCACACTATATTGAGTTTTAGTTTATAATAACTAACATGGTAAATTTACAACCTAAAACTTCTATCATAAAGTCGACATAAAAGTAGAAACATTATAAATGTTGTTCCTATATTATGCTAAATCCAAGAAAGCACAAACAGTAATATAGTTGTCTTTGTAAACAAAATATGAACCATCCAAAAGGTTGTTGGCAAAGTAGACATGAGAATCAACATTAGTAAACATTTATACTATGGTCGAACTTCGTGATTGTATTATTGACAAGGTTTATACACCTTTATTCTAGAGTTGATGACATAGATTCATTATTAGCAATCATAGCAGGCCTTAATCCAGATTTGCAAATGATAATATGTCTTTATAAAATAGTCGATTGCATGGTTTTTAATTATGGAAAATGATAATTTTATATTTGATAACGTAGGGTTGACTATAGACATGACCCTTGCATGGTTAAATAATTTGGGAGGGCATGTGGTCTAATCTCTTCCATGCATTGGCAACTTAAAAGGAGTGAAAACCCTATTCCTTTGGCATTTGGATCTGAGGGTTTCGTCTGCCTGTAGGTTGCACTGTGTAGTTCCATGCATCCATGAGAGGTTGTTCCTTCTCTTTGATTGCTCTGTAGCTTGTGTTTGATGTTGAGTGGTCTCGATACTGAGTCTTGTAGTCTCGATATCTCTGGAAAGTAACATTATTGTGCGAGTGGTCTTTGCTTAATCACTTGGCTCGAGGCCTATACATGGTTTTTAGCTCTGTCATTACTTGTTGCTCGCCACAGCTTTGTGGAGTTTTGAGTTTGTTTCTTACTGCCTCCATCACAGGGTTAGCATAAGGGTTTTATTTCTTCTCTGTGTAATTCTCTTATGCCGGTGACAGCTCCTTCATGGCTCAACTCTCTTCTGGCTCATAGGTAACATTTAATTCTTTGTTGAAAATTTCTTTTATCAAAATTAATATTTAAGCTAGGGTTTATTCATAGGAGCCGAGTCCTAAATTAATGCTCAGAACTGTGCTCTTTGTAGGAACCTGCGATGGCTCCAAAACTTCAGTGGGAAAAGAAATACAACCTCAAGCTTCGGTGAACTTTGTGGTGTAACATCCCCAGTTTTGACCCCGTTCACGTTAAATACCCATGATGCGTATATTGTAAATAATCATTGTGTGGAGCTAAAGGCCAAGGCCCCACCATCGATTTGGTTAGGTATGTTTTGGATTGGGATGGTCACTGATGGTATATCGAGACATACGACATAAATTAAATTGTGGCATCATGTAAATGTTCTTTTTAATTAAATAACCCAACTAGCTATGTTCACTGCAACTAAATTGAGAAGGGGCATGATTCCTAAGGATGAGGAGGGGAAATGATGAACCTTGAGCAATGGGGGAAAATCCATGTGTCACCTTGTTTAATTGCTCACCTTCCCTTGTCTCATCCAACCACCACTTAATGTTCTGCTGAGTTGTTGAGGAAGTTATTGCTGAAAGTGGAGGGTGGTAGGACTATCAGTCTTTGCCACACGCTCACTCCACCAGCTGTCTCTCCACCTTCACGTGGGTAAGGGAACCACCACTATGCCATTCTCTCTGGTCGGTTCAGTTCATTTTCTTACGCGGAGATGTTATGCTCTGTTCATCTTCCCATGCACAGGGAGTTCACTTTGTCCTCAAGCAGAGACAATGTTGCGGAACATATGTAGCTAGTTGCGGAACAAGTTCTTATTAAGATAAGTATTCTTACCTGATTTGTGTCTGCAATCATATTACCATTGATGAATAATGATATACATGTTGAATGTTGGTTTGTACATGCATGAATGCTGATTGATAATGTTTTGCTTCCGTTGTGTATATGAATGATTATGCCTCTTAATGTATTTTATGTTTTTAAGCTTTTCGTCTGACCATTATATGTATGATTATGTTCATGGGGATAGATTCCCAGATGATTTGGTGTTTAGTCGCGTCCTCTTGCCTGGTTGGAGAGTCGGGCACGTGACAAAATGGTATCAGAGCTCTGGTTGTAGAATAGGCCTGAATGGGCCATGATAGATCACATAGCAGAGGCAGATTGCCTTCTACCTAGTAGCAATCAGAAAATTGTGGCAGGAAAACTCAGAAAATTTTCTAAGTGCCAGAACTATCGGCCCATTGGAAGACTCAGTGACAATATCTTCCGATGCAGTGGGCACTTAGTGGGAAGGCCACCCGACGAACGGTAACCAGAAAAACTTTGAAATTTTTTTCTAAGTCTGACCATCAGTGATCAGCAAAAGATAGTTGTTCTCATCACCGATGGTTAGACGAGGAAACTACCAATGAATGGCAAGAGATAGTTGAATGGGTTGCCACCATTGTGGCTGCTATGGGGACTAAAATGCCGATGCAGCAGTGCTAGTGGTTCTGACCACCCACAGAAGAAGAAAGTTTCAAAATTTTTGTTTAAGTGATGAAATAATTGGCGGAGATTCATTGATAGAGCACCCACCATTGCGGATGGCTAGATCACTATGATTCTGATGCATAGAGCCTACGACCGCCGACACCAAGGAATTTTGGAAAATTTGACGAAGTAATAGGATCGTTGGCGATCAGCTATGATTAGTTGATCGCATCGTCGATGCACAGCTGATCGTGTTGTCGATGCGGTGAAAGTTGGTGACTACAGCGGAAGGGATTAGTGGAACAAAGCGTTGTCATTACGGATAGTTAGAGGACTATCCTCCCAACACATAGAGCCTGCAATAGTAAATGCTGCAGAGGAAGACGTTTCGACAGCTGACGCAATAATGAAGGTTCAAAAATTTTCTAAGGCTCGAAATCATCAGCCATCGGAAGAAGATAGTGATTCGTGCGCCTGCCGTTGCGGAAGCCGAGAGTACTAGTCTTCTGACGGGATAAGATCCAACTGCCGATGCCAATCAAGCTAGGATTCAGTTCGTCGATGCTTAGCAGATTGGGCCATCGATCGGAAGAAGATTGAATTTGATAAGCCATAGTTGCGGCTGTTGATTGAACTAACCCACTAATGCACTAGCCTTCCAGTTTCCGATGCCGCGGTGTTAGTGAACAGTAGCAGCGACAAGCAGTTGCTTGATCGGTGAAGGATAAGGGAGATGGAGCTGACAAAATCGGTAGAAGGACAAGGAAGACTCAAGGTTTCAAAAAAAATTCTAAGTCATGGAATCATCGGCCATTGACGATGGTTAGTTGACGACATCGTCAATGATTAAGTGATTCCATTGCTGATGAGCTACGTCGGGTAAGGTTTGCTAACCGAGCTTCTTCCATTACGGAGACCGAAAGGACTAACCACCCGACAAGGAGGGCACCTAAGCGCCGATGATGCAGCTTTGAGAGGCTTCGATCCGTGGCTACGGAAGATGAAGTTTGATTGTGGTCCTCTGTTGCCGAAGCTGAAGGGACTAACCGTCTGATGCGTAAGACACTCGACCGTCGACGCAACATGATTAGTCTATGCTATCGCCGATGAAGTTCAAAATGATAGACGATTGTGGACCCAATACTGCGGATGAAAAAATACCAACAAGTTGCCAATAAAGATGCAGGATAATAGACCCGATTGGAGGAAAAATTTCAAGAGTCAAAAAGCATCGAAAATTTGTTAATGATCGGATCGCCGATCAGAAGCTCAGTCGGTTTCCCATGGAAACTGAGGTAAGGACACTTTCCATCATTACAGATGCTCAAGAGACTATGCACTCGATAAACAGATGAATTGATCACCGATGCAAAGTGGGACTTTAGTTGTTTTTCCCACTGAAACGCTGGAAAGAAATAAGCAACAGTCCGCTGATGAAATAGGCATTTTGACCACCACAGTGTCGGAAAACTAGTTGGGAGGAGGTCCGATTGGGCCTAAGAAGATTTAGGTTTTTCGAAGGAATTTCTCAGTGATTTTGCAGGCAGTTTTCAACTGTTTTTCAGTAGGTTTTTCGTAGATTTCAGCAGGTTGTCAGTGGTCACAGGGCTGAAAAGAAAAAGAGGAAAATTCTATGTTCTAGCATAATTGTGTTTTATGAATTTCCAAGAGAGGAAGGTAAGTAGTTTTTATTTATATTAATGTTATGCATCTAACAGATTGCTACTAACACGTTGTAGAATTATAGACAACTTCCAAGAGCAGTACTCTAGAAAGAATAGTGTGGTAAAGCAAGAGGTGGTTCATCCATGAGAACCCATGATGGGTATGATGCTCGAGATTCCTACGAGCGTGAAAGAGATGCCATGGGAGAAAATTACCATAATAGAAATGATGACATAGAGTCTAATGAAAGAAGATTCCAAGAGACACCGTCAGATGTTGCATATGCCATGAGAAGCTTGGTTAAATCCCATGAAGAGTAGCATCAGTTGAATGCTGCCATATTGCAGAGTTTGACAGATTTACAGAAAAAGATAGATTCTGGACGAGGTACATCAAGGAAAGAAGGCAGTAAGAGAAACACTAAAATAAGGAGAAGGACTTCCAATGGACCATCAGACTCTGAAGAATCCAGTGGAGATACAAGTTCATCTTCTCATAAAAGGAAAAGGAGAAGGCACCATAGGGATCGCTCTCGAGATGAATTTAGGAAAGCTAAACCTCCTACATTTGATGGTGAGATAAAGACGGGACAAGAAGTTGAAGCTTGGCTTCTTGGGATAAAGAAGTACTTTTAGGTGTAGGATTATTCAGGAAACATGAAGGCCAGAGTTTCCATATTCAATCTGAATGGATGAGCATCCATTTGGTGGGAACACTTCAAGCAAGTAAAGAGGATCAGTGAAAGGAAATTGAAGTGGAAATAGTTCAAGAAGTATTTCAGGCAGAAATACCTCTCTAACAGGTATTATGATGATAAGATTAAGGAGTTCCATGAGCTGATATTGGGACAGTAGACCATGGATGAATATGCCAATAAGTTCTTGGAATTGTTGAGGTATGTCTGGTACATCAGAGATGAGAAAGTGAATTTCCAACAGTTTCTAAGTGGATTGCCTCAAGCTTTCAAAGATAGAATTGAGTTCTATGAACCAAGAACTCTCAAAGAAGCAATAAGAAAGGCTAAGTATTGCTATGAGCAAAGCAAAGGTAAACCTAACTACCATAAGGCATGGAAGGAAAAGAAGAACAAGAAGTTTGACCAAAGAAGGAAAGGTTTCAAACCCTGTAGATTTAGGAACCAACAGAAGCAGCCAGCCCAAGTTGCGAGTAATCTAGTTGGAGTGACAGGTGGAAAGCCTAAAGAGCCACATCAGAATAAAGGTCCACTTAAATGTTGGAAATGTGAAGGGCCCCACTTGCGCAGATATTGTCCACTTGAGAATGAAAGTGCAAGGCTAGCTTATAACATTCAGGAAGTAGAAACAATGGGTCAAGTAGCCAGAGCAGTCCCTAGAATTTATGCAGCACTAGAGCACCGCCAGGAAGATCACCAGTCAACAGTGGTTGAAGTTGTAGGTAAGATTGTTGAACAATTTGTTTCTATTTTGATTGACCCTGGTTCTACTCACAGTTACATTACTCTTAGAGTAGTGGAGATTGGTGCTTTTAAGAAGGTAAAGCATAGAAAATCTTGGTTAGTTCAGCTAGCCACCAGAACTAAGAGAAAGGTCAGTGAATTGGTAGAGAAATGTCCATTGGTTATGAATGGATTGATCACTTATGTAGATCTGAATGTTCTACCACTTGGTTCCTATGATGTTCTCATTGGAATGGATTGGTTAGAATCTCACAGAGTGAAGCTTGACTATTATAACAAGACTTTTGAATGTACGGATGAAGAAGGAAACCTAGTAGTTGTGAAAGGTATTCCAAAGGTAATTTCAGTAAGGCAGGTTTCAACAATGCAGTTGAAGAAGTTTCGTAGGAAAGGTTTCCAGTTGTATGCAACTCATATTTTGGAACCAGCAAGAGATGAAACTCCTGGGTTGGAGGACTATCACGTGTTACAGGAATTCAAGGATGTATTCTTGGATGAGATTCCAAGACTTCCTCCAAAGAGGGACATTGATTTCACCATTGAACTTGTGCCAGGAGTAGCACCAGTGCCCCAAACACCCTACAGGATGAGTACACCGGAGATGCTAGAGTTGAAGATGCAACTGCAAGAGTTGTTGGAGAAGAAGTATATCCGACCGAGTGTGTCTCCTTAGGGAGCACCGGTTCTATTTGTAAAGAATAAAGATGGTACACTCAGGTTATGTATTGATTACATACAGTTGAACAAGGTTACTATGAAGAATAAATATCCTTTGTCCAGGATTGATGACCTCTTTGATCAAATGATAGGAGCAAAGGTATTTTCCAAGATTGGCTTGAGGTCTGGTTACCATTATGTGAGAATCAAGGATGAAGACATTCATAAGACAGCCTTCAGGACAAGGTATGGACATTATGAGTTTGTAGTGTTACCGTTTGGTATCACAAATACACCAGCTACATTTATGTGCCTTATGAACAGTGTCTTCAGTAAGTATTTGGACAAGTTTGTTCTTGTTTTCTTTGATGGCATTCTTGTTTATTCTAAGAATGAGGAAGAGCATGAAGAGCATTTGATATTGACATTGCAAGTGTTCAGGGAACATCAGCTGTATGAAAAGCTGAGCAAGTGTGACTTCTACAGGGATAGAATTCAGTATTTGGGTCACATTATCTCAAAGGAGGGTATATGAGTAGACTTTGAAAAGATTGAATCCATTATGAATTGGCCTACTCCAAGAAATGTGACAGATGTAAGATCTTTTATGGGACCTGCAGAATACTACAGGAGATTCATTGAAGGGTTTTCCAAGGTTGCACATGCCATCACTTCTTTGCAAAAGAAGGGGACAAAGTTCAAATGGACTTTGAAGTGTGAAGAGAGTTTCGAGCGGTTGAAGAATCTTCTCACCAATGCACCAGTATTGAAAGTTGCAGATCCGGAGAAATATTTTGTGGTATGTACCGATGCATGTGGCAAAGGGATTGGAGAAGTCCTTATGTAGGACAACCACATGATATGTTATGAGTCAAGAAAGTTGAAGGAGCATGAGAAGAACTATGCCACTCATGACTTAGAGCTTGAAGCCATAGTACATGCTCTCAAAATGTGGAGACATTACTTGATGGGTAGAAGATTTGAACTCATAACAAATCACTGTGGACTGAAGTACTTGTTTTATCAGCCTACTCTGAATGCTAGGCAAGCGAGATGGCTAGAATTTCTATGTGAGTTTGATTTCGAAATCAAGCACATAAAAGGGAAAGAGAACAAGGTAGTTGATGCACTTAGCAGGAAGGTACATGAAATGCATGTGGCGTCTCTTAGAATTTTCCAATCATATTTGAGGCAGTAAACTGTTAATCATGTTGCTGAAGATGAATTGTATGAGCAGGTAAAAGACAAATTGTAGCAGCAAAGTCTTGAGAAGAAGTATGAGGGATATAAATTGGAAGAAGATGGAATTCTCACTTATAAAGGCAGAATTTATATTCTGAATGTAGCAAATTTGAGAAGGTTTGTTATGGATGAAATCTATCAAGCCCCGTATTCTGGTCACCCGGGATATCAAAAGACAATTGCTACAGCTAGAAAGCAATACTTTTGGGTAGGAATGAAAAATGACATGGCTGAGTACATTTCAAGGTGCATGAAATGTCAGTAGGTAAAGGTTGAGCATCAACATCCAGCAGGTTTGTTGCAGCCTTTTCCAGTTCCGGAATGGAAATGGGAAGTTATTTCCATGGATTTTATTACAGGATTGCCATTGACTTGGAGACAACATGATTCCATCATGGTTGTGGTGGATAAGTTGACAAGGGTAGCGCATTTTATACCAGTGAAGTCTACACATAAGACTGATGACATTGCAAAGATATTCATGAAGGAGATTTTCAAATTACATGGATTGGTAAAGGAAATAGTTTCTAATAGAGATGTCAAGTTCACTTCCAATTTTTGGAAAGGATTGTTTGCAGTTTTGGGTACAAAGCTAAACTTCAGCACTGCTTACCATCCTCAGATAGATGGGCAGACAAAAAGAGTTAATTAGGTGCTTGAGGATATGCTTCGCATGTATGTGACAAAAAAACCAACCAAGTGGGAAGATTACTTTCACTTCGTAGAGTTTGCTTACAATAATGGACAGCAAGCATCCTTGGGGATGAGTCCGTATGAGGCTTTGTATGGAAGAAGGTGTAGGACACCAGTGACTTGGGATAACCCAATGAACAGAGTTGTGCTTGGACCCGAATTGCTCAAGGAAATGGAGAAAGAGGTTGTAAAGATCAGGCAGAATCTAAAAGCAGCATAGGACAGGCATAAAAGCTATGTAGATAAGCATAGGAAGAACAAAGAGTTCAGTGTTGGGGATCATGTCTACCTCAGAGTGAGGGAAAAGAAAATTTCCTTGAAGCTTGGGAGTTGTGCCAAGCTGTCACCAAGATATTGTGGGTTGTTTGAAGGGCTTGAAAGAATAGGACCTGTTGCATATAAACTTGCATTGCCTGCTAGTACTAGAGCTCATAATGTTTTTCATGTTTCTTTTCTTAAGAAATATGTACATGATCCTAACCATGTGATAAATTGGGATGTGATTCAGGTGGAACCTGAGGGGGAGTTTCGAATTGAGCCAACGCGCATCCTCGACAAAAAGGTCATAATGCTTTGGAACTAAGCCATAGGGCAAGTAAAGGTGCAATGGGAGCACTACGGACCTGAAGAGGCTACGTGGGAGCTGGAGGATGCCATGCGATTGGCACATCAATTTTTGTTCAATCCTGCAGAACAATAAGGCGATACCAGTGTAACATTTTGTTCAAATTTTGTAAGCACCGAGGACAGTGCTATTGAAGGGGGAGGGGAATGTAACATCCCCGGTTTTGACCCCATTCACGTTAAATACCCATGATGCATATAATGTAAATAATCATGGTGTGGAGCTAAAGGCCAAGGCTCCACCATCGATTTGGTTAGGTATGTTTTGGACTGGGATGGTCATCGATGGTATATCGGGACATACGACATATATTAAATTGTGGCATCATGTAAATGTGCTTTTTAATTAAATAACCCAACCAGCTATGTTCACTGCAACTAAATTGAGAAGGGGCATGATTACTAAGGATGAGGAGGGGAAATGATGAACCTTGAGCCATGGGGGAAAATCCATGTGTCACCTTGTTTAATTGCTCACCTTCCCTTGTTTCATCCAACCACCACTTAATGTTATGTTTATTTGTTGAGGCAATTATTGCTGGACGTGGAGGGTGGCAGGACTATCAGTATTTTCCACATGCTCACTCCACCAGCTGTCTCTCCACCTTCACGTGGGTAAGGGAACCACCACTACACTATTCTCTTTGGTCGGTTCAGTTCATTTTCTTACGTGGAGACATTATGCTCTATTCACCTTCCCACATGTAGGGATTTCAGTTCATCTTCACGCAGAGCTGGGCTAAGAGGGGGTTGTGATTCTTGTTCGGGGGTTCATTCTCCTCTTCATCATGGATTGTTGGCCTGAGGATCGGTTCTTCCTCTTTCCCACACAGGAAGTCGATGTCTTGACTCCACCATTGTCAGACTATGGAATGTGCCATGGTTTCTCACTGTGATATTTTTTCTATGGGTTCCTGGGTAATATGTCTTCCTCCTATCTATTTTGAGGATCATCTCCTATCCGCGCCTTGTTGTAGTTGTCCAGACCTATCATTATTGATCGTTGACTATGGTTTCTCTTGTGGGCTCATTGGCTGTTGTTTCCACATTTGTTGGTTGAGTCGTCGTTGCTATTTGGGTTACTATAGGTTGTTGAGGAATCATTTTGGCCACGATAGGGCCAAGAATGATTCAGGTTTTGTTTCCCCTGTCCAAGCTGTGAAGAGCTTGTTTTGCTGCATGAATGTAGGGATTGTTCTTCGGACTGCATAGGAGTGGTGATGAGGGCCTAATCTGCTTGAGAAAATTGGTGCGTTTGGGAACCACACGGACAGAGCTAGTGGGATGGCTTTCTTCTCCACAACCCCTGAATAGCACTGGAAGCGAGATTAGGGTCTGAGGGACTGTGTTGCAGAGAAAGGACTGATTTCCTTGTGTTGGGTGTGTGTGGGTGTTCTAGGAGTCAAACTAGATCTAGTGTGGATGTCCTTAACTCTACCATGAGTTCACTAGCTTGGCAGTTAGCCTTTCATAGCTCTTGGATAGCTTGATAAATGCAACTTTGTTGGCTTGACTGATTTGTTGTTCACCTGATAAACCCAACTGTGTTGGCTTGGCTGAATTGTGTACCCTTGTGGTGTTGTTATCCTTGGCTATGTGTAAGCCTATTAGTTCCTTATTCCTTGGGGAATCATTCCCGGCTTGGGGGTGGCAGCATTATGGAGAGATTAAGGAGTACGCGGGCCTATGGTTGGGAGGAACGTTGCAGTGACATAGCTGGTTGCGGAACAAGTTCTTATTAAGATAAGTATTCTTACCTGATTTGTGTCTGCAATCGTATTACCATTGATGAATAATGATATACATGTTGAATGTTGGTTTGTATATGCATGAATGTTGATTGATAATGTTTTGCTTCCGTTGTGTATATGAATGATTATGCCTCTTAATGTATTTTATGTTTTTAAGCTTTTCATCTCAGCATTATATGTATGATTATGTTAATGGGGCTAGATGCCACGATGATTTGGTGTTTAGTCACGTCCTCTTTCTCGGTCGGAGGGTTGGCAACGTGACATGTGACCTCCAACTGGTAAGCCTTGGTTTCGATGTGGGTTTCCTTGCTTATGATAAGGGTTGTTGGAAGGAATTTTACAGTGCTTGGATGCTTGAATTCAGTTTTTTCATTAGTTAAAATGTTTAGTTTGATATTACTCCAGTTTTTAAGTAAAAACCCTTGCGGTTTTTGCTGGGTAGCATAGGCTCTTGAGCCGTGATATGTATTTGGTTTTTGATTAAACAATTTAGCCTTGCGGCTTGATAATGTAATACAGTTGGGTTAAGAAAATAAGAATTCTGTTAATTTTTAAGTTTTATATGAGTTGTGTCTCATTTGATCCAGTTTTACCTTTACATGTGGACTGTTGTTTCGTTAACCTGTCAATAATGTATTAATCTTACTGTTAAAATATTTATAAATATATTTTATTTTAATAAAAATAAGACTGTGGTCAGTTTAATTGCATAATTCGTAGTTTTCTTTTTCTTTTTATTTCACAGTTAGCAATGTAACTGGTTGTATCTCATACAAGATTATTTTGTATTTGAATCGAATAGCAGAAAGGGTTTCGACCTGTGGGTTTTCACGGGCTATAAGCTTGTCTGGATTTAAAAAATTTATAATATATATATATATATATATATATAATTCTTAGTTATTTTTATTTGTTATTTAGAATACATTTCTTTGATTTTACTATTGAGTAAGTTATATTATTTTGAACTCTATAAAGAAAACAATGTTAACTCTATAACTCTGTTTATTTTACAAAAATGAAGGGTTTATATACAAAACCCTAATATGGTTTTATTAAGTTAATAATTAATATTAATTTAATATTTAAATAGTGTTTGGTTATTAACTTGTTTATATACTTTCTCAAATATCAGTTATTATCTCCTTTAATACTTTTATTTCCTATCAGTATACTAATACTGTGGTACTAGTGTATTTTACTATTTCTTTTACCTATATTTTCATTTAGTTAGTCTAAGTAAAACAATAAGTATAAGCAACCATAACACTGCTTTTTCATTGCATTCTTTAAACATTGAAATAAAATCTATTATGTTTACCTACAGATACAAGAATCATATCTACTAATTTCATTCTCATAAAGAATTATTTCATTTATTTTAAAACAATCTAACTATGCTAGAGTACGACCTGGTTTTCAGGTGTGGAAAAACACAGATTAGAAACTTAATTTCTATCGGTTTCACTATTTCCCAAACCATTTTCATTTCTATAAATAATCTAAAAAAAATACTGAATCTAATATTTCACAAAACTTTGAACTTTTAACATTCATGTAGCAGATAAACTAAGACAGTAAAATAAAATAGAACCTGTTGAGGACAAGGCGACAACAACTTGAGGAGGTCATTTCTCCCTACCAATCTCTTGGAGAGAGCTTAAACACCGCTTCCTCAAGACCCCTGAGCCTGTTCCTGGTCTTCATGGCAAAGAACTGGGTGGAGAATGCAACTGGAAAAAACTCTGTCACCTGACTAGTTCAACTACCTCAGTAATAACAATCATCTCTCAGAAGTATGATCTTCAGCTTAAAAGCTACAACTAGATCAATCTCAGCAGTTATCCCCTCAAACATTTTCCAAATTCCCCTCCATTGAATTTCTCTTGAGTAAATTCATTCACCCTGAATGATCACTCCTCTAGAATGAGCAGCCTCAACTCTCTTCAATGGGAAATTCTATAGAGATGCCTAGGTCTTCTGGGTCAGTTTTCATTAATTGAGCCACCTGCTCTGATTCCACTTTCTTGGGGAACCATGACCACAAATATAGGGAGGTTTCCACCTACAACAATTGGAAGTGGTTTGAGGATGTTGCCACATGTCATTTTTCTCTCCACCCAGTCTCCTCCACCAATTTGACCAGTAAACACTCTTTTAACAGCTCTCCTAAGCTGTTGTCTCCTCATTTATTTATTTATAAATAAAATATTCTGAATTGACATTAAATATTCTTGATCCCACTGGTCATCAATTACAACTCAGCATAAAATTTAACACAATGCTCCTCAAATAATGTAAAATTGTTTTTAAAAATTGGGGCATGTGACATATGCACCCCCTTAAATTATAACATCATCCTCGATGTTATTTATTCCTCGTCCTTAGAATTTCCCTGGAAGAGAATTGGATATGCATTCCGCCAATGACTTTCCAATTCCCAGGTGGCTTCCTTTGGACTAAGGTGCTTCCATTGCACCTTCACTTGACCAATGGTACGGTTCCGAAGTGTGATCTCTCTCCACTTGAGGATACAGTCCGGTTCCACCAGAAAATATCCTTCAGGTTCCACTTGTACATCATTCCACTTAATAACATGAGTAGCATCATGCACATATTTCTTTAATACAGAAATGTGAAAAACATTGTGAACTCTTAAATTTGGTGGTAAGGCTAACTGATAAGCTATCTATCTAAACCTGGATAGTATTTCAAAAGGACCACAATAATGAGGTGCTAGTTTGGCACAGCTACCAAACCTCAAATAACTCTTTTTGGGTCTCACCTTGATGAAAACATGTTCACCTACCTGATAATCCTTTGGATTTCTTTTAGGGTCTGCTTGACTTTTCTGTCGATCTTGTGCAATTTTCAGATTACCTTGTACCTACTTTACAATTTCTTCCATTTCTTTCAATAATTTAGGTCCTAATACTAAACTGTCCACCGGATTACTCTAAGAGATAGGAGTGTTACATTTACTTCCATACAAAATTTCGAAAGGAATAAATCTAGTTGAAGCTTGATAATTATTATTGTAAGCAAATTATACCAGGTGTAAATAATCTTCCCATTCACTTGGCTGACCCTTTACATACATTCTTAGTAACTATTCTAGTACTTGATTTACTCTTTCAGTCTGTCCATCAGTTTGAGGATGGAACGAGGTACTAAAATTTAGTGTAGTATTTAATCCTTTAAATAGAGATCTCCAAAAGTTAATTGTAAATTTAGGGTCTCGGTCTGAAATTATAAAATTCGGTATTCCATGCAGTTGGAAAATTTGCTTTAAAAAGATATCAGCTATGTTTGTAGCTTTATAAGTAGTTTTTACAGGTATAAAATGGGCTTCTTTACTCAATTTGTCAACCACTACCATTATGGAGTCATTTAAGTTCTGATTTTTAGGCAGTCTAGTAACAAAATAAAGACTAATTATCTTCCATTTCCAGCTAGGAATGAGCAATGGCTGAAGTAATCCGGCTAGATGTTGATATTTAGTTTTTACTTGCTGACATTCAAAACATCTAGCAATATATTCTACCAGTTCAGTCTTCATGTTGGGCCAAAAATACTCTTTTCGTAACATGGTTATAGTCTTCTGATAACCCGGATGGCCTGAGTAAGGAGTTTTATGGATTTCGTCTAAAATTAATAACTTAACCTTATGTAAATTAGGTACATATATTCTGTCTTTATATAGTAAAAGTCCTTTTTCATTCAAGTTGTACCCTATGCTTAAAATTTCTATTGGATTTTCTTTTGCTTTTGCTTGTAATTTTTGGTAAATTTCATCTTGTTCTAACCCTACGTTAAGATGTTCTTCCAGATTTGTTGTATAAGTGCTGATAGCTGCTGTAAAATTTAGCTTTGCATTTCTACTTAATGCATCAGCAACTTTATTTTCTTTTCCTTTAATGTGTTGAATTTTGAAATCATATTCACTTAGAAAAGCTAGCCACCTAGCTTGTTTAGCATTCAAGTTAGGTTTCTAACAGATATTTTAGTCCCTTATTATTTGTCACTAGAATAAATTTTCTTCCAATTAAATGATGACACCGCATCTTTAAAGCATGTATGACAACAACTAATTCCAAGTCATAGGTTGCATAGTTCAATACTCCGCCTAACTTCACCATTGCAAACGTCAGTACATACTATACAATCTTTATTTGGATCAGCTATTCTTAAAATAGGTGCGCTGGTTAATAAGGTTTTTAACTTTTAAAAACTATCCTCACACTTCTGATTCCAATCAAATTTCTTTCCCTTTTTCTGCAAAGAGGTTATCGGATTTGTGATTCTAAAAAACCCTTCAATGAACCTCTGGTAATCCCCATGAAGGATCAAACATCAGTTACGTCTTTAGGAACTGGCCAATCTTCAATCGCCTTTATCTTTTCAGGATCCACTGAAATTCTTTCTTTAGTCACCACATTACCTAAGTACTGGATTTTATCTTTAAAGAAGTCGCATTTACTAAATTTTGCAAAGAGTTGATGATCTCACAACTCTTGCAAAACAATTTTTAAATGTTCTTTATGTTCTTATTCAGATTTCGAATAGGTTAATATGTCGTCGATAAACATGACCACAAATTTATCTATATATTTATGCATTACATTACTCATTAGACACATCAAAACAGCTAGAGCATTAGTAAGCCTGAATGGCATAACGACAAACTCGTAATGTCCATATCGAGTCCTAAAAGTTATTTTAAAGATGTCTTCATCTATAATTCTAACTTGATGATATCCAGATCGTAAATCAATTTTTGAGAACACTGTGGCTCCACGTAGTTGATAGTCATCTTATTTAATTGACGATAATCTATGCAAAGTCGTAGAGTTCCATCCTTTTTCTTAACAAAGATGACAGGTGCCCCCTAGGGAGACACACTGGGTCGAATATAATTCTTGTCAATAAGTTCTTTTAATTGTGACTTAAGTTCATTAAGTTCAAGTATATTCATATGATAATGGGCCTTTGAGCTGGGTACTGCACCATGTACCATCTCAATGGTAAAATCTAGTTTCGTTTTCGGAGGCAGTCTCGGAATTTCTTCCAAAAATACATCTGCATACTCCTTTAAAACTTGTATATCCTCCAATTTTAATTTATCTATGTTATTTAGATTTTTCTCATTGGTTACTGTTACTGCATAAGCCTTACAACCTTTCCTAACATCTATCTTAAGCTGCAGAGCAGAAATATTCCTTACGGTTGGTTTTCTAGGGATTCCCTTTACACTTATTGGTTTTCCATCATTATTTATACAAGTAAAGGTTTTGCCATAGCAATTTAAGATCACCCTATGCTGCTCTAACCAATACATACCGATTAGTATGTCGTATGAACCCATAGGTAGTACATTAAGCTTCACAAAAGTGTCAAATTGATCCATAGTTACTGTACAATTCTTTACACAACTAGTTACCTTCCTCTTTGCACCAGTATCTAATTGAACCAACCAAGAACTTACAAACTTTTCAACAGGCAGTTTACACTTTTCTACCAAATTAGGTGAAATATAAATTAAAATAGATCCTGGATCAATTAAAATAGCTATGGGTGTTTGGTTTATCTTACCTTCTACTTTCACCATGGAATTTTGATAGTCTGCTTGCCAATTCTCCAAAGTTGCATTGATCCTGGGTATAGTCCTCGCTAAATCTCCAACAATCAACTCCTCTTGTAATGTATGGATATTACTGATATTATTTTTTCGATTGGGACATACTGAGGCATAATGTGGACCATTGCATTCCCAACACATTACGGGTTCTTTTTGTTCAAAGTTCTTTGTGTAATTACTATGATTATTAGCAGGCTCTTTATTTTTTTGATTGTTCTGTGAAATATTATTATTCCCCTGGAAATTCTTATTAGAAAAATTTCTGGAATTATTATTTTTAGAATTCCTATTAGGCACAAACTCTTTCTTCTTTTGATCATAATTATTATTCTTTTTGGCCTTCCAGTTGGCCATACTCTCCTTTTTTTTATTATGCTCATAACAGAAATTTGCTTTCCTCATAGCTTCTTCCATGGTTTTTGGATTGTTATACTCAATCCTATCCTTTATGTGATAAGGTAAATAGCTGAGAAATTGTTGTACCTTCGGTTTTTCATCCACAAGGTACAACACATACCTAAGTAGACTTAAAAAATTACTGTTCAAATATTTCATAGTTAGTGTACCTAGTTTTAACTCATAGAATTCTTTAGCCCTTTCTTCGTAGTACTATTCAGATAAAAATTTATTTTTAAAGTACTTCTTTAATGTGCTCCAATTTATGTTCTTCTCTCTTATACCTTTCACTCTCTTTAAATCTTGCCACCATATATCAACTTTCCTTGTAAGATTGTAAATAGCCATTCTAGCCTTTAAGTGATTAGAATAGTTATAAATCTAGAAGTACTTCTTCATCCTAGATAACCAGGATTCCACTTCCTCCCCCTTTTCAGTTTCTCCATTAAATGTTGGCGGCTTGATCTTCTTAAACTCTCCAGAAATTTCTTCATAAGGTTAATATTTTCTTTTCCTAGTATGGTGGTTATCCTCACTGCCGTCACTAGTATAATGAGAATTACGTTGATCACCAAATACTTCAGAAGATGAGCTACTTTCATTTTTAATCTGCTTAGTCTTTTTATACTTATGTTGGTAACTTATATCTTCCGAATCGGCTCTTTTATCCCTTCCCTCAATATGAAATCTTTCTATTAGGATCTGATTCAGCTCCTCCTGAGCTCTCAGAATCCTCTCATTTTCTTTTTTAACAGATTCCATTTCAGATTTTTTATTCTTTTACTATTTATAAAAGTTCTAAGAAATTAATGGTTATGTCTTCTTGTATAGGTTCTATTTGTAAATTATCTTGTTCAATATAGGGAGATTCATCTTCCGCATATTCCTCCAGTCTTTCCATACCTGTTGTTAAACTCAGAAACAAATTTCTCTGTTGATAACATTAAAAGAAAACAATATCAGTAAAATGATTTAAATTCATTGTTTCTTATAAGCAAGTTGAGCTTCCTCAAGGCCTAGTGTTTGAACCCTGTGCTCTGATGCCACATGTCATAACCCCAAAATTTCATAAAAATTTAAAATTTTTAAAGTAACAAAAATGTCTAAATACGTAGTTTAGTAACTGCTAGCGGTTAGCGGAAAATGAAACAGTTTAACCATTTGTATTATTTAGTTTCAAAATACAAATAACTAATACAACTTTAATTTTTATAAGTTATATGAGGATGACTTGTATTTAGATTGTTTCTAGCTATACTAATAATTTACTTTTGGCAAGTAGGTGAGAAACCATCTTTGAAAATCGGGGCTTACTTAGCATTCTGCTAACTCAGAGGGACTGTTGGTTCTTACAGGTTCAGTAGGTAACGAACGATCAATTAGGAATTTATTTTGTATGATAGCGAGAAGTATTTCTGTAGCATCTTAAGATGCTAGTAAATAATTTGATTATTTAAAAGCAAGGCTCTAATGAGGTAAAGTAGTTTTCTTTCATAGTTTGGGTTCTAAGGCAGTATTCATAGTTTAGCCATGAAGATTGTCATCCTTAACATACTTAGTTAAACAAAAATATATTCTTCCCTTAAGCTTAGAGCTCAAGCTCTTGACATACAATTACTTTTATTGTAACATGATCGTACTGCTATTGTTATGTTTAATGCTCAAATGTATTGCTTTTTATGCATGAATATACTCTTATGATTTTTAAAGGTAAAGTTCACTAATAGATTACATATCTCTACTTCAACTCTTCTTTACTAGTCATGAAGATTATCAACCTGTTGATTGTATGCAATTATGTTTATCTTTTTGCACTACTAGATATCAAGTTATAAACTTCGATTCCTAATTTATCGCCATGCTATAAGTACTATTGTAAAAACACAATACCACATCGTTTTTATAATGTACCAAATAATTTTTACTTGTATCCTTAGGTAGTTTTACTTCCTGGTGATTTCCATGATATACTATAAGTTTGGTTCTTTATAAAAAAAAGATTATTAGCTCCAAAGTATGGTTGACCTTATGTAACTAGATAAATTATCTCAAGGTGGAATACTACCTAACCACCACTTTCATAAAGTCGAAACTAAAGGTAAAACACATTATCATTTTTATTCTTATAGTTTACTAAATCTAATGCATGGTTTACACAATAGTAAGATTACTATTTGTAATGTTACCACACTCTATTAAGTTGTAGTTTATAATAACTACTATGGTAAATTTACTACCTAAAACTTCTATCATAAAGTCAACATAAAAGTAGAAACATTATAAATGTTGTTCCTATATTATGCTAAATCCAAGAAAGCACAAACAGTAATATAGTTGTCTTTGTAAACAAAATATGAACCATCCAAAAGGTCGTTGGAAAATTAGACATGAGAATCAACATTAGTAAACATCTATACTATGGTCGAACTTTGTGATTGTATTATTGACAAGGTTTATACACCTTTATTCTAGAGTTGATGACATAGATTCATTATTAGCAATCATAGCAGGCCTTAATCCGATCGATTTGCAAATGACAATATGTCTTTATACAATAATTGATTGCATGGTTTTTAATTATGGACAATGATAAGTTTATATTTGATAACGCATGGTTGACTATAGACATGACCCTCGCATGGTTAAATAATTTGGGAGGGCACGTGGTCTAATCTCCTCCTTGCATTGGCGAATTAAAAGGAGTGAAAACCCTATTCATTTGGCATTTGGCTTCTAGGGTTTCGTCGACCTATAGGCTGCACTGTGTAGTTCCATGTGGCCATGAGAGGTTGTTCCTTCTCTTTGCTTGCTTCGTAGCTTGTATTTGATGTTGAGTGGTCTCGATACCAAGTCTTGTAGTCTCGATATCTTTGGAAAGTAACATTACTGTGCGAGTGGTATTTGCTTAATCGCTTGGCTCGAGGCCTGTACATGGTTTTTAGCTCTGTCATTACTTGTTGCTTGCCATAGCTTTGTGGAGTTTCAAGTTTGTTTCTTACTTCCTCCATCACAGGGTCGAAATCAGGGTTGGATTGCTTCTCTATGTAATTCTCTTATGCTAGTGACAGCTCCTTCACGACTTGGCTCTCTTCTGGCTCATAGGTAACATTTAATTCTTTGTTGAAAATTTATTTTGTCAAAATTAATATTTAAGCTAGGGTTTATTCATAGGATCCAAGTCCTAAATTAATGCTCGAAACTATGCTCTTTGCAGGAACCTGCGACGGCTCCAAACCTTCAGTGGGAAAATAAATACAACCTCAAGCTTCGGTGAACTTTGTGGCCTCCAACCGGTAAGCCCTGGTTTCTATGTGGGTTTTCCCTACTTACAATAAGGGTTGTTGGAAGGAAGTTTACAGTGCTTGGATTCCTGGCTTCGACTTATTTGTTGGTTAAAATGTTGAGATTGATATTACTCCAGTTTTTAAGTAAAAACCCTTGCAGTTTTCCCTGGGTAGCACAGGCTCCTGAGCCATGATATGTATTTGGTATTTGGTTAAACAATTTAGCCTTGCAGCTTGATAATGTAATATATTTGGGTTAAGAAAATAAGAATTCTGTTAAGTTTTAAGTTTTATATGAGTTCTGTCTCCTTTGCTCCAGTTTTACCTTTACATGTGGACTGTTGTTTCGTTAACCTGCCAATAATGTATTAATCTTACTGTTAAAATATTTATAAATATATTTTATTTTAAGAAAAATAAGACTGTGGTCAGTCTAATTGCATAAATCGTATTTTTATTTTTATTTTTATTTCAGAGTTAGTAATGTAACTGGATGTATCTCATACAAGATGATTTTGTATTTGAATAGAATAGCAGAAAGGGTACATATACATTTATTTGATTTAACTACTATGTAAGTTATATTATTTTGAGCTCTCTAAAGAAAACAATGTTAACTCTAGAACTCTGTTTATTTTACAAAAATGAAGGCTTTATATACGAAACCCTAATCTGGTTTTATTAAGTTAACATTTAAATATTGTTTGGTTATTAACTTGTTTATATACTTTCTCAAATATCAGTTATTATCTCCTATAAGACTTTTATTTCCTATCAGTATACTAATACTGTGGTACTAGTGTATTTTACTATTTCTTTTACCTGTATTTTTGTTTAGTTAGTCTATGTAAAACAATAAGTATAAGAAACCATAACACCACTTTTTCATTGCATTCTTCAAACATTGAAATAAAATCTATTATGTTTACCTATAGATACAAGAATCATATCTACTAATTTCATTCTCATAAGGAATTATTTCATTTATTTTAAAACAATCTAACTGTGCTAGAGTACAACCTGGTTTTCAGGTGTGGAAAAACACAGATTAGAAATTTAATTTCTATCGGTTTCACTATTTCCCAAACCATTTTCATTTCTATAAATAATATAAAAAAATATATTGAATCTAATATTTCACAAAACTATGAACTTTTAACATTCACATAGCAGATAAACTAAGATTTATTTAACTAAGACAGTAAAATAAAATAGAACCTGTTGAGGACAATATGACAATAGCTTGAGGAGGCCATTCCCCCCTACCAATCTCCTGGATAGCACTCAAACAATGCTTCCTTAGGACCCTCGAGCCTGTTCCTGGTCTTCTTGGCTGAGAACTGGGTGGAGAATGCAACTGGAAAAACCTTTGTCACTTGACTGGTTCAACTACCTCAGTAATAACAATCTTGTCTCAACAGTATGATCTTCAGCTTAAAAGCTACAACTAGATAAATCTCAGCAGTTATCCCTTCAAACACTTTCCAAATTCCCCTCCATTGAATTTCTCTTGAGTAAATTCATTCACCCTAAATGATCACTTCTCTTGAATGAGCAGCCTCAGCTCTCTTCAATGGGAAATTTTATAGAGATGCCTAGGTCTTCTGGGTCAGTTTTCATTAATTGAGCCACCTCCTCTGATTCCACTTTCTTTGGGAATCATGACCACAAATATAGGGAGGTTTCCACCTGCAACAGTTGGAAGTGGTTTGAGGATGCTACCACATGTCAGTTTGCTCTCCACCCAATCTCCTCCACCAATTTGACCAGTACACACTCTTTTAACAGCTCTCCTAAGTTGTTTTCTCCTCATTTATTTATTTATAAATAAAATATTCTAAATTTACATTAAATATTCTTGACCCCACTTGTCATCAATTACAACTTAGCATAAATTTTAACACAATGTTCCTCAAATAATGTAAAATTGTTTTTGGAAATTAGGGCATGTGACAAGCTCAGAGTCCCCATGTATCACCACCCTCCTCACTTCGAAATCCTTTAGGATCTGAATCGCTAACATCATAGCCTCGTACTCTGCTTCATTATTCGTGCAATCAAAAGCAAGTTTGAAAGAGTAATTTAAAGATCTCCCTCCTGGGGGTTTCAACCAAACTCCGGCTCCTTCCCCTTCTTTGCATGATTCCCCATCAAAACTTACATCCCACACCCCTTCCATCTCCTCTTGAGTGGGTACAAAGGCAACGTTCTATGGACTGCAATTGTCTTCCCCCCCTTTAGTAAAGAAAATAGTCGATCCCATATTAGTGTCCAGTGAATATATGGGGTGGTTTTGTGACCTCTTAGCATTGGTCACCATGTATGCCAACTTTTTCTCTCTAAAAATCGTTCTCTGTACCCCAAAGAAAGGGATAGTGGCATAGGACATGTCCATTTAAAGATTTCCTTTGAGTTTGGCTTCCCAGGATCTAGACAACAACATTCCATACTTCAGAGGGATGTTAGCCACAACTACATCCATGACAAGGGTCTTGGAAGGGATATAGGCTAAAGAAATGACTAATATTTGATCAATCCTAGGCACTTGAATTTATTAGAATCAAAAGAAAATGGATCTTTGTATGTCCTGGTCACTTCCAACCCCAGTTCATCCATGATTCTCTAAGGAATAAAATTGTGAGAAGCTCATGAATCAAGCATGGCATTGTGTAGGATTAAATTATGGATGTTCATAATGACATAGAAAGGGGAAATGTCTTCATCATAAGGCTCATCAACATGGGGTCCGAACATAATGGTGGGATTATCATCTTGGAGGTTTAGACAATCCGATATTTTAGAGACTTCTCCTCGAGGCTTCAATATTGTGGCAATTTTGGAATGATACTCAGAGTTTTTCAATAATTTAGTAAGAGGGACAGAGATCTTGATATTGGCGATTTCATCCTCTAGGCTGAAAGAGGTTTGTCCCTAATCAAATCTTCTTGGATTATATTCTCTTCTTTCTTTCCCTTTGGGCTCTCTCACATTTTTTGATCTATACTTAGGGGGTGTGTCATTTTTTGGATTTACTTATAGAGGCCTTATTTCCTATCTATTTATGTCTCATGATAGGGACATCTCTACTTCTTAGGTCGGTCTATGTTTATACATCTAGGACAGGAAGTTGATATCCTCTCTTGAAGTCTTCTATATCCTTTGGGGTCACCTCTCCCTTTTCAAAACAAGCATTATCATGTTCTGCTTTGGTAAAACAGGTGGAGGGAAAGTTAGTATCCAACTGATGGATCTCGTCCTCATCTTGATTTTCACCATCCTATTCCACATAATTTTCTTGAAATGGAGGCCTGATAGGTGGATCGGGAGGGTTTCACTGGTCTCTCTTCCTATTCTGGAGAATTTGTGGCCTTCTAGCATTCTGATTTCTATTCTACTGCTTTTGATTTTCCCTGGGAGGCGGTCTACCATCCACAAAGAGTCTCTCCATCAACCTTTCCATGGCTCGCATCATTGTATCCATTATGTCCTCTTGTGAGTTAGAGGTAGAGGGTTGTTCAAGTTATTTATATTTTCTTCTCTTTCCTCTTACCTCGCTCATCTCTCCTCCATTCTCTCTTGTCCCTCTTCTTATTTTTGGCAGGATACAGGCTCACCTTAACCTCTATGGCATCCTTCATCATATCGACCAAGGGGGCTGATCTTCTTTCACTCAGCAACAAGGTGAATTCACTATCAAAATATTCAGCATATTGTACCTGGGAAAAACTAAGGGGATTTGAATTGAGAAAGGATAACATTATAGGTCTTCATAAACTTGTTAGAAATGTTTTGGATAGATTCACTCACCCTCCTCTTCATGGAATGGTATTGGGACAAATATTGCTTAGGATTTTTCTTATCCGCCCATTTATCCTTGAAAGAATCTTCAAAGGTTTGGTAGTTCAGAATGGAGTTGTCTAGGATGTGTTTGCACCATTTTCTTGCTTCTCCAACAAGACTTTGGAAAAACAATCTCACTTTAACATCATCATAGTAAACCTCCTCCAGGTCTATCCATTCTAAAAACCATCCCAAGTGTTCCTCAGCCGAATACCCCCTCTCCCCATTGAATTGTTTGAACCTTTGCGAGTATCGTAGAGGGTGGTCGTGAAGAGAAGCAAGAAGATTAATAGGGGAAAATCTATTTTCCATCCTTCGAGGTATAACAGGGTTTCCAAGGGGGATTGAAACTGGTGTAACAAAAACTGGTGTACAGTGAGGAATTGTAGGAATGTGGGGAGTTGTGAAATTGGAAGATGAATGTTGATTTTGCTTGGAAGCAGTGGGAGACAAATATGTAGTAGCTGAATTTAATAGGGATAACTCAGAGGTAAGTAAGGGTCACTCTTGGTAAAACAAGGGTCGAACATTCCCACCCAGATACTCTAAGATCTCAGGTGACCAGGATGTACATGAGAATTCAAATGAGGAGGGGTCCAAGGTTACTTCAAATAGGCTGGACTCAGACCTGGGAAAAACTAGCTCCAATTAATCACCACACTACTCAGATATATCGTTAATGGAAACAACACTTTCAGCAGGTAAAGAAAAGGTTTTGTCTAACCTCTGCAACTTATTTTCTTTTCGAAGTAGGCTCTCTGGATCAAAAATTTATTGAAATGACTCAGCAACAGGATTTCTCCTCGTATTAGTCCTTATGGATGCCAGTATTTCCAATGGATTCACCTTCAAAAAATTGAGTGGATTTGCGAGAGCATATACAATCAATTGTGTGTCTAAGACCGGCTTCTCGACCAAGTCATAGAAATAGGAAAATGTCGTTTCCCCAAGGAGATAATAGTGATTATTCCATGGAAACGACGCCAAGATGTTAGCACCCAATAATTTTCCTATGGTTGTGGTAGGAAATCACTGGGGTAAACATTTCAAACCAATCTTTAGATTGTATTCTAGCCTATACAGTCAAGGAGGGATCTCTCTTTGTCACAAGAACATTCACATACCCATATGGATTTTAGTAAGCATTCAGAAGGCTAAATTTCTAATGGGAACAGATTTGTTTGTAATTTTAAAGATTGTAAGACAGAAAGTTGTCAAATACCATTGGGCAATGGAGTCACGGTCTAAATCATTTAATGATATTACATAAAATAATGAGAAATGATCTTCCCTTTTGTAATCTGAGGCAAAGTGAGTGTAATATTAAGTAAAATATCTTCAAGTGATGGTAGGAGAAAGGAGAAAAAGTCCATTGCAGCAAGAGGCACCTATCTACGAATGAATCTCTTGAAAACACCTTTAACAGAAACAACAGTAAGGGTAATGACATAAATCAAGTATCTAACAAGGATGAATTTCACAACAATCATTATAGACACATTACGAATTCTATATCTGATGAAAGGTGCACTTAATAAAACGAATTACTCACATACAACTAGAACACATTAGTAGGAATTTACACATATGAAAATGCTGCAAATAGGAAACACAAACTGAATATGAACACTATGATGAATATCAAAAACTCAGAGAAACACTTTTCATTAATACTTCTAAGAAAGTTTACAGAGCTACAATCCAAACACAGAGTCTTAAAAAATTGAAATTTGAACCCTTACTCCTCCGTAGAGGTTACATTTATAATGTCCTGGGATCCTGAGACCAACCTTGAAACAAAGCCAACTTTAGTTACAAAAATTGGGAATCAAATGAATCATCATTGCAAATCCTAACAACTTTGAGGTGACACATTTTCCATGGTTTAAACCCAAACAAAGAAATATGGAATAACACATACGCTTGATTTAAATGGAAATGCGATATCTCGGACTCAGGCTCGCTTGATTGAAAACAATGGCTAGGAGCACCCCAAATGATTCTATGTTGACTCAGTCCTGAATTGTTCCTCATCATGCTTGGGTGTGCAGTGTGTATTTGGACCTTCTGAGCTTCTCAACCGCCCTCCATTGATTGTAGGTAACTCCAAAGAGGCCACCTCCTTTTCCAAAAATAGATCTCATCCATTCATCCAGTCCTCCTTCATCTTGGTCTTCAGATCACCCAGTTCTCACCATATTTCACTGAACCCAACCATCCTTATCTATCAAGCACCTTACATTGGCAGAATGCATTATTGTCATCGATCTGGAATCGAGGTTGATCCTGACCGTCGAAGCCTGCAGCCTCTAACAAATTCCATTAATTTCAAAAGTTGTTAGTGGCACACAATTTGGATCGGTGGAATCCATCTCTGCTGTAGATCTGATACCAAGGGTAATCTAGGTCATTGGAACTTGTGGCTTTTACTTTATTCCGCGGATTTGGATATTTCTCTTTGTCTGTGCATGTTGAATCAGTGGAATTCACATTCGCCGTTGATCTTACCTTATCCTTAATCTTGGCCCTTTAAATATGCAAACCTTTAAATGATTCTGCAGATATGGAAAGTTATTTTCTTCATGCAAGTTAGATCAGCTGAATGAATTTCCATCATTGCTCTAATTCCTTCTTAGATCTACACCGTTGAAAAATGCACCATCGTGCTCCATAAAGTGACATTTGCTTCTCTGATTTTCGAGTGCGATATCCAATGGCGAGGGGACACATCATTCATGCACATTTCTCATCATGCAACCATTCTTCCCACTTTAGTGTGCATGTTGTATCGGTGAAATCAACCTGTGTCGTAGATCTGAGATCAAGGGTGTTCTAGACCGTTTAAAGCTACGAGGCCTACCAAGTTTCACATATCGGGAAGTTTTCTTACCTCGTGCACATGTTCTCCTTTTTTGCACGGTTTATCTCCACAAGATTCATTCTCAGTCATTGATCTGAGATCAAGTTTGTGGGTTTCAGAAAACAGAAGCCAGATCTCTTCTTTCACAATGCTAAATTTCATGTTTTCGTCTTATGCTTTCTCATTCCTTTCCACATCGTTGATCTGTGTAGGATACCCATGAACTGTAGACCTTGCAGATCATGAAAAGTGGGACTTCAACTTTTCATGAGAAAATATTTTGGTATTTCCGCTTTCTGATCTCTTTCCCTCTGCTCTTTTTTGATCTATTGATCTTTAGCGAAATTTCTCCAGATCGTTGATCTTGCGAATCGCGGAAGGAGAAAATTCTATCTTTTACGACCAAATTCTTATGTTTTCTACTTTCCTCCTTTCTGCAGAAAAGAGCGGAAAGTGGAAGGTAGAAATACCACTCTTTCTAACCAAATATTGGCCCTTTTCGCTTCCGCCTTTTAACTTCCTGGTTTCTCTAGGCCGCTTATTTATGCAGAAACTTTATGTGACCATCGGATCTCAAACTGCGAAAATCGGAAATCGGATTTACCATTTTTCACCACTGAGTTTTTTCTTTCACACTCTTCCACTCTCAATTTTCCTTGGCATAAATGATTTTTAGAACTTTGATCTTCTCTACTATGCATCTAGGCCATCCATTCCCTATAGAACCTCATTAATATTGATCAAGGTCATATGATAAGGAAATTTTCAGACCTTATTCCTCCATTTACTACACAAATCCCTTGCTAATTAGTTATCCCAAAATAGTGCTAACACAGCAATAAAAATCTTCAAGATTTAGCACATGTGCTAGTAGGTTGGTTATAGAGGGAGAGGGGCTGTGGTGTTCCAAGAACAAGAGGTGTGTAAGTTTGTTTGAAGGGGGAGTGATGAGATAAGGAATGAGGGGGGACAGAGGAAGAGAGGGAGGGAGGGGGAGAGAGAAAGAGAGGGAGGGAAAGGGGTGAGAGAGAGGGTTGAGGGATGGTTATAGATGTAGAGGGATAGTGGAGGAGAGAAATATCGATGGTTAGATAGAGAGTGTTTGGGTACACATGGTACTCTCAAAAGATCGAACACATTCAGCTACCGCTTCACACAAATACATCACAGATCAACAAACCGATGTTTGTCACGTGGTTAAAACACTTGAGAGGGAAAAAGTCCACGGCCCCAGCCAAATAGCTTCTAGGAGCAATGTTTGTCATGTGGTTAAAACCCTTAAGAGGGAAACAATCCATGACCCCAACCAAATAGCTACTTGGAGCAATTTATTATGCGAAATAAAGAAAGTTACATGTGCTTCTCATAATCGATCAATTAGCCAATAACCCTCTATGCTCTTTAAATAGAGATCATAGACCAATCAGGTGTTAAGGAACGGATAAATGGTAGGTATGATCTAAGATAAGTTGAACCGTCAGATCACTCTATGTCTAGAACATATCGTGACCATCGGATTAGAATATTTACAAATGCATACTAATGCATACTAAAGAAATACACTTTTACCTAACGGATATATTACACAAGTTGATCTTAACTAACTCCTAAGTGTCTAAATATCCTAACATCCCCCCTTAAGAAAAACTTGGGATAGGATTGAAGGATTTACAAAAGTGACACTATTAGGAGAAGGAAGGAGGCATTAGAGCCTATCCCCCCTTAAGGACACATTCCTAAACTCCTAACATAGACCGAAGTTTATAAAACTTTGCTTTTGTAATAGACTTGGTGAAGATCTCTACAACTTGATCATCTGTAGGGAAATAGAGAACTTTAATAACACTATCATGAACAAGATTTCTAATGAAGTGCATGTGTAGCTCAATGTGTTTGTTGTGCTGATGTAGAACTGGATCTTTGATAAGCTTGATGGCACTTTCATCGTCGCACCAAAGTGGAGTAGGCTGTTGCTTCTCGAATCCAAACTCTAAAAGGATCTGTCGAAGCCATAAAGCTTCCTGACTAGCATTAACTGTGGCTCAATATTCTGCTTCTGCAAAAGAAAGAGAAAGAGCTTGTTGTTTCTTACAAGCCCAAGTGATAGGTCCAGATCCCAGACTGAAAACATAACATGCAGTAGACTTTCGATCATTAGGATCACCGACCCAATATAAATCAGTGAAACCAACCAACAAAGGTTTCCCCCCTGTACTATAATGAATCCCAAACTAAATTGTACCTCAAATATATCGAAGTATTCTTTTTGCTGCTTTCCAGTGACTTTCATGAGGAGTTTGCATATAACGGGCAACATGACCAACAACAAAGGAAAGGTGAGGACGGGAATGAGTCAAGTATAAAAGACTACCAACAAGCTAACGATACAAGGTGGCGTCTACTTCAGGGGAGGTACAAGTGGCAGAAAGTTTGACTCCAGACTGGAAGGGAGAAGGGGATGGTTTACAATCTTCCATGTGGAAGCGATGAAGAAGGTCACAAGCATACTTAGACTGGGAAAGAAATATTCCTTCTTTGGTTTGCAAGACTTGGAGACCAAGAAAATAATGCAAATGTGCTAAGTCTGACATTTCAAAATTTTTCTTAAGAATGGATTTCACATGGGTTATAAGTTTAAGGTCACTACCAGTAAGGATAAGATCATCAACACAAAGAACACGTATGATGAGATGGTTTCCTACTTTCTTGGTATAGACATTGGGGTCAGAATGGAATCTAGAAAAACCAGTGTCAAGGAGAAAGCTATCCATTTTGGCATACCAAGCTCTAGGAGCTTGCTTAAGGCCATATAAGGATTTCTTAAGGAGACATACAAGGCTAGAGTTGTCCTGAACATATCCAGGAGGTTGTTCCATGTAAATTTTCTCCTGTAAATCACCATGTAAAAATGCATACTTGATATCCATTTGATGGACTTCCCAGTTATGTAACGTTGCAAGGGCAAGAATAAGGCGGATGGAATTCATTTTTGTGACAACACCAAAGGTTTCATTTTAGTCAATCCCTTGAACTTGGGAAAAACCTTTGGTAACTAACCTTGCCTTAAGTCTTTCAACACTTCCATATGATGCATACTTAGTTCTATAGACCCATTTACATCTGACAAGTTTTCTTCCTTTTGGAAGAGGAACAAGATCCCAAGTATCGTTTGCCATTAAGGAACGATATTATTCACCCATAGCTGCATCCCAATCTGGATTTCCTGAAGCTTCTGCAAAATTTTCTGGATCATGATTCTCAGAAACTTGAGCCAAAAGAGAAGAGGCTCGCTGAAACTGAGAACGTGTTCGACGTTGATCTCTAGGATCACCGGCAAGATCACCAACTGCTTCACATGTTGAACGGACCCATCGAGGAAGTATTGGTGCTGGTGCAATTGGAGGAACATGAGCAGGTAGAGGTTGATTTTCATCCTCACTGTCATCATCAGAAACTGGAGTTGGAAACCTGTCAAGGAAGTTGGAAGAAGAATAAGAAGGCACAATCATCGAATCAGGCTCGCAAGCCAAAGATGGCACACCCACCAAGTTAGGCTCGTAGGCCAAGAGATTTTCATCAAATTTAACATCTCTTCTAATGATTATATCATTTGAATGGGGTTGAAGAAGTATATAACCTTTTACATCTTTAGAATATCCAACAAATATGCACTTTTCACTTTTAGTCTACAATGCTTTCTGTTTTTCATCCAGAATGTGAGCCCATGCTTCACAACCAAACACACGAAAGTGACTTACATCTGGTTTAATTTTACTCCATGCTTCTTTCGGTGTTATACCTTGTAAAACTTTAGTGGGTGTGCGATTAACTATGTAATTTGCACAATTTATGACCTCAGCCCAATATTGAAGACTTAGTCCCTTAGATTGGATCATACAATTAGCCATTTCTTTTAAAGTGCGTTTCTTTTGTTCAGCTACACCATTTTGTTGTGGTGTATATGGAATAGTGTGCTGTTGTTGGATTCCTTGTTCAGTGTATAAAGTAGTGAACTTGTTGTTAAATTATTCTCCTCCATTGTTAGATCTTAATTTAATAATTTGATGACCAAATTGTTTTTCAACAAAGGCCTTGTAGGCCAAGAACATGTTAAATACTTTGTTCTTAAGTTTTAGGAAGTAAACCCAAGTGCGTCTGGAGTAGTCATCAATGAAAGTTAAGAAACATTTGAAACCAGAAAAGGATGCAGATGGAAGAGGACCACGCAAGTCACTATGCACAAGCTCCAACGGAATCGAGGCATGCCAAGAGGCACGTTTTTCAAAACTGTCCCGATGATGTTTTCCAAGTACACAACCGAAACAAACACCATCCTTGCAAGATACCATCGAAAGACTAGTCACCATATTGTCTTTACATAGTTGTTGCAATGAGAGATAATTTAAGTGACCAAATTGCTCATGCCAAAGTTTGCTCAAGTTATCACTATGAGCAACAAAAACTAAAGGAAAAGGTGATGACCCAAAGTTTTTAAATTTGTACAACCTGGTAATATCATCAATAGTTCCAGTAGCAAGGACATTTTGAGGATTTTTAAAATCCTTGATTACAACTTGGTGAGGTGTAAACATCTTAGTTTTACCTTCACCCAAATGAGTAATGTGATAGACTGATAATAGATTGCAGAAAAATTTTGGAACACATAGTACATCACTGAAATGACCATTTTCAACAAAAACTGTTCCAAATCCTACAACACTAAGAGATATATCATCACCAACAAATATTTGTTTGGTGTTACATTCATGCATAGTAGAAAAGATGGCTTGATCCTTAGCCATATGATAAGATGCTCTAGAATCAATGAGCCATTCATTTGAAGTAGAAGAAGAAGATGCAATATAAGAATAACTAGAAGCATAAAGTGCATGTCCAGGAGAGTTAGATGTTGAAGACGAATCTATGTTAATGTGGTGCTTCTTCATTGCTGCTTCCAAGGCTGCCATCTTCTTGAAACACTTAGATTCATCATGATTATCTTTCCCACAAAAATTGCAATGACACTCAGTCTTCTTTCCTTTTGGCTTGGATCCTTTGTCATGTTTTAAGGAAGGAGCTGACTGAGAGGGTTTGGGACCCTTGTTGTTTGGCTTATTATTGCGAGAATTCTGTTTCTTGGGAGGCTTGCACTTTTCTTTCTGTTGGGACAATAAGACTTTCCTAGATGTATCTGCATTGTTAATTATTCCAAGATGAATGAGCTTATCTTGCTCTCTAA
>LPNX010879862.1:1597-11631 GCA_001517045.1 Pseudotsuga menziesii | reverse complement strand
GCTCTTGATAGCTAGCTGCAGTCAAGGATTCTTTCATGGAGTAGAATGTAGATACAAAAACAGAATATGTAGGTCCAAGTTTGGAAAGAATATGATAAATAAATTGTTTGTCTTCTTTCTTAATCTTGCATTGTGCACATAAGAGTCTAAGAGTTTTATACTTAGATAAATAGTCTTGAATGCATGAAAAATCATTTGGATTCAAGAAAATCAACTTATTCTCAAGTTGATGGCCTCAAATTTCATTGTGTTTACCAAACACAGATTCCAACTTTTCCCAAGCTTTATCAGGTTCATCAATTCTAGATATGTGGAATTGCAAATCAGTAGATATTGACATCCCAATCAATCCACGAGCTTCATCACATCTATTTTCCCATATAATTTTCTTATCATCACCAGTGGGTTTTGTTTCTTTCCCTGAGGTTATCCTGAAAAGTCCCCTACTTCGTAGAACATCCTCCATACGAGATTTCCATGAGAAATAGTTAGAACTTGTAAGTATAATATCACAAGGGGTGGCCATACTGTAAAATAATGGCTGAAAAAACAAAGCCTAACTGTCTAGTTGCAAAGAGCTCGAAAAAATATGCGGTTTAAAAAAAACGGCACTGAAAACTGATTCTGGATGATGAAATTATCCTTGATCAAAGAAAATGTTGAAGATGTCCCCCCAATAGTGACGTGACAGATATTAACTTGACAAAAAAAAAGAACCTCCCTCTTCCCAAGATCAACCTTTGACAATCACTTTACAATTAAGTTGCTTTAAAGTGAATCACTTTTGTAGAATAAGTGAGATTCACTTTTACAATAATGTTACTTTTAAATAGTGCGGCAATAAATTAAAAGACTTAAGTGACTCACTTTTTATTTTATTTTATTTATGTGAGATGTACTTTTACAATAAGGTAACTTGAAAATAGAAATTGCATGCACTAAAAAGTAGCTTAATAAGACTTGAACTCAAGACCTATTAAGGAATAAAGCAACTTTGGACCAAGTGAGCTAAGTTTAAAAGGTACGTAAAAGAATGGAAAGAGGAAGGGCGTTTTTTTTGTTTTTTTTTACTCTTCTCTCTCGTTCTCTGTGCTTGCCATTTTTTCCTGCAAATCACAAAAAAAAAAAACACTTTTTCCACACAATGGGGTTAGATCTTGGTTAGCTTACCCAGAAAGTGTACGTTTTCAAGTTTTCTCGTTGTTTCTGATTTGTCGTGATCGCACAAGTTGCATGGAAAATACCATACGTAGCCGAGAAGACAAGAAATTCCCTTATTATTTCTGCTTCGCCACAATCGCACAAGGTGCACTACTAACCCAAGAAATGGTGTTACTCCACATTTCATCACACACATCAGAGAACTCTCGAGATGGTCCTTCTCTTTTGCAAGTTTGGCTTTTTGTTCAAAGTATATGGCACTCTGTTTTTTTGCGAGTTTGGATTTTTGTTCAAAGTATATGCGGCACTTTGTTTTCTTTACAGTGGGGGTGATTATGTGAATTTTATGATTATGTGATCATGGTCGTTGAGGCTACTTTATGATTGTTCTTTGAAAGGTTCTCTGTGAAGGTTTGGTTTTATACTTGGTTAGGTGTTAGCACCAAGATTTTGGGCAGAGAGTAGATGATTTGTTTGGAGTTAGGTATTTTTCTATTTGCATTCTTTTAGGAATTTTTCTTGCAATCCAGGATGAGAGGTGTTTTGTAGTACTTTGGTGATGAAGAATATACAGTATTCAGATATGGAGTAATTTCTTTGGGATATAAATTTGGAGGAGATAAAAGATGAAGTCTAGGACTAAAGGTCATACTTTGTTTAGAAAACTCATAACTCAAATGGATAATGGATACCATTGAGTGGGTCACCTCCCATGCTTTCATTTGGAAAATCATTTTGATGATTTAGAGGGGAAACTGGGAGTGCATGATGCTCATATCAAGAAGTTTTTGATTCTTTGTTGAACTTCACCAACACATGTTGCTGGTAGTTAATGAAGCACACACAACTTATAGGCTTGTGGGTGAAGACTCGGTTCAATAGATTGCCAATACCATCGTGGAAATCTCCAATTCTCTTGGACAAGAAGAATATAACAAGGATGGTCAAGAAGTAAAGTGGTCATGATTCAACTCCCTAATTTCTATTTTATGGGTATATTTTTGTGTTCTCTTCTTGGATCAGTATGTAAATATTTACATTTGCCAAGTTATAGTTATATTAGATGTAATAGCCTGGAAGTTATAGGAAAATAGTATATTGCATGGGATTTTTATTTTTTTATATAAGAAATTGCAACATTTTAGTTGTTTTTATCAATCTCTTAATATCAAATTAGTACCTATTTCAGTTAATAAACAAATAAAGCTTATGATGAATATCGATTTTAAGACATTTGTAAGAAGACACTTCTTCCAAGTTGTTGTTGTGATATACAAAACTAGGGTAAGTGACCTTATTAGACTTAATAATCATAAATTATGTTTTATCGGTCTTAACAGTCATACCCATATTAGAGCAAAAATCCTTGAGAATTCTTAATTGATTATCAAGATCAAAGGGACATATTTCCATAAGAACAATATCATCGGCATAGAGAAGGAGGATGACGACTTTTCCGATATTACAATTAATATATTTGAACCACCCCTCAGTGCTCTTAAATTTTGCAATAACATTCTTGTACAACCTTATCATAGCAACTCTCAACTCAAAAGGAACATTTATCTCTTCTAATCTATTCCACAAGTTATTTCTAGGCAATGTATCGAAAAACTTCATGATGTCCACAAAGCAACAATAGATATTGGATTTACTATTACGACATTCCTCTGCAATGATCCTAAGCGTAAAGAGGTGGTCCATGCTAGAGTGATGTATTCTAAATCCCAAATGAGCTTTAGCCTGCTTACCTTCACCTTTTAACCATACAATGATTTTCTTTTTTAAAATGATACTGCAGAGATTTGGTTAAGAGAAGGCTAATCATTAAAGTATGATAGTTAGAGGGGTCATTTTTATCACTCCTTTTCAAGATATGAATAATAAGGCTATGAGTACAAGGATTAAGGAAATCCTACTTGACTACTATATTGAAGAGTTTGTGGATGTGAGGAATGAGGACAGACCCTCCAATTTTTAATATTTCTTTCTAATATCCTTCAATGTCATTAGTTTTTCCATTTGCAATGCACTTAACCTAAAAATAAATGTCTTCTATTGAGAAAAAATATTCAATTGTTTGGAGGGTTTGAATTTTAACTATGAAATATGAGGATTCATAAAAAAATTTAAGATAGGAATTCGGATCTTTCAAAGAAATCCTATTATTATATTTTTCCTCAAGTGGTATCAGAACCTTGTTTTGCTGATCTGGGCCTTTGGCCTTAATTCTCGGACCTTGTCTAATTTTTGGCTTATAGACTTATTTTAGGGTTTCCCTAAAATATTGGACATTGTCCAAAAGAAAAAAAAAACATAAAAAAAAGAAGAAAAAAGGGAAAAAAAAAGTTAAGAAAAAAAAAGATAAAAAGAAGAGGAAAAAAAAAGAGAGAGGGTAAAAGTGAAACCACACCTCGTTTCTTAAAGTGGGCTTGAGTTTGAATATAAAAGTGAAAAATAATTACTAGTAAAGAGCAAGTGAGATTTGAACTTAGGTGGGGAATGTAACACTCATTCCTCCCAACCGCCCAATCTACTCACATTTTACAAAACTTAAGGGAAAAAAAAAAGTGTGCATAATAATTGCAACTAAAAAGAAAGTGAGATTTGAACTTAGGTGGGGAAGGTAACACTCATTCCTCCCAACCACCCAATCTACTGACATTTTTACAAATTATTGGAAAAAACGAAGGAGATATTGATTAAACTTCAAAGAAAACTCAAGAATATGGATTTTAATATTGAAAAGAAGCAAAATTTTCCTATCACCTTACAAAAAAATGTTGCAATATTATTTAGAATTAAAGGGACACTTGCAGGGAAGGATATCACCATTTCTATCACACCTGCTAAAAGAAATAATTATATTAATATTGATTTCGCTAACCATTTAGTGATTCCTGAGTCAAATATAAGGGAAGAGTTGGACTTTTTGGACAAAAAAACGAATTGAAATAAGTGGCTTACAATTGAGTGTTGGAGATTATATGGTCACATCGAACTTCGTTGTTAGTTCCTTATGGAGCTTTGACACTGACATAATTTTGGGTTTACCCTGGATAAAAACATTGGGGACTTTCATCTTAAATACCGAAAAGAAGTTTCTGACATTTTTCTATAAGCGAAAGAGAATCACATTTCAAGATATTACAATGAAGTCAGAAATAAGACCTCCAACATCTAAAGAATTCCAGGATATATCAGAGATGATTTCACAAGGTAATCAAAAGTCAGAACAAAATAAGCAGAAAGACGTTGAAAAAATTGTTGCTAGTAAGGATGAAGAAATTACTCGTTTGAAGAATCATAGTCAAGATTTGATCGCACAGATTAAGAAATTAAAAAGGGAAAATTGAAGTTGAAGTTCTAGTAAATACTTCACAGGAAATTTGAATTCCTTATTGCGATCCGAATCACAAGAGTTATTATGATAGACGAAAAAATCAAAAGGAAAATTACCAGTATTATTCCTACAAAGAGCAAAGACAAAATCGACAACTCTCGACAATCGATCCGCAAATAATTCCGTTAAGGGTATATCTCGGATGGATGAATTCACAACTGACGCAACATTTCCACACATTGTTTAAAAGAAAGTATCATCTTATTTCATCAACTGTTGCAACTACCAACACACAATGTCATGAGAAAGTGTTACGAGCTAGAACAAGGGATAAAGTCTTCCATAATTGCTCTTTGAGGACAAATCAATTCTAAGGGAGAGGCAATGTAATGAACAAAAAGATATATAATAAATAATCACTAAATAACTATTATATAATTAATAATAACTATTAAATATCAATATTAATTATTAATATCAATACATATTGATATTAATAATTAATAAATAGTTATTAGTAAACAATTCTAAAATGACGCATCATTTCATGGATAGTATCCAAAGTGCCTTTACAATTAATATATATATGGAAATCACTTTGTAATATATCATCATATCTATTCTACCATCAATTTATATATTATTATGGCTTATTTAATATTCCAAGTCTTTTGGTAATATTATTTGTGTAAGCGAATAATTATTCGCTTCAGGGAATTGATTATGAAGAGACATTTGCACCAATAACAAGGTACACTTCCATTAGAACCATCATGGCACTTGATTCCATGATGAAGTGGAATCTACACCAGATGGATGTAAAGACATCCTTCTTGAATGGTGTGATTGAGGTTAGTGTTCATAAATATTTAATGTGCCCACATATTTCTTTCCATTTGGATTGAAGATGTTTGAGTTGGGAAAATGGGTTTCAATTTGCAATTCAATTAATGTGGCTACACGCTAGGAATGAATGAATTGCAATGTTAATTGATCCCATGACACTTGTATACGTTTTAGATGGATATGTATTCACTTTTGTTTTTTCAAAGTGAATTGGGATTCACTTTTGTTCTTTTTAGAGTAAAATTATGTTTGAATTCTCGTGTTGGTTTTGGAGTAGATATATCACGTCTCGAGGATTTTTATTTGTTTTCAAATAACAATTGAAAACACATCCTTAACTCTCCAGATTAATGGCACCAATCTGGGTCGGGGAATGGCGCAATCTGTTTGTATGGATTGTGCTTTAGTTTGGCTCGATTTCATTCCTCAGCAGAGTGCTTTTGGTAAATAAATCACTTAGAACTCCCAAAACTCATAGATTCTTGTTTTAATGCAGTTGCCAACCTTTAAATGTAAAGAGGCTATTTGAAATTTAAGACATTGTCTTAAATTACCGGGTCATCCGGACATAATTGTGACATCAGTTAGTTACTGGGTATAATGTTGTGGTTCTTTAAGATGATCATGGTGAAAATATGATGTCCCAATGGTGTTACTCAAAAACCATTTCAATGAAACCAAATAGAACTTGAGTGTCTTTAAAAAAAAATCTAATTTTAAAGGTGACTTTAAAAACAAATCTGAGAAATTTTAATTTCTGTCTTAGTGCTTCTTCTTGGATCAACTCTGGTAATACTCTAAAGCATCTTCCACTTTTGTTTGCCTGGCACATATGGCTAACCAGGAATAAATGTAATTTTGAGGATCTGCAGCTTGACATTTACTCTACTGTCAACACTATTAAACATCAGTTAGTACTCTTTCCGGTCAACGTGCATAACAAAATTCAGAGGAGATCTATAGGAACTGCTCCTATTCTATCTTTTCCAGTAGGATTTTTCGATAGGGCATCAGCTAATAATGTGGGAGGCGTTGGTGTACATCTCTTACTAAGTAATGAACATTACTTTTGCTTCAAGTTGTGTGTAGGCTCGAGCACCAACACTAGATCAGAGCTACTAGCATTGTGGACTCTCTTACACTGTGTGAACCAAATGGGCTTACCTTCTTTATTTTTTCACGGGGACTCAGCTGTCATCATTAACTGGTTTAATCATAGATCAACACTCACACTACTCTCCCTTGATTGGTGGTGCCACTGTATCAGAGAGTTGGAAACAAACTTTATCCAACTCACTGCCACACATATATACAGAGAGCACAATACGATGGTAGACAGCTTATCCAAAGAAGCATTAACTATGCCTCATGGCCAACTTCAGTTTGCTGAATTCACCAATGGTGAATGTATTGATCAGGGCACTTTTTCTCTTTTTTAGCCCTCAACACTTGACCTTTCTGTGCTGCTATCATTTTGACATCCTTTGGATGTAGGTTCTATTGAGTCTCAGACTTCATGCACTATTCATATTTTTGCTTCTTTGGATTAGCTATTCAGCTATTGTATGAACTCTCTATGATATGTAGGGTATGATAAGGATGCAGTTTTCCTTCTCTTAGCTTATTCTTTACTTGAAGTATTTGTATGCTGACCTTAAGTTGTAGACAACTGTTCTGTAAGACCTCTCTATCATAAGTTGTCTAAAGTAGAAGTAGATTGTAGCTACTATTATTGATTTGCCCATGATTCATAGCACTTGCTAATGATGTAAAACGTTTCCTTTGATTTCAATGAAATAGTAAGGAATTGATATTTTCCCCTGGAAAAAAAGGTGACTGATCCAATTTGAACATAAACGTTGAAGTACAAAATTTCGGTGTTCGCTAAAGTGATTGAAAAGATAAAATAATGTACATTATTCATCCTAAATTAATTCATTACAATGGATAGGTATGTAAGTCACCATAAGATAACACTGTTTTTTGAGTTTTCAAATGAGGAATTTACTTACCATGTGTTTTGTGATATGCTTAAGATGTATGTATGTCACATGTTTCCCAAAATATTGTGGCTATGCGAAAAAGGAAATTTAGTTACCATGTGTGTGTTGTGTGATATGCTTGAGATGTATGTGTGTCACATGTTTCCCAAAATATTGTGGCTATGTGAATAAGGAAATTTAGTTACCATGCATGCGTTGTGTGATATGCTTAAGATGTATGTGTGTCACATGTTTCCCAAAATATTGTGCCTAATGGATATGAAGGTTATTTTTAATGATGCAATGGAATATACTTATAACTTTGAAAATAATAGATATTTTTATAGATTGGATCCTATGATTGAAAATAATATTGTAACTATTGTGTAGCATAGCAATGTTTTTCTTAGCCAAATAGTTTTTCATAGGATAGCAGAGAGAAACAAATCATCAATAATTTCAAAAGAAGTCCAACAAAATAATGAAAATGTATTGATGAATATGCAACATTTGTTACCTTAAGTCTCAAGAGATTGTTTCAAATGACATGTTGGTGTGAATACCTCCCTTGAGAATTATTTCCCATCATGTTGACTTGATACCGGGATCAGTTCTTCCCCATAAAAACGTAACCAATTGACACGTTTCGGGAGTGAGTAAGTAAATAAGAAGTTCCATGAATTTTTTATAAAGGGATAATATGTGAAATCTTAAGTACCTGTGTTTTACCATAAGTATCAGTATATAACAATGACAATGAATGTAAAATGCATGTATCAAATCACATTCTAAAAAAAAACTCATTGAATATAAGATGCTTCTTGTGTTCATTGCTGAAAAAAAAACTCTAAAAAATACAAATATTCTTCTTGTATATGAATTTGTAGGGTGCTAGCTCAAAGGTAGAGCATCTGCATTATATATATAATGCAGAAGATTGGTGGTTTGATTCCACTGTGCCCTATCATAAATATTTGCATTATATCACTATTACATAGAGGAAGTATTATGACAATTTACAATATTTTTGTAAATTGTCTCAACTTAAGACAAAAAAAGGTTTGTGTATTGTCTTAAGTATTGCCTTTAAGCGAGTGTCTTAAAATATTGTCTTCAATTATCATATTAAACTATTGTCTTAAATTTAAGACAATAGTTTAATACGATAATTTAAGACAATAGTTTAAGACACTTGCTTAAACACAATACTTAAGACAATACACAATTTTTTTGTCTTAAGTTCAGACAATTTACACAAATATTGTCTTAGTAACCCCTTCTATGTAGTAGTGATACACTAACTATAAGTAATGGAATGCTTATTAATGATCTCATTTCCGTGGCCATGCCCACCTCCTCCTTCTCGTTTGTTGCCATCCTCGGCTCGATAAGATACTGTTATAATCGAACTGTCTTATAAAGTCAAAATTGTAGCATTAATTCTTAGATTTACTTTTCAAAACCCCATTGATATAGGACACGGGATTTTCGAAAGGTTTTCTAGTTGTAGTAGAAGGAACTTGGAGGGTGTGGAATACTATCGCTGAAACAACAAATTAGAAGCGTGACAAACTCGCCTTCTGTAGGAAAATCTTAATTTTTGAATTAGAAGTGTGAAAAATTGGCCTTCTGTAGGAAAATATTAATTTCTTTTGTTGTGCAAACTCATTATTAAATACTTGGACCAGGTGCTAGTATCATTTACAATCGTCTCAATGAATATGGACAAATTTTGGATCGATTGATGATTTCAAGACCTTAATGCAGGAACTCGATCACTTTCAAACCAGAATACAACAATAATGGTTTTAATATCTTCTACTCAAAATGTGTGGAGGTACCCCCTTTCCACCAATATTATCGATTCAAGCCTCTAACCAATCGAAAGATCGACATATTGGTGAAGAGTTTATAGAATAATTTAACACTACTACATTTTGGCCAAAAATCCGACGGCTATCATGTCAGATTTTCGACACTTCTCTGTCGCATGAACGACACTTTGATTTTTTTTTAACCGTCGGTAACTTTTCGTCGGTGATCCGACACCTAGGTAATCGTCGCTTAAGTGACACCTAAGCAACCATCGGTTAATTTTACAGTGTCGGTTAAGCGACGGAATTTCTTCGACAGTACTGAAATTTTTTAATGAAATAACTCTTCATTCCGTCAGTAAAGAGACAGCAGTTCCTTCGGATAAGCGACGGATATCAACTGTGGCTGTCGTATAAGCGACAGGATATTCCGTCAGTTATGCAACGGAAATGAACTATAACTGTCGAAAAAGAGACATTTAGAAAGGTCGATTAAGCGACGGATAGAAACTATAACTGTCGAAAAAGCGACATTTAGCAACGTCGATTAAGCGATGGATAGAAACTATAACTGTCAGAAAAGAGACATTTAGCAACGTCGATTAAGCGACGGATAGGGATATTGAGCGTCGGTTAAGCGACGTTTATGAATTTTTTTAAAAAATAAAAACTCCTACAGAAGCGTCGGTTAAGCAACGTCTGTAGGCGTTTTAAAAAAAAAAAAAATCATTTATCAATAAGGCACATGAGCCCTGGCATCAATGTGTAAGTTGGCTTGGTCATTGCCTGCATTCGAGCCTCGAAGTTGGCTCTCCTATCATCAATCAACAGGTTTGGTTCTTTTTCTTAGCTAGGCCAATATTGAGATCTAAGGATGGATTATCGTCA
>LPNX010879847.1:0-17517 GCA_001517045.1 Pseudotsuga menziesii | reverse complement strand
ATTTTGGTTTCGTGATGCTCACATTTTCATTTAGGGTTCATGATTCTCAGTTTGTTTTTGGAGCTAGCTTTTTATTTTGGAATCTGAAATTTCTTTTTCAGGATTCTAACTTTGTTTTTGGAGCTATCTTTTTATTTAGGAGTGAAATTTCTATGAATTGAAAATTTTGAATTGAAGACTTATTTAGGAGTGAAATTTCTATGAATTGAAAATTTTGAATTGAAGAAAAGACGATTTTATTCCAGTAATTACTACAATTTTTAATCATACCAAATCAAGGTGTTCAAATGAATTTAATCAATAATAATACTTTGTTGGATTTCTCTGTGTACAGAAGTGTTAAGAAACACGCAGATCTGTAGAGCTATAGATTTTATTGTCATCCTTAATTGCAGACCGTTTAAGTATTGTCTTAAGATTTATTGTCCTTAGTTGCAGAATATTGAATATTAGGAGAAACGACAGAGACATCAATATTGCAGACCGTTTAAATATTGCGAGAAACGACAGAGACATCAATATTCTCTTGGAAAATACAACATGAATACTAATCTTATATTCATCTAGAATCTCAGGTTTTATTACAAATTAGAAAAACGAAATTGGTGAGAAGTAATGTGCCACAAGATAATACTACTATTAAGAGCAACGTGTTGGAGATGCAAAGGTTAAGCAAAGCGCAATCTGATATTGCATGATGATCACAATGTGAAATCAATTCTATTTTCAGTTATGGTGTAGCTAACTATTTCACGCATATTTAAGGATGCCAATTTTTAAAATTACGTTTGCCCAAGCCTCCACGGTTTTGCAGAAGGTCAGTACTTCGCCATTGCCTACTAAATTGAGTTGAGTTAAATGAAAAAACGTATAATAAGGAAAATAAGACTTAAATCTTTATAGGTCAAAATTTGCCATCAAATTCATGTATACAAAAGTGTTATTATATGAATTTCAGCTAATTAAAGGTATAAATTTAATTAAAAATATTAAATTTAAATGATACTTTATAATTCCAATAACTTTTACATATTAAATAGTATCTATAATTTATAGATTTATTTAGTGGTCTTAATTGTTGATAGTATGTGTTTTTTCTTAGGCGGTTATAGGTTCAGGTTTCAAGGAAATAAGGTACATGTACATTTTTATCCTTTCTTAGAAGAGATATCTTGTCTCTTAAAAATAGCTTGTCCCACAAACAAGAAAGTCTTATATAATAAATTAGTGTCTTAATAACCTTTAAAATATGTTATTATTACTATAATTGCTAATTATATTTAACTAATTATTAACATTTCAACTTAAACTACTTTATATCACATTTCTTTTACATTCCATTGAATTATTTAAACCAAATTTTCCATCCTTAAAAAAACAGGTAAGTTCAAGCCATCCAACAAACCAAAAATGAAATCAACCATTAACTTATTTGTTGTTTGAACCTACATGTTTTTTAAACTTGGGTCAAATGTTACCACTTGAATTTAACCGATAATGACCCTAAGATTTTGTTACGGAGAGAAATTCCTATGGTTTGGGGTACCACAACAGACAGCTTGACTCCAGAAATCAATCATTTCCAATATGCAATAGAAAGTAAATGTCTAACACTAAAGGATCAGACCTCGTACCTTATTCTAGACAGTTGAAGTAGATCCCCGTTGAGATTTCCAACTTTAGCTTGAATTGATAGATTACTTCCTCAACAATAAGTAAACAATACAAGCATTCTATATATCATGGTGTTAGATCTATTCTAGCATATATAATCAATAATGTATAAGCATTTAACATAATCCAATGGATAAAATATTCATTCAAACACACATTATTGGACACGAAAAGGTATTTCTATTAATATAAATCAGAGATTACAAGATACAACCTTCGACGGCATGTCTGCAAACCGGAGAAACTGAATCCCCTAGTTGGGCCTCCACCACCTCAATCCTCCATCTCTCGATAGCAAGCTCACAAGCAAAAGGTAAACTTGGGAATAACACACTAGTGCTCCAAGGGACAAAGGGATGCAGACTCAAGCATAAGTTTCAGCAACAATGGATTATAGTTTCTTTGCTCTCAATTCTCTCATATGCCTTTAATGTACCATAGAGTTCCTTATATAGCTTTTCAAAGGGGTAATGAAAGGTAGAATCCGAGCGATCTCGAGGCATAGGGAAGGCCAAGAGTCAAGTGAGTTGGATCCATGTCAAGGAAAAATCCAAAAGGATTTGGATTTTGTACACATCCCGATGTACATGGTTTTAGTGGTCAAACCCACGTATATGCGCGCTTATAGGTTTAAAAGTCGCGTGTATCATTTTTCACATGTTTTTATGGATTGTCAAGGAAACATCAAAGGACAAAAAATGGTCCATGGATTCTTCTAAGGAGTCTGCAGCAGGACAAGGGAAGGCCATACAAAGTGTGATTCACGTGGAGTGGTGAAATCAGCTATAACAGATGCCCCCTAATGTGTGAGATCAGAGGGGTCATATGATGGCCAAAATACATTACAAGTCCATCCAAGAAGTGGATTGATGAAGGATCCCAAATGGAAGACCAGCCATCCAATCAGCATAGTACAATAATACAACTCTGCATATAACTGCAAATACATATAGCAGCCCGGATACATAAGAGTACAATGGCCATGAATAGGCATGATACAAGATATCACATAAGTGGTCATCGCCATCTCCAATATACATAGATCAAAATCTCCATGATGAAGATATACAAAGGACCATGATCTCCATAATGGCTGAAGATATATAACAGATGAAGATCTCCATAATGGCTGAAAATGTCTAACATATACTAGAATCAAGTCATGAGAGATGAAATCTCATGAACACTAGCACGATCAAGGAGGTAGCATATAAGAGATGCCACCAATCTGGAAGTTCTTCTACACAAACCACTACGAGTACATATCCTACTATGCGAATAGAGGTGTCGAGTTCGAACATAGTAGTCCATCATCTGATTACTAGTCAATAATGTATACCGTTAACAGACGCGAGATCACCCATCAATAATGAAAATGAGAATCAAGGTACTATAGTGCAAACTAACAAGTGTGAATAAATGTGTTGAAGTCAAACACTTGAGAGGATCCATCAATCAGGGGACATTGATGTATTCCCGAAGAGTGTCAACGATGAGAGAACCTACCACTGATGACTGCAAGTCTCAAGGCACTCAAAATGACTTTAGATTTCAATCCCAAAATAAATGATCTAAAGTCAATGGGATGAAATCCACTGGAAGGAGGGCTATAAGGCATCCCCCATCATCCAATAGGAGGTACTCAGCAAAGCTGTATAATGCGGAAGGACTCAATCATAAGGTGCACGAACCAGTAACTGTACCAGGAATGACCGATATGCAAAGTCAAGATAACTAAGGAATGGCCGACTCAGGCTTCAACTTCCTTTGAACAAGAGCATAACGGCGTATGGTGACTGAATGAAGGCAGCATAGACTCGATATACAAACTGGGACATCTCTACGACACAGGAGGCATTGACAGAGGCTCCATAAGGACTGGAAGCTTAACCATTCAGTGGAGATAAACTCAGATAAACGAGTACAACTCCTAAAGTGAAACTATAACCCAACCAATGGATGTGATATAAAGTGCTCTACTTGAAAGTGACACGACTCGACAGCTGCCAAAGATAACATCTTTCCTTGTTCGGCTTTTTGGTTTTTTGATTTTTTTGTTTGGACTTTTTCAATTATTTAAAAAGCTTGAAAAAGAATAAAATGGATTTATAGTTACAGACTAGGAGGAGACAAGTGTCATAAGAGAAAACAAACTAGTTCCAAGTAGTGGAACATACCTATGCTCAATGCAAGGATACATGTGTAGGATATCGACACTCAGGGGAAAATCTCCTCCTAGTAAAAGGGAAACAAGCTACGAAGGATATAAAAGATTGCTCTGCATGGCTAGACATGAGACAAGCTCGGGCTATATGGCTGAATACGCAAATGTCAGGGGAGTTGGCACAAAGCTCAATAAAGCAGGAAAAGCTCACGATAATGCACTGACAACTTGACATGAGGCAGTCCGAAGGGAAATAGGCCAGCAAAAGATAAAGAGGAGTATGAAGCTCTTGTGAAATGTCATGGTAGTACTATAAAATGAACTCCCACACCCTAAAGGAGAAAACATAGCATGGGCACCAAATGAAAATAAGGTGCTAACTAGGGTACCCATGTAAGGTGTAGCTCTACCACTCATATCATGCCACTTCTAAAGCATCAAGAAGGTTCCATGACATAATAGAGTGGGTTCGTACCTAAGGTCATGATGAGATGGTCATAAGGTTATGCAAAAAAAAAAATGGTGATGAAACCTAACCTATATGGCAGTTTATACATGATACCTGAGATCGACACAAACAGGTCAATCTAATGGCTAAAACGGCACTAAAAAAGGTCCTCCACATCATGAATTATGTCAAAAATGGTCCAAAATGGTTAGAAAATGTCGAAACTATAGGAAAAGGGGTCAAAATTTTCAAATATTTGAAAATTTTCTATAAATAGTAAACAATTCAAAATATTATAAAACATTTGAAACCTTTACCCATTTGAGCTCAAATTTTCAACAGCGAATTCCAGGAGATCCAGCTAGCAGAATCCACTACTATTTCTTCCAGGTATTTACCCATGTTCTTCTCTTTCATTTTGATGCAATTTTTATGAAATTCCATGCTCAATTAAGCTTTCTAGGCCAAACTAAAATGGGCGCTGCGGCCCACACAAAAATCGAGGGTTTTTCTACATATAAAGCTAGATATACATGGAAAATGCCCCCAAACCCGCATACATACGCGACTATTTTGAAAACAATGGCATATGAGGCCATGCATAAGGGTTTTTCAATAATCTAATGGGAAAATTTGCAATTTCTTATGCAAGATGGTCCTAGAGTGGAGAGAGTGTAAACATGGTGAGGTAGAGGAAGTAATAAGGGCCGATCTAATGGCTCAACAATCTCTACGTGCATGCGGACTCTACAAGTTTTGGTGTCTTGGTGGTTTGAGGGCCAAACTAAGACTATTGCAGATGCTGGTGGATTACTGGGATCCAGACTCGGAGTCCTTCCAGATAGATGGAATGTCCCTCACTATAGAGGTGGAGGAAATATACTTCATTACAAGGATTTCTAGATGAGGGGAAGTAGTGAACCTTCGTTCTCATGGTGGGCCAGGAGGTGGCCTAACTATCGATGAGTTTATTGCGGTGGACTGCTATCTAGACACAGAGAAGGTGGGGAGTCAGGTCCCTACCAATGCTATACAGGTGCTAGGCCTAAAGGCCGTACTATTGACATTGGGCAAGATAGCAGGCCTGGCATCACTCCACCATGCCTCGTGGACTCTCATGTTCTATGCAGCAGAGTGTATGAGACCCACGATTTATGACTGGAGCACTACACTACTGAGCAACATGAAACATCAGCTCAGTGAGTTTAAGGCAGGTAGAGTGCGGAAATTCGGGTTCAACAGTATTTTAAGCACGTTTTTCTTTGAGCATGTTCCAGGTTTGAGCCCTAGAGTGGACGCTCCTCTTCATGGGGTTCGAGATCCAGCCCAACGGCATTGGGCAGATGCTATGCACAGACTGGGGGGTGGTAGGGTGGCCAACCCATATCCAGCTGAATTCTTTCCATGGTGGTGATGACAAATAGTTTCCATTGATGACTACCCCTATGCAGGGATAGATTTTCGGGGGGACCCGGACATGCCGCTACCACCAGGATCGGCATATGGTGCCATAGGTAATGAATCTCAACCCTCTCTTTTTAAATTTTTTGAGTTATTTAATTTTTTATGTTTTCTTGATTATATGGAATCAAAAAGACATATTTTTGCATGGCAATACATAGTGACATCTACCATTTATGTGAAGATGTAGGACCACTACAGCCAGAAGGGTTCCCATGTCATAGACGGAAGGGAAGAGGAGATGATATTACGGGTGTGGATACGGAGCGGACGCTCCAGAAAATTCATACCAATTTTATGAGACTAACACATAGGGTTCCCATGGCGCAAATCAAAGACTTTCCTAAGGCTATGCAGCGGCAGGTGGTGGATGTACCACGTGCATGGGTGCGATTATTCCGATGGCTAGCTAGAGCCGTAGTGACCTTCCATGATCACAACCCTCCTCCTCCTGCATAGGATTAGACACCTAAGAGTGTATACATTTTGTACTACCATGTATTATATCTTGGTGGCTCGAGAGCCCCAATTTTGTAACATGACACTATGTATTATCACATTTTGGTTTTTATATATATAAAATTTTTATGGTGATTGGTTTATTTATTTACAAGTGTAAAAATTGTGTTTGTGATTAATTTACTATGAATGAAACAAATGCCAATCTGACACGTGGTTAGCATATGACTCAGCAACTTGATTATTATTTCTTTTAATATGTATATATGTTATGTTGTGAAATTTCTGTTCTAACAATCTCACACGTAAGAATCTTCTCAATAACGTCAGATCTCTGACATGGTACAAACCATTAAGCAGTAACACTACTAACTCTGAATCAAGACGTACCTCAAGAGAGAGAATGCCATGTGAAATGGCATCTCGTAGAAGCTCAATAACTGCACTATATTCAGCAACATTGTTGGAAGATGGCCGTAGACATACACCTCCCGAAGACAGTACCTAACCCATAGGAGTATAAATCATCCAAGCAGCAAAGGTTGAGTTTTGAGTGTGACGGCCTGCACCATCCACGAATCCTATATAGGTGGAAGATTCCATTGACATCTTCCAAAAGAAACAAAAACTAATCACAAACCCGATCACGATAAGAAAAAGACCTAACTATGCCAAACTGTACAATAATATACAATAAACAGCCTTGGCTGAAGATCATGCATAGTATTTCTTGAGAAAGAGCCCATTTCTAGGCCCTGCCAATTTTGTTCCTTCGTAATCCACTAACTCATATGCACCCTTCTCTAACACATGCTTGACCACGTAAGGACCCCACCACATAGGATTAAATTTCCCTACCCCCAAGGGTTATTTTGGTTGATCCTACAAAAGGACCAAGTCTCCTTCACTAAACCTCCTTGGACAGATAGAATTATCATACTAGAACTTTATGCGACATTTATTGACTTCTAGAGCAACCAAGGCATCCCAACGCTGCTCATCAAGTTGCTCAAGGTTAACCAAACGCTCCTCTAATGGTGAAGTGTCTGGTAAGAGTTCTACAACTAGTTTCAAAGAAGGAATCTCGCATTCAACTGGCAATATCGACTCCACTCCATGTACAAGTTGATATGGATAAAAACCAGTGGTAGTCTTAACAGCGGTTCGATATGCCCACAAAGCAGGATATAACATGATGTGCCAATTATTCTTGCTTTGTGCAATGGTTCGTTGGAGAATGGATTTGAGTGATTTATTCACTGCCTCTACCTGTCCATTCGCTTGAGGGTAGTAAGAAGAGGAATGCTTTTGCATATACCCTAACTTCGATGCCAACTCTTCCATCATATCGTTCTGAAAGTGCGAGACATGGTCAGTGACAAGCTCTTTACAAATCTCAAACCGAGTAATAATTTGGTTGAATACAAAGTGAGCGAATGTCTCACCTTTGGATTTTACTGTAGGCATAGCCTCAACCCATTTCGTGAAGTAATCAACAGCGACTATAATATGATGGTGTCCCCCAGCTGAAACTAGGTTGCAATCCATAAAATTGAGGCCCCACTTAGTGAAGGGACCAATGGTGATAATGGGGTAGGTTTTGAGCACATATTATGTGCGAACACCTGGCAAGGGTGGCACCTCTTGATCGCATCAACACAATCTTTAAAGATCGACGGCCAGAAATAACCCGCTCTTAAAATATTTTGAGCTGTAGAAAGCCCAAATAAATGACCACCACACGCCCCTTCGCGGCAACCAATTAGCACCACCTCAGCCTCTTCATGAGTTAAACAACGTCATGAAATGGAATCTACCCCACGGCGGTACAAAGTGTTATCCACTATAAGGTAGTTCTTAGAGACGTGACGTAATCATTGTTGTTCATCTCGCAAGAGGTGGGTAGGGGTCTTCAATGTTTGTAAATATATTATGATATCCCCATACCATGGGTCTAAAGTTGAGATTAAGAAGATGTGTTCATCGAAAAACGTATCTTCACAAACCAACTCCTCGGCGTCGCTCGGGAAATTCGATATAAGCTCTGCAAAAATTAAATACCTCCTCGATTTTGCCGAAACAAACTCGAGATCAAATTCTTACAGAATGACAATCCATTTATTATATTTTTCCCCAATCATCCTTCAGGGGAGGATGAATTGAAACGGATTGACATGGGCTATAACCAAGGTTTGGTGAAGGAGAATATAATGTCTGAACCACTGAACCACATGTACAATAGCTAAAGCAAGCTTCTCAACATGAGAATAATGAATCTCTGCATCAATAAGGTTCCAACTCAAATAATATATGACATGCTCTTGGAGCTCCTCATCCTCTTGAACCAAAACCATACCAATCATCTCTAATGAGATGGCCACATATAATAGAAAATCACGGCTATAGTCCGGGGGACTAATCACTGGGGTTGATGCTAAGGCTTGCTTGAGTGCATCAAAGGAATCTTGTGCTCACTCATCAAAATAAAAGAGGGTGTCCTTCTTTAAGAGACGCATAAATCCTCTAGTCAAATTGGCAAAGTTGACAACAAATCTTCGTAAGAATTTTTCCATGCCTTGCAAACATTGAAGATGATGAATATTCTTCGGGGGAGACAACTGAAGTATTGCCTCAACATTCAAAGGGTCGACTCTTATACCCTCTTTAGAGACGATGAATCCTAACAACCACTTGACTTCACACAAAATATGCACTTTTGAGGATCTAATCTAACTGAATATTTCTGGCATCTTTTGAATACCAATCTCAAGGGATAGGGATGACGCATTCTCATACGAGAATGAGTAGCAAGGTCATCCAAAAATACTTCGATAATTGACCTGAGATCGTGGAAGATCAAGGTCATTGCCCGCTGAAACGTAGCTCTGGTGTTTTTAAGGCCGAAAGGCATTTTTCGATATGCAAACTTTCCCCAAGGAGAAATAAATGCAGTCTTATGTTGGTCCTCAGGTTTAATCTGTATCTGATTATATCTAGAAAATCCGTCCATGAAGGAAAAAACCTCTCTACTCGCACACTCATCCAAAATCTGACCAATAAATGGTGTGGGGAAATTGTCCGTAGGACAGGCACGATTCAAATCATGGAAATCAGTACATATGCGGATCGCTCCCTACTTCTTATCCATCGGAATGAGGTTTGAAACCCACTTTGTCAAGGGAATGGGATAGATGAAACCGGCTTTCAACATCTTCTCTATGTCTGCCTTAACCGTGGGTGCTTTCCTAGGATTCACCGCACGCAACCGTTGTTGAACAGGCTTAGCGTTGGGGTAAGTCTTAATCTCATGCTCGACAATATGAAGGTCAATACCTGGCATCTCATCGTAAGACCAAGCAAAAATATCATGGAATTCCTTAAATAGCTCGGTGTATTCTAGAATCTCGGCATGGGAACATTCCACCCCAATATAGACATTCTCTATCGTGCCAGGATTGCGAGAGATGTTGATAGGAATCGTTGAAGATATGTTCGCCATGTTTCCATCTGCCATTTGACCAAGAAAGATTAATGGAACCATAGGACTACCAACTCTCTAACTAAGAACTGCCCTAAAATCCTCATGCTCCAAGTGACCAAGCTCGGGAAGAAAGTATGATCTATGATGGAGTTCCTCCCATGGTGGCTCAACTCTTGACATAGCCTCAATAATCGCTTCATCTGAAGAAAAAATTGTATCAAGGCAGTCGTGTGCGTGAGAAGATTGTACCACCCATGCTGACAGCACATAAGGGTCCTCCTCTTCCGTTCGTGAAGAGTAATGACTAGGCTCTGCAACACACTTGAGATTAGCTTGATAAGCTATCATAGTTTCAGGAAACGACACGTTCATCACGACAAGCTCACTCAGTGTACTCGATGTAGGAAGAATCCAAGCGTCTTCCATATGACTCATGTGAAAAGACACTGATCTCATAGGTGTCGAAGCCTCATTGGAACTAAATCCTATCATAAGGATTGGTGCAAGACAACTAAAACTTCCCATGAGGGATGGATACATGCCTACACCCACACTCCCAGTTGCTGGCTGAGAGTGTTCAACGATCAAGATCGAAGCTCGCGAAGACGCAATAACAAACAGATTCTTGAATGTTGTTTGATCAATTGTTACGATCTTCCCATTATGTGGAAAGCATACAACGCGAAATAGGGAAGAAGCAACGACTTGCATACTGTACATCCAGTTCCTACCCAGCAAGAGATTATAGTCAAGGGGCACATCAACCACCTCGACCTCTATCGCAATGGTCTTCCCTCCCAAACAGACTTTAAGGGAAGGAAGGATTCCGTGAGGCCTAAAAGATCTCCCATCAAATGCAGTTAACATGGTCACTGACTTAGACAGCTCAGGGGAACCCAGACCCTTCCAACAGGATAACGACATCACAAAAGCAGCAGTGCCTTCATCAATCACAGTGCGCTTGACGATCATATTAAGACATTCTACATGAATCAAAAGAGACACATGGTAAGGCAATCGAGACTGAAGTCCTACAGTTTCAAATTTGATCACGGAGGAAGAATCATCATCATTCACACCAAGGGCAGAAAGAAATGCCTTCCTTTGCGAAGGACAACTCTGAAGCACTTCCAATGCAGACATCGCATAAGGAGTGTGGCCCAAATCCTCGACAACTGAATAGTTCTAGGTGGCTCGGGCATATGGATTATGCCCTGAATGCTTAAGGAGTCCCTTAGGAATGTGAGGTGCAGCTTCAGGTTTATCCATAGGTTTCTCAATACGTAAAGGAGACCCTGGTGGATCAAGCTCTTTTCCTGGGTTGGGTTGTGACAAACCATAATCTTTCACACAGGTCACAACTTTCACAGCACTTACCATGTTAATACAACCATGACCACTACCCTTAGGTGGATCTTGATCACCACCAGACTGGTCATGGGACCCCAAGTTCATATTTTGATTGTGCGGTAAAGGGTTAGTTAGCATAGATAGGGCCTGTTCCAGGAATCTCGAGGCTTCCTCAATACGAGGGCACAAGTAAGTAAGGTGATCATCCTTACATAACTTGCAAGGGAATTTAACCCTACGTTTAGCTTTCTTGACCCCCCCAGCATTCTGGCTATTCTTTTCATTACTATTAGCATTCTCATTCTTATTCCCACCCTTACGATTATTTTTACCCTTTTTTCTATTCCGTTCGGGCTGCCGGTTACCCTTCTGGTTCGACCATTGCATAGAAAGTACACTCACCATTTGGGCAGGTTGAGATGAAGCCGTAGCTTGTCCTGAAGCAAATTGGTTGATTAACAGTTGACTAACTTGTTTTGCAACTGAATCCACAGGTTTTGCACTTGCACAACCCACAATGCCATCGGCATGTGGTCCAGGTTTGACTTTGGGATCGAAGCTGGAATGCGGAGCATTGGGAATAATATCATATAACAAACCGGACTGAGCATAGATCAAGTCTAGTTTCGGCACACTAAAAATCGCTTGTTCCTCATTCTGCACTCTGGATGTGGAAACATCCTTCTCTATATATGGCAATAACAACTTGAGGAACCACTCGAGGAGGAACTCCAGCAGTATAAAGGCTTTAATTAACCTCTTCCGTCTACGCCACTCTTGAATATGATCAGAGATATGTGTGGCTTTATCTTGCCAAAATGCCGACAAGATTTCAATACCAATGTCATAACGCACTGGTAGCTGGAAGTGGTTAAGAAAAGTCATTGCAAGGTTGTCGAACAAAGCAAAAGCTCCCCTAGGTATCTCTATATACCATTTCATAGCAGGCCTTGTAAGGGTGTGTTGAAATAGCCTCAAATGAATGGAGTCCTAATGTAAGGAATTCGAAGAGCACCAGAGGTGAAACGTAGTAACGTGTTCACTTGGATCCTCTCTCGGTTTTCCCTTGAACTTAGGTATTTCTAAAGGAAGCTTGGTAGGGACAGCTAGCTAAGACGGGTCATGAGCTACAGGATTGTTCGTTAATCTCGACAAGTCAGGAAGATTGAGCGTTGCAAGGAAAGGGAGCCTAGGATGATGAGGTCGATGGACCGATCCCTGATTCATATAGGTCTGATTACCACCATGGCCTTGACCATAGTGCCCTCCTCCCGTATGACCCATATAAGGTGGCATGGGAACACCATAGTGTGGTGGACCTTCACTATTAGGAGCTACAAAGCCATAGTTATGAGAGTAAGCAGGTTGCTGATACCTGCCCCCATAAGCTGAAGAACCTTGTCCATACTACGTCGCATAATAGGGTCCATAAGTCATCGCATGCGATGTCCCATGGGACACTCCGTAAGTAGGAACATACGTTTCGGAAGTAGGAATATACTTTCTAGAAGTAGGAATGTGACCTCTAGAAGTATGAGCATGACCTCCCAAAACGACGAGCAGTGCATGAAGCTGAGACACAACCAGTCTATTAATCGCAGTACGGACATAACTCGTAGCAATGTTTCGGCCCAAAGGACCTCGTGAATAAGGTGGAGGGTGAACATTTGAAGAAGTAGGGACTGAGGACAGAGGGACCTGAGTAATAATGTATGTACTATTCCCTATTGTTACCCGTCTCGGGTTTGATATCCTAATAGGATCGCTAACCCTAGACCTAGGAGGAATATGTGATGTAACTTCCACCACTGGGATGGAAGGTGCAATGTGACTAGTGCTCCCAAACCTCTCCGCATGGTAAGGAATGACAGTGCCTACAGGCATAGTGTTAGCCTCAAATTTAGACTCGACATGAAATGTCAAATCATGTGTAGGAAAACCAGACATACCATAACTACCATAGCTAGTGCTTGCGGGTTCAAAACAAGTCTCGGCATCCTCTGGCATTCCATACCGGTAATGCGTCAATGGGGAATCAACCCTAGAGTGATTAGGTCTATCATGAAAGGTTACTAGCTCAAAAATCACAGGACCTAACTTAGCTAAGTCGGGTGAAGGATCATAAGTAGGGGTAAACTCCCCATCATCAACACAAATGGGAGAAGGTGGTTTAGGAATATCCTCTATATGGTGTCGCATGGTGTGTGAATCAATGTGTGATATAGTCCACCTAGACTGTCTAGGTCTCTCTCCCAAAGGAGGAGGAGAAGTAGAAGGTGGAAGTCCTGCTAAATGACAAGAACGGTAAGGAGCCGCACCCGAATCCACAATGACTCAAAAAATAAAAAATACTCTCTATTTACACAAACCCTAGGCAAACTATCGTGCATAGAGCAACCACTAATAAAATCTAAAGCCAAATGCAAACAAACAAGGGCTGGATAAGTGAGCTCCCAAATGAAGCAGGTATGTCTCGCTTAGGAGAGGCTTGAGACTCCCATACACAACAAGCAGAGGTACGTAACCAATTATTGTGGCCCTCAGCTTCAACGCATAAAGTGACTATGCTGTCCGACCCCAACCTGGTCGGGACACCTACAGAATAACCCCTGCAAAGTACCCCCTCGATATCCTAGGTAAGGCCACTAAGGTCACCTCAATATAATCAATGCTCAGGCGGACAGTCACAGGTGGAATTGACCGTATGGGCAGGGTAGCAAAGCCCAAAACTCTCGAAAGAGCCCCCAGATATGAATACAATCCTAGAAATATCTCTGGTGCTACTCTTGTTCAATCATGCTCTCTTGCCACTAACGGATTGGATGGGTTCCAACCAATGCTTTGCATATTTATCTTTGTCCTTCTGGTCGATTTGACCCCGACCTTTCTGGTGCGAATTTTAGAAATCTTTGTAGGCGTTTCTTTAATTACAAAAAATATATATAATATATAATGATTTAATTATATTTTAAACTATATTTCTATATATATATTTTAGGACTATATTATTGTATAATTTTTTACATTTAATTAAATTATAATATATATATATATATATATATATATATAATTAATGTTTAATTTTTTTATACACTATATACATTATGATAATGATTTACAATATTATTTGAATTATTAAATATAATAATATTTAAATAATAATGTACAAATTTTATAGTCTTAACAAGTTATAATTAATGTTTTAATAAACTCTTTATGTTATAAAATGTTGTATATCTACAATTACTTTGTAAACATAGGAGGTATCTAATGGAAATGGTAGTAGTTATAAGTGAAAAATATTTATTTTAAATGTTAAATTTAGTAGGTTGTAAATGGATATGGAAAAGTTTTAAAAGTATGATAATTATGGCTTTATCAATAAAAATGGTAGTTGTTAATTTTGTGAAGAATAATATGTGAGAGAGAAAGCACAAGTTGCATGGCCAAGCAAAAGTTACCTAGTATGATAAAGAAGTTGTTACTAATGCAGGAAAAGATTATTGATGTTTCTAAATAATCATGTTGTTACATGTGGAGAAAAATAGATTCATTCTTTTTTTTCCTTGTTCATGAAAAATCACATGAAATTGGAAAGATTATTGATGTTTCTAAATAATCATGCTATTACGTGGAGAAAAAAGTATTCATTTTTTTTCTTGTTCATGAAAAATCATATGAAATTGGAAGATATTATTGATGTTTCTAAATAATCATGTTCTTACATGTGGTGAAAAAAAGTATTCATTCTTTGTTTTCTTGTTCATGAAAAATCACATGAAATTGGAATTTGAATGTTCTACAATTGACAGTAAAAAGAAACCATTCACAACATTCTAATTTTTTTAGTGTTTATACAAAAAATGTTTAATATTGGCAATGTGCTTTTGAAATATGTTTACATCACATTGTAGTATGAAAATTGTAAACTTCGGGTTCTTTGGTTTCATTCACTGTAAGTATATTGTGTTGATTCAATAATCAATTATGTTTTAAAATCGATAGTTCAAGTTTTTATATAATGTTAAAACTTGGATTTATATAATGTGAACACAGGATAAGCAGTGGAAGATTGTGCAAAGATGGGGAGCCAATCTAGGAGAAAAAAAAATCAGCTCGCAAACATCCTACTTTTGTTGAGGAAGAAAGGCATGCAAAAAGAAGAATAGGGAATCATAACCAGCAATAAGCAGATCTTGAAGGCCAACCAAACATCATGGATACACAATTTGAAAATAAAGATACACAAATGCAAGATGGAATTGATGTTGGGGAAGAGGGAGAATCAAGTAATAGACAAAATTTACCGAGCCATATACCAACAACCCTTCCTTCATCTCTTCATAGTAGAATTGATGTTGGGGAGAAGATAGCTGACCACACTATTCGAGACCATACAAGTAAATTATATCAAGAATATTTTTCTCCCAAGTCTTTACTTGCTTAAGCGCAACTTCTCACATGCTTATTGCGGCGAAAGGAGATGAGACCTATATTATCTTTTCTTGGTGTCAACCAGAATGATAACATAAAGGTATTGGATACAATGGTTAGTAATGTCAAGTCATCGTATGACTTGATTGGCAGTAAAACACGCACAAAGGACCATAGAGCTGCTAGAAGATCTATTATGACAGCAATTGTCAGTAAAATGACATCTAATAAAAGGTTGGTTACTACAACATCAAAGGTACTTAATATTATCAGAAGAACATTGGCAAGAAGAATTTATACAAGAGAACAACTGGAAACCATAAACCCTAACCAATGTTGGGCAATAGTATGTAGGTGTCCTAGAAATGACAAAGTTTCAAATGAATGGAACGACATAGTAGTTAATTTCTGGACTGAAAATTCTAGAGTTTCCTCAAACATAAGGGATGTTTTGACACATAGAATATCACGTGGTGTTAGGGAGGAGCACCAAAAACACTTACTAGACATTTCACAAACAGAGTTATTCCACAAGTTCCAGGATGCACATCATGATATTACCATCACGCAACAAACTTTTGAGGCAATGAAGCCTTGGTATATATGTCCCAACAAACTTCGTGACACATGTTATTGTAGGTACCATGTTGAGTTTAGTTATTATTATGAAGCATTTCGTAATTATAGGTTACAGTTCCAACCAACAAATGAAGCCCCTCAAATGCATGCCTCTGATTTAATAAAAAGTTTACTTTGTGAAAGGGGGGAAGGAGATATTTTTTATAATATGAAGTGTGTCAAAAATAAATGTGACAATTGTCTTAATTTGAAGAAATGAAAGGATTATATATATGATTCTTCAGATGATATGATCAAACAGAAGATGTTCAAGTATGTATCATTTCCATTACCTCATGGAGGTGAATCAAGAAGGATTGAATTGGTTGAAGATGAAGTTCCCATCAAAGAATTCATTGATACATTTAAGACAAGGCAAATCTACCAGTATGTGCAACATAGCCACATGGCAAGATGGCAGGACTTACAATTTCGATCTAGTCGGGACACTTTTCCAATTGGTGTCATATTATCTGTCATTGACTTTGCAGAGAACTACACCTTTTCTCCTCAAAAAGAAATACAAAGCCAATATTATCATTCAAAACAAGTTTCAATTTTGGCCCATGTATCATATAGGCATGCAGAAGAACACATAGATGGAATACAAAGCACAGTAGAACAATGGATAGTGGTCAAAGATGCTCACTTTTACATTAGTGATGATTTAGATCATGATACACTTTTCGCGCAACATTCTTTCAACATATTTCTTGATTCCCTTATAAAGGATAGGGGTTCCAATTTCAAAGAACATTGGGTTTGGTCAGATGGTTGTGCAGGACAATTCAAGTCAGCAAGATCATTTTTTTTGGTTGTGTCAACTTCATCGTAACATAAAAATTCGACATACATGGAGCTTTTTTGAAAGTGGTCATGGAAAAGGAGAACATGGTGGAGCTGGAGCTTGTATTAAGCGAGCACTTATAAGATATCAAATGCAATTTGATGCTGACACAATGCGAGATGCAAAAAGTGTTGTTTATTGGTGTACACATAATTTGTGTCAAGATCCTAATGATAGGAGTGACAATTTTGTTCAGAGGTTCTTTTGGCATATAACAGATATTGATCATGAGCATTCCTATACATGTAAAACTGTACCAGGAACAAGGTCTCTTCATTCCATTAGAAGCATAGATCACACTGACTGGGTTTTACATATCAAAGAGCATTCTTGTTATTGTCCATATTGCACACGGAATGAATTCCAAGATCCTTTTGTAAATATACAACAGGGATTTGTTGAAGAATGGAGACAAACAATCTTAGAACCTTTAGATCGTGTTGGTATTAATCAAGTGCATATTCTAGATGAAGATAGCGATGAGGGCTCCCAATTCTCTTCAGTCTATGATATCATTTCAGGCTTAGTATGCGAAGGTATGCATACATATATACCTATCCTTTTAAATATTGACTTATTAA
>LPNX010879797.1:11779-29279 GCA_001517045.1 Pseudotsuga menziesii | reverse complement strand
CCTACCCCATAAAACCCTTAACTCATAATATTTTAATATATCTCATATTTTTGTAGTACATCTCTTAGGAGGCCCATTTTTTACCTCAAATTCTCTCTAATGTTGATTTTTGCCCACATTCACCCGAATTTTTCCGACTGGGAGGAGATATTTGCCCAAATTTGCCTGATTTTTTCTGATTGGGAGGAGAAATGAAGACGGTTCGCCGGATTTATGGATAATAGCTTGAAAAATTGGTATTTCGTTCAGGATTTATGGTTACTGTAAGAAGGGTACCATTGTTTGGAGACAAAGTGTTGAGGTTGTGTATTTCAGATTTAAGAAGTTTCTTGCATTTGTATGGAGAATAGAATTCCTCTCTTTGTAAATTGAATCAGCGACGTCATAGCTCTGTTTACCTTGTACAAGATCATTTTTTGTAGCAGCAGACTGGTTTTCTAAGGTCCATTAATCCTCTAGAAGGGAGAATGTGTATTGTATACTGTGCAAGATGAAAGGGAGGTCGTAACTCTTCTTATTGTGAGCAGCAGCTTGTGAAATTTATTCTTCTTGTCTTTTGGAAAACAATAACCAGTGCAAGGGTTCTTCATTTCCAGGCATGTATTCAGTGGTTGAATAAATATTTCAGATCTAGAAATCACTCTTTAAGCTATATTATTGTGTTAGGTGTCCTCTTTAGTCTGATATGTGTTAGAATATTGTTGTTATCTTTAATATCATGCTACACTCCTTTGAATGAGGTCTGTCATATATTGCAACATGAAACATTCCATGGAAACCATTAAAAATCATATTTAACAAGTGCAAACAGTCTTGGCAATCTCCTAATATAACCAATGTGTCAGTTTAGAGAGTTTAGTGTGTCTTTTGCTATCTTCTTCATCTACCAGTTGCCTCCCTCCACCGATGCTTGAGAGGATCACATGCCAAGTTTGAGTGTGAGTTGACTAGAGTAACCATTCTTTTGAGGTTAATGAGGAGTAATGTGATTGCTGTAACAGATTTCAAGCTTGCTGATTATGATTTTAAGATATAGTATTTTAAAAAAATTCAGATCTACAGGCCAGGCAATGACTTGGCAGATTGATCTGAAATTCCAATGTGTTATGTTTCCATTCCTAAACAGTAATCCTATGGTTTTTATTTTTGAAAACATAAAGTTGTGCTTGCAATTTCATAATATTTTAAGTTTCAGCCTTAGCCTAGATCTTTGAGTTCAGATCTGTATATCATGAATTGAAATTTCAACAGTATTATGATGTCATGTTTGTTTTTTATTTAGACAACGATCCTTCCAATCAGGTAAGATACAATTTTACTCTAGCAAAAGAAGGAAAGATGTGGGGAAACTTATGGTGCAGAGAGATGGAACCAGGCATATTTTGCACATGAACATGTGGTGCAATGGGGAAGCAAGAGGAGCCAGGACTTTCCTCTTCCCATATAGGTTCAAATCTCACTGAGATTTGTTCTGACGAGAAAACAGGGGATGTGGAGGTGGGAGTGGGGGTCTTTAAGCCCATTCAGGAACACATGTGAGGTGCAAGTAAGGGGTATACCCCTTGATTTATATGAGGCTGGAAAGGCACCAACAATCTCGTTATCATTTTGGTGCTTGAGGGTGGCATTAAGTGTTCCAAACATTTTGGTCAAATAATTCTAGTTTGGGTGGTTAAGAGGAGAAGTTGTTATCCTTCCTACCTAGATTCAAATCCTAGTTCTGAAAAGCTTGTCTCTCATGGGTCAATTGGGGTTCCCAAGGTACCAGCAATGTCACTCTCACTTAAGTGCTTGAGGGTAGGACAAGACATTTCCAAACATTTAATCCCTAAGGGGTTAGCTTAACGAGTTGTCGCCAATTTTGTTGGGTATTTGGCCACTTCTATGCTAGTAGGTGCCTAGTTTGAATCCCCTAACAGGTTTACTAAGGATACCATCCATGAATGTGGGGAATCATCCGTTGGTTTTCCCGCAAGCTTTTCCTTGAGGGGGAAAGGAACCAAGAAGATTTTAAATTATGTTATTTTAGGTAATGAGCTCTTTTTTCCAAGCAAAACAAAAATATGAGCATATTTCTAATACAAGCATCCATTAATCACTCCTCCCAAGACATAAATGATTGGAATTGAACTAATCCAAGCTCACAGGCAAAGAAAGATTTAATAAAAAACAAATATACAAGATATCTTATTCAAAGGTTAAAAGCATGCACAAATAAGTATAATTCTTAGAAACTGCAATTGATTTGCTGTTCCATTTGTCTCAAGAGTGCAAAACTAATATGTTTACTATATCCATTGCAAGAGAGTATCAACCTGTACTGGAATTGAATATCATTGAAGTTAGCTCAACAGACAGAATCCTTGCCATGAATCAGTATATGTATGCTAACCTTTTTCAATAGAGACATGGACCATAGGATTGAAATCCCTTAATGATTCCCGACAGACTTTAGCAATCGATTTTCCCTTATGATTGGAATCCTCAGCAAGAATAAAAAAACTTGTTGATGAAGCTTCTGCTGTGACTGGACTATCATCCATCAAGGTCAAATTACCAATACCTGCCAAGACTATGTTTTTGCATTGCTGAAAATTAACAACAAAGATAATTATTCTCTCACAAATCATGGGCATTTACAAAACCAAGTTCCAATACTACCAATAATTAAGGAAACATAGCATACAGAGAAGACTTCTAGATAGTGAGTAAATACCAATTAGAAGCATGATAAATGCTTCGTTCATACAATAAATATGACAAAACATGAGACGAATGCTTAACTAATAAGGAATACCATATGGTTGGGAAAAGATAAGGTCTTTATCAACAAAGAAAATCCTCCAAAAAATTGAACGTAAATGGGAAAATTAGAGGCTATCGAGGGAAGCATGTGCTAACATGATGTAATGTCCTCTTTTAACTAAATCTCCCAGAGACACCCGTTAACCTATTTTATTCCCATAGGTTTGAGCGGGTATTAAATAAAAGGGAATAACTTAGGACTAATATCTCTAGGAACATAAAGGAACATCACTTCAGTGTTATTAGATCATCAGTAGATTATAGAAGGCCATTGGAGTAGATATCAACAAGCATGCAGGCCTTATTTCACCTTGCATGCGTCAACAAGCAATTAGGTTTGCATCCATGCAAAAGTAAAGTCATGCAAACCCTAAAAGCTATATAAGAATATAATTCAAACCAAAAAGGCATTGAATATTATTATTTACTTTTGAGATTGGTTTTGCGAGCAACAACAGCAGTAGCGGCAACATCAAGTTGGGGTTGAAGGCGTGGGCCATCAACTAACAGGTGTTTTCGGCACTGAAACCTATCTTCCCTAATCACATTTAGTATATATCATTCAAATCTATCATCTGCATCTCAAGACATTCATTGATAATCAAGGATCCAACACACGAAGGAGGAATTACTAGACAGGGTCACGTAATACGGTTGGAAAAGAGCTGTAGATACTAATAACAATTAGCTAGGATCCAAAGACATCATATTTTTGCCGCATGTCACTTCCATTCTTCTCGAAAGGGGCATATAATTATACTAGGAGCTCCACATGCTATTAAGTGAACACCTGAGAAAGATACAAGCTCCATACGTGTGAGACAAGGGTGTCACTCCCTCAGAAGGAAACAATTCGCTACTGGTCTTAGAGAGGTGACAAGTTTTTCATGCATCCACTAGAATATTTGGGAAGGGTACACTACCAAGTTTGGAAAGTCTCAACCCCATCCGTCAAGTATTAAAACACTTACAAGATAATCATCATCCAGAGAATGGACATTTTTCTTGCATGGGCGAATCTCCTGGAAGCAGCAACACATTTTTGAGGCAATAGTTCTTGAATGGCATGCATGTCTCCTTTATATTGAATAACTCTCACAGCTATAAATATTGGTATATTACCACAATCTTTCTGAATCCTATTTCCTATTTTATCTCCATATTTCTCATATTTAGGGTTTCTGGGCACGTAACCTGTTTTGCATGCTCATACACACCACGGCTTAAACATATAAACTTGCAAACAAATCATCATTACCTATTGGTATAAGGATAGAATATGAGTTGGGATATTACAGTGTTATCAAAGCATGTTCCTTGCCAACTATGGGCTTGAACATGAACAATAAATGAATGCATCTAGAAGGCATTGTTTTTGTGACTTAAAGTAGAAGGAAGGGCAGGTACACAGAGGATCTGTAATTTAAAGAGATTAAATTAGAAGACATAGATTCAAACATGGACAGAACGGGGATACACTCTGATATAGGAAAGGGAATAGGGGAAGATGAATACATGATGGTGTTTCAGAGCTTGGTTAGCACCTTAAATGACTTAGCTAAGGCACAAAAAGAGATGTTACATGCCATAAACAGGTTAGGTATTAAGCCAGAGCAGGGTCATAACAGTATACCAATTTCACCGGGAGATAGAGGATCCACCAGCAGTAGTGGGAGACATGAGTACACTCATATGCAGAACACTCCTCATATATACAATAAGCCTTCCAGACCCACCATGCTTCACTTTCTGGAAAATCCCACCGCAGGACCGATTATACTAGTAGAGTCGGAGGATCCATTTGGGGCCTATCTAAAAGACTATAGGGCGCTTGGAGATGACTTTCACTCAACCATGACCTTCTCAATTTTTTTCAATATGAAAAGAAGGAACATGCTAAGAGGTTTCAGTAGAGCATTCAATCAAAACTTTGAGCTACAACTCACATTGGGGAAACAAACTATCCCCAACTTTGATGGGAAATCCAGTTGTTCAGCCAGAATTTGGGTATAGAAGTTGGACACTTACTTCCAAAGTAAACCCATGACGAAGACAGGTACAATAAAGTTGGCTACTTTACATTTAGATGGGGAAGCACATGAGTGGTGGTACCACGGGCTGGTGACACTAGGTCACAACACTATCACCTCATACAGTGACTTCACACAAAGGATCATGGAGCTCTTTGATAAGAATGACACAAAGATTTATTTCAGGGAGCTACCCCACCTCAAGCATGCAGGCAGTGCAGAGACCTTCATATCTGAATTCCAGAGAGTTGCAGTTATGGTATCTAACATGTTAAAGAGTCTGTTGATTATGCTATTTAAGGAGGCACTAGCTGAGCCACTCCATGGATGGGTGAAGGCTTATAAGCCAATTACTCTACAAGATGCTATCAGTAGGACTCGGAACCTACAATATTTTGTGCCCAAGAACAAGCCTCCACAAAAACCTACCAATCTATCGAAAAACAAGAAAAAGACAGTCCCACAATAGGAATGGTTGAACGAGGACACACGATGAGATTTGAGAAGGAAGAACTTATGTTTCAATTGCAAAGAACCTTGGATACCCAGCCACAGATGTATGGGTAAAGGGAAGGTACACCTCATCGAAGTATTTTCAAATAGTAGTGAGAAAGATGAATTGGAGCAGAAATAGGATAGAGAACTACATAGTACAAAATTGGAACAATTACCATGGAGAGAAACTATTACTACCCTCATAGGAGTCCCCACCTTCCATACTATCAGGATCAGGGGAACTATCCAGGGACATCGTGCCATTACTTTGATTGATGGTGGGACCTCCCACAATTTTATAGATGCCTCTTGGGTAGAGAGGAAAATATTTCCCACCGAGGACTTTGAAGGCTTTGCCGTTGTTATGGTTGGAAATCATAGGATGAAATGCACATAGAGGATACCTCAGTTGCAGGTACAACTTGGGATTTATACATTGGTCGACGAATTTTATGTGGTAGATGTGCCAAAAACGAGCATTGTTTTGGGAGTACAATGATTGTACTCAATTGGGAAATAACAAATTACCAAACATTAGAGATGGATTTCTTGGCACTAGATGAGAAAAGGGTAGTACTATGAGGAATGCACAATGAAGCTTCAGGGTCCACCATAGAAAAGTGAATGACCACCATATTCAAGCATGAGGACAACACTCACGCCAACTCCAACACATAAAACTTCAAGAAAGGACCAGTGGTATGAGAAGGACTTTCCGGGTAGACCTTCAGGCAAAAGTATGATGTGCACTAGGGAATTCGAACGAGGAGGCAAATCTAGGATGTTCAATCATCATAGGTGCCGAAGAAGATACAAGGAGGGAATACAGAGCATGGGTGAGAAGAAACATAAATTCGATGAAAAAGAAGAACCACCCAGTAGTGGAATAAACTGGTTGATAAAAATGGACAAGAAGAGACAGGGATAGATGATTCGGTATATTGGTCAGAGATTGCTTAAGGACAAGCAATTTTGAGTGGGGAGGACTGTAATGTCCTCTTTTAATTAAATCACCCAGAGACACCAGTTAACCTATTTTATTCCCATAGGTTCGAGCGGGTATTAAAGAAAAGGAAATAACTTAGGACTTATATCACTAGGAGCATAAAGTAACATCACTTCAATGTTATTAGATCATCAGTAGATTATAGAAGGCCATTGGAGTAGATATCAACAAGCATGCAGAGCATGCGGGCCTTATTTCATCTTGCATGCATCAACGAGCAATTAGGTTTGCATGCATGCAAAAGTAAAGTCATGCAAACCCTAAAATCTATATAAGAAGACAAGTCGAACCAAAAAGGCATTGAAGATTATTATTTACTTTTGAGATTGGTTTCGAGAGCAACAATAATAGTAGTTGCAACAGTAAGTTGGGGTCGAAGGCATGGCCCATCAACTAACAGGTGTTTTTAGCAGTGAAACCTATCTTCCCTAATCACTTTTAGGATAGATCATTCAGATCTATCATTTGCGCCTCAAGACATTCATTGATCATCAAGGATCCAACACACAGAGGAATTACTAAATAGGATCATGCCATACTGCTGGGAATGAGCTGGAGATACTAAGAACAATTCGTTGGGATCCAAAGACTTCATATTTTCTCCACATGTCACTTCCATTCTTCTCGGAAGGGGCATATCATTATACTAGGAGCTCTACATGCTATTGAGTGCACACCTGAGAAAGATACAAGCTCCACATGTGTGATACAAGGGCCTCACTCCCTCAGAAGGAAACAATTCGCTACTGGTCTTAAAGAAGTAAGAAGTTTTGCATGCATCCACCAGAATCTCTGGGAAGGGTACACTACGAGGTATGGAAAGTCTCAACCCTATTTGTCAAGTATTGAAACAGTTACAAGATAATCACCATCCAAAGAAGGGACGTTTTTCTTGCATGGGCGAATCTTCTAGAAGTAGCACCACATTTTTGAGGCTATAGTTCTTGCATAGCATACATGTCTCCTTTATATTGAAGAACTAGCACAACTATAAATATTGGTATGTTACCACAATCTTTATGAATCCTAGTTCCTATTTTATGTCAATATTTGTCATATTTAGGGTTTTTGGGCGCGTTACCTATTTTGCATGCAAACCAAATGATTTATCATACACACCTGAAACATATAAACTTGCAAAAAAATCATCATTACATATTGGTATGAGGATAGAATATCAGTTGGGATATTGTACATGAGTTCAAAATAGTTCTCATCCCATCTCATGTGAATTATCAGGGATTACACAGATGATGGGACCTAGAAAGTAGCAGTGTTTCTACTTTGAATACAAGTTAATGCATTGGGCATGAAGTGAAGGAGTTGTGTAAAGAAGTTTCCCCTCACTAGCATGAAATGATTGGATGCAAACAGATATGAAGAGTGTCTTGAGAGATATCTCCAGGGAACTCAACCTTCATAAGAAGCAAATATGACATGCTACATGGACCTGACTCGTTTTACTGAATCAAAAGACAGATTCAAAGCACCCCAAGTGTAGCGAAAGCCTAAATTTGAAAGATAAGGTGTTATATGATGTCAAGAGTATCACCCATTGTGATAAACATACCATGCATAAAAATATCAAGACCCAAAATCGATGTGGTAAGAACAGCTCAATATGAGATGGCACTGTGGTAGGTTAGTGAATTGGAAACCAAATGACTTCTGATCCATCAAGTAAAGACCCCGTTCTTTTAAACTTAGGGTACTTGGATGGTTAGTTCTCTACCAGGATTTGGTCAACAAACATAGACTTACAAGAACAAGGTTGATAGATGGGCTCTGTAAGCAATGTAATAAAAATCCTAAAGGATCATAGTAGCACAGATTTTTCACTTAAAATTTGTAATACAATTGTTGCACAAGATTCAACAATTTCTCCAGCATGTAATTTATAGACATGTAGAGCGGCCCTCTTTAGGAATCCTTGGTTTTGTACAAAGACAACCAAGTGCAGTGAAAGCCTAAAATGGAGAGACAAGGTGTCATGTAATGTTAAGGGTATCAACCATTGTGATAAACATGTCATTTATAAAGTCATAAACAAATCAAATCCCAAAATCAACGTGGTAAGAACAACTCAATATGTGATGGTAGGTCAATGAATCGGAAACTAAATGACTTCACATAATCTAGTCCATCAAATAATACCCTGTGCTTTTGAACTTAGGGTGCTTGGATGGTTGGTTCTCTACCAGGGTTTGGTCTGCAAACATAAACTCAGTAGAACAAGGTTGATATATGGCCTTTATATGCAATGTAAGAAAAAGGATGATATCAGCATAGATTTTTCTAGTGATATCTGTAATGTAATTGTTGAACAAGATTCAACAATTTCTCAAACATGTAATTTATAGACATGTAGAGCGGCCCTTGTTGGGAATCCATGGTTTTGTACAAAGACAACTTGGAGCTTTCACCAACCGATGGATACATCCTATGGTCAGTAAGATGTAGGAAAACATAAACTTAAGAGATATTTTTGTTAGATAGATGTCCATATTTTTATAGATGAGTTAGCCGAGCAAGAATGTATACTCTTTCTAAATATTCCATGCAGCTTCAAAAGTAAAGAGATCAGACTTAGAGAATTTAAGAAGTCAGATTGAAGAACCTTGAAGTATATACAAGATAGAGAGAATGTGAGATAGTCACAAGGACTAATGCACTAGGAAGGAGTCTATTAATGTCAAAAAGATCATCTTTGAGGTCATGAAGAAGTTCTACTAAAACAAAGTATCAAATACGGTTGAAGAAGACATTTAATATCTTGAAGTCCCAATGACCATTTGAGAATAAACCATGTAGTAACATGACTTGAAGGAGGTTATTTGAATTTTGAAGCAATGATATTGAAGAAGCACTTGATGCTTCTGAAGAAACCAAACCCTGCCCAAGAAAGAAGTTCGTTGTTGACCAAAAAAACTTTGTTAGGTCGGCCCAGTAAAGAAGTTACACAATATATATATATATATACACACACACACACACACACACACATATACATATATATCAATTGTAATAGGTCGGCCTATTAATAATCAAAAGAAAAATTCATATAATGCTGGTAAGGTCGGCTCTAATAAAAATACAAAAAATGTGTATAAATATCAGAGAAGTATGCCTCACTTGACAAGGTGAATTCAAGAAGTTTGTGGAAAACACAGAGAAAAAGAGAAATTCATGGGGTAGGAAGGCAGAGGAGCAGGTGTGACCAATATCTTGTTGGTAAATAGATAGCAGTGAAATAAAGCAAGAATGGAGCTCTGAAATTTGAGTCAAGAAAGGTGGGTTTCTGAGGCCGCAAAAGGGTAAATTCATGGCAGTGTGATAAAAAAAATTAGCAGGCAGAGTGTGTAATGTCTCGTTTTTGAAAAGCTAGGGAATCAACTGATGACTGAAGCCACATAGGGATGAAAGCACAATATTAGCAGGGACATGTAGTAATTAGTGAGAAAAAGGACCACATAGGCAGTATCCAACAACATGAGTGACACACGACATACATCATTAAAGTTGCATGCATGCATAAGTTAAGTTGTATGTGGCATGCAAAGGTCAAAAAAGTTATAAAAGAAGGAAAAAGAAATTCACTGGGTATCATTGTTATTATTCATCATTGAGATTTGGATTGGAGAGCTCAGTGAGCTACTTATGGTTTAGGGAGAAATTCCTTAGCCAACGTTGTGTTTGATGGTGAAATCTATCCATCCTAGCTAATTTCTTGGATAGATCATTCAGATCTATCATTTTGGGCTTCATCGAAAGAGAATTTATTGAGTTTATAAATAGGGATTGAGTCATCTTACAGATGGGCAAGATATTATCATAGAGAATTGTTGTTGGTATCACTTCTCTTTACCAACCAGGGTGTAATATCCCAAATCCAAGACCTGTCTTCTTAATCTCAACTGGTTCATGATCATTAATAAATGCTTAGGTCACGAACCTCCTTTGTTGATTGCATTTGTTTTATCATGGATGGATGGCTTAGTATGATGCCTTGGAGTCCAGATTGGTAGATATTTGGTTCATGTGATGGTGACATGGATAATTTGTGATCTCATTTGATATGGATGGAGCTCTCTGAGCCCTCAGTAGTTCCCTGGATGATTGAAAGAAAACCCGGGCATGTTGTCCTGTTTAATCCTCATACATGAATCTAAATGATTTCTAGGCACATTCCTTGATGACCTGGGCATATGTTGAGCGTCCTAACAACCTAATTAGTTGATTTGGGATATTTTAGGCAGTTTTGGTATTTGTTAGCCTCAAACAACAACAGATCAAATCTGTCCCAGCCTTCAAATAACCATAAATCAAGCAAATCCAAGTATTGGTGTGTTTTGGGTGCATTTTTTACAAGTTTATGCATCATAGCAATGGTAAAGTGGCTAAAATTTAGACCCATGAACTTCTGAAAATGAGTAGCAATAGTAAACAACGGATATTTGGGAAATAAATCCATGTTGTTGGGCACATACTAGGCTCTAAAAGAAGACGAGTTAAATTCAAATTACATGCATCATATTATCCCATCTTGGTTAGACCCATTTGAATTAGTGTGCTGTGATCCTGAGGTAGAAGATATAAAAAAGGTGGCATTTCTGAGATTTGTCCAGTTGCTAGTTTTTATCCATGACAAAGTACTTAATAGGCTGAAATTGTACATGTCCCCAAATCTAGGACCATTTCTATGTGGGAACAATCCTATTCTCCCATTTAAATGGGGTTTTGATTTGGTTGCTTTTGATGAATGTACATGGAACCAAAGAAAAAAAGATTTAGATGAGTTAAATTCAAATTGCATGCATCATATTATCCCATCTTGCTCAAATCCATTTGAATTAGTGTGCTGTGATCCTGAGGTAGAAGATATAAAAAAGGTGGCATTTCTGAGTTTTATCCAGTTGCTGGTTTCTATCCATGACAAAGTACTTAATAGGATGAACTAGTACATGCCCCCAAAGCTAGGACCATTTCTATGTGGGAACAATCCTATTCACCCATTTAAATGTGGTTTTGATTTGGTTTCTTTTGATGAATGTACTTGATTATTGTCTTTATTTGATGCTCAAGTATCTAAGGTTTTAATATACAGGTTTGATGAATCATTCTGGAATATAGACTGGTCAGGTTTGATGAAGCATTTTCAAATAGACCCAAAGCTACACAAAATACATAATCAATGGCTATTGTGACAGAAAATAATTCAAAGTTAAAACTATGCCCATATTTGGAATTTAGTTTGTTTATTTCCACTAAACTTGCCCAAATCTGTTGTAGCATGGGACCAAGATGCTTAGACTTGCTAGATCTACTTAGAATTGGACTAGATTTGGACTTAACTCTGCTTGGGATCAGGGACAGCCCTAAATTCACTCAAGATCTACCCAGAATGTGGAGAAATTAAGATCTTTATTGTTGTTCTTTACTTGCAGATTGACCAGACTTCTTGTTGCTGGTTGATGCTAAATCAAGGCTGCCACTACAAGGAATATGCCCACACTATACCGAGGACCGATCTTGTTGTTTTTTGTAGGGTTGAGACATGGTTAAAACATACCCAGAACTGTCTAGAATGTGCAGAAATGCTAGGAAACAACCCAACATGGAGTGCTACTACAAGAATTAGGTTGCTTGCTTCCCATAATTTGGAATAAATAGGGTTTACTTATGTTTCCTTCCACAAACTTGTTCCCAATGTGCCCATATTTACCCAAAGATGCTTCTTAGTGCTGTCCAAGGGCCATAATAGCACTAATTGTTGCTAATTGAAGACTGGAGTATACCCATAATTTGAGACGAATAGGCTATGACTCACAAAACTGCCTAGATCTAATGAATGTTTCCATTGCTGAACTATTCTGCTTCAAACAAGGCCCTAGTTCAAGGTCAAACAATCAACATATTCCATGAAGCATTATCACTAGGGCATCATCATCTAGGATCTAGCACTTAGGACCAAATCATTCAATCTCCATCACATACACTCCCCGAATGAGATTGTGATGAAGGTGGTCACCCATGAAAAATGGGGCGTAACACCTCTTATTAAACTTGTCATAATTGAAAGATAGTCCAAGCTGCAAAAATCCTTGTGTGATACAGATTGAGCTTAGGGATCATGAAAAATATGCTTGTCATGATTCCATAAAAGATATTGTCCCAAAAAATGCATCATGGAGGGGTGTCCCAGAAGCTGCAGTTACAAAGATCACTTCCATGAATAGACAAGTGATGAACATCTATGTGGTAATGTGCATTCTTGTCATAAATAATGTGAAGTGGATGACATTCATGAAGATATTGTCCCAAAAAATGCATCATGGAGGGGTGTCCCAGGAGCTGCAGTTATAAGGATCACTCCCATGAATCAACAAGTGATGAACATCTCTGTGGTAATGAGCATTCTTGTCATAAGAAATGTGAAGCAGATGGCATTTGTGAAATTTTCACTGAACTTGTATGACATACAAGCTCATTTCATAGCACATATCTGAACAAAATGGTCTGCAAAAGGATTATTGCATTGCCATTCCACCTTTTAAAAGATGTTGTGCATTATTGTAAGGTTAGATGTCAATCTTGTGGGTATTTTTGTTAACGACCCATCAATGATTCTAGTTTACATAATACAACTCATGGGAACATGAAGAGTGTCAATTTTACATCAGATCGGGAATTTTGATATCCATTGCCTGAAATATACTCGGGGGGAATCTTGTTGATTTTTCCTGTGAAACATTGAGAGCCATTCTCTTGTTGAATGGAGACATTTGGTCAAGGACCAGGATGTGGAACCGGTCTTACATTGGGGGAACTCAGCTTTGTGTTGAGTAGCCATTTTGTTGAATGGATACATCTGGTCACGGACTACGATGTGGAACCAGTCTTGCATTGGGGAAACTCGGCCTTGTGTTGAGTATCCATTCTTCTGAATGGGACATCTGGTTAAGGACCAGGATTTGGAACCATTCCAACACTGGGGGAACTCAGCCTTGAGCTAAGTAGCCATTCTCTTGAATGGAGACATCTGGTCACGGGCCAAGATGTGGAACCAATCCAACACTGGGTGAACTCAGTTGAACTAAGTGACCATTCTTTGAATGGAGGTACCTGATGAACCAGTCAAGGATTGGGGGACTTGACCAATGGTTGAGGGCCATTCTCCAGGAGAATGGAGGGGCTTGGTCAGTTACCAAGTATTTGACCTTGAAGTCAAATGATGCAGCCTAGAGCTGAGGCACCTAGTCAGTTACCAGGACATCACTGTAAGCCCTAGACCAGGTCTAGGCATGTGAGGCACTCCTTCCCTCGATCTGTGGGCTTTGTAATCTTGTCTAGGGATTAGCTACCCCTGTTTAAGACACCTAGTACTTGATCTTGGTGGCACAAGGAGTTTGAGATAAAAGCATTAGTAATTCTCTCCATTTATGATGATGTACTTTGAGTGGGTTTGAAGGATACCCTCTGACCACTTGTTTTGACCATAGGGCACTTGGAAAAGGTTAAAATATAAAAGTAAAAAATACATAAGGACCTTTGGACCACCAAGGATTCAAAGTGAAAGTAAAAAAAGACCTCCAGAACCACTAAAGGTGAAAGACAAAAAGACAAAAGAATAAAATATTATTATTGTCTTTTGAGTTTTGGCCCACTTCCAGGTAATTCAAAGGCTATAAAAGAAGATCAAATCAATTCATTTGACACACTTGCTTATCATCATTCAGCTGCTCCTGGATATTTTCTCTGGAGGAGAGAGAAGGTTCTGGTCTTTTTGGATTATATGCCCTAGCATGGAGGCTTTCTAGCCTTCATCAGCAACTAACTACAGCCAAACCCTAAGCAACTAGGGCATCACTGTAGATACCCAAATCTACTAGGGTATCTTCTTCACTTCTTCACGTGCTAGGGCACTCCCATAAACCCTCATAGCAGCAACAACAAGGTCACAGGTAGCTCTTATACATCCTCGGGCAGTCTACATCCAAGCTCGGTCATGCTCTAAACCTACAAACAGGTCTTGGGATCACTCTTCATGCAACTCTATTCTGCTCACGGGCAGTCAACAGGAAAACCCGAGCAACCCTAACTTTTCATGGGTAGCCTGTAAAAAGTCTCAGGCAGCTGTACAGAGGTTTGGGTCGGGTATCTCCATCTTCGGACTATTGTGTTTTAGGTAAAAATAGATTCTCCATTGTACTTTTTTGTTGTAGCATTGATGATTTGAGCTACATTACCTTCATGCAGCTTATTTTAAGATTGATGGTTTGATATTTATCTCTTACATTGTCTTTTTCTTGCATGTGATAGGAAATGACGCTGGAATTTGAGAAAGCTAGGCCTATAAGCTATCTCTTCACATAGATAGTTTCCTAACATTAAATGATAAATAACTAATTTGACAACACTTTCGCTAAGCAAGAATGGGCTCATTTAAGTACATGAAACCATGTTGGTGTTTAGCACGAATATATTGACAATTTTTTATGGTTTGTTTATTGCTTTTGTTTGAGGCATTTTGTCGATTTTTGAAGTTCGTGTGTATTTTGGTTAAATATTGTGTTAAGTCCTTTGAATGCTTATAGTTCTCATTCGATGCTTGATTTAATCCTTTTTTGTAGCTTGAATCAAGGTTGGTTTTAGGGTTTGAGAAAAGATTATTTTATTAACTTTTAGTTGCATGAATTAATTGTCTTCAATTTTTCGATTATTTTACGTTGATTGTAAATTTTCTTTACAAATACTTGTTGTTATTCAAAAAAATAAATGATCTCTACATAGTTAAGTGAATAAAAAAATGGTTTATGCACTAGGTTCCTATGCATTGATTGTAGGATACCTATTGTCACAAGACCAACATTCATCTAATGCAATAATCAATTGGCATAATTACAATGCATACTCGTATTATCCTCCATGACCATAATTGGCTAGTGGAGGCCAAGATCGAGCATAATGTATGATTCTATCAGTTTATCAGTTTGTCAAGATTCAGGTCCCCACATGTCCACGGGACAAATAAGGGACGAGATAACAAGTGGAGTCCCCACTTGCCCTGAATCTAGTCAGTGCAGTTGTGTTTATATGACACCTTCCAGTTGTTACTTATGAGTCTACATGTTCTATTGATCATGATGTGATTCATGTTATTTGACTAATGTTGTTGTTCCTCTATTTTGACAATATTCTATAAATCAGTGAAAGATTCGGCAGTTTTTACAATTTTTTATAATGAAGTTAAATATTCGCCAAGATTTTACAATATCTTATAACTTAGTGAAAGATTCGCCAAGATTTTAGAACATTATATAATAAAATGAAAGATTCGCCAGGATTTTACAACATTGTATAATAAAATGAAAGATTCACCAAATTTTTATATATACATATTATATTATTGATAAAATTGCCTTAATTTTTTCCTATATATGGGAGAGATTCTCCCATTTTTTATACATATAAATCTAGGGGGGGTTCTTAAAATCATCCCTGATCATCATCATCATCAACATGATCATCATCATCAAGATCAACATCATGAACATCATCATCACTAGCATTGTCGTCATCATCATCATCATCATCATCATCATCATCATCAACATCATCGTCATCATCCTCATCATCATCATCCTCGTCATCATCATCACCTTCATCATCATTTTCATCATCATCATAATCATCACCATCAACATGATGAACATCATCATCACCATTGTCTTCATCATCATCATCTTCATCGTCGTCGTCGTCATCATCATCATCATCATCAACAGGCACACCACGTTTGCACTCCAACACTCGATCAACAGGAAAAAATGGAATTCTACAATCAAGTTGGATGAGTTATATTAGCTTGTATACTATTCCAAGGCCAAGCAAATAGATAAACACCAAAAATGTGCTCCCCCATTCAATCCACAGGCAAAGAAAAAAACGATAGTCAAGATTTAGAGACAAAGACTGTAAGAGGATATAAATGAATTATGTGCTGCTTAGCTTGATAGTTCTCCTGGATATGAATATTTAGAGACAAATATTGTAATATTCCCCTGCAATATTGCTTGCAAAGTGATATTGTATAATTCTTCAATTTTGTACCTGACCCACTAAGAGAAATTTGATGAGGAAATATCCCTTCCAAGCCTGACGATGGCCAATTGAGATCCACTCAAAATTGAAGAAGAAATATCGTTTGTAGTGTGGACATATACATTATAGGGTTTCTGTGGATTAGGAGATGTTGAACAACCGCACACACTGGTGTAGTGATGGATAACTCCTTCCCATATGTTTTCCCTCCAAGGCTTTGGGAATCCCGACCTTTAATGGGGACTGCACAATTATATAGATGACATCATCCTGGGTGGATCCAAAATGAGTTTTTACAAGATAAAAATGGGGTTTATATTGTGTGCAAATCCTCAGTGATTGGGAATGTTGGAGAAGATGCCTCTTCCATGGAAAAATACAAGATACTTCCCCACCAGTACTAGTTTTCATGTATGCCCCTGAAAGTCATCCACGTGCCAAATTCATCTCATTTTGATCATATTTTACAGTGATTATTTGCAATGCTCAAACCCCAAATCAAATAAGTGATTAACATGAAAACTACCTCAATGAGTGGAAGCAAGGAACAGACGAGCCGGAAGGGGGCACATCAAAATACGCTGAACTATTTTGGCACTGGTAACTTCTTGGAATGCTCATGTTTCGACATTACTTCAACGGTGACTTCTTCGAATGCTGGGTTTTGGCCGGTTTGGAATATATATCAATTAAATTTATAAATGAAAAAAAAAAAACAAATTTACCCTATAAATAAATTAATAGATATAGATTTTTTTATAACCATTTCATCAAATTGATTCATTGTAAAATAAATACGGTTTCTTCTCTAATAAATATGCATATGCAATTTCTTTCATTTTTATAAAAGGTATTATGTGGATGTATATAATAACTTAGTAGTCTAAATATACAATGAAAAAAACACTTTACCATTCAAAATAACAAGAAAAGAAATTTGTATCAATCCTAAACTTGATAAGAATTATTTTATATTAATAAAATGGTTGATATCAAATATCTATATTACACCATGTAATTGCAACAAAAATAATAAAAATTAAATTTAGAAATGAAAAAAAAC
>LPNX010879797.1:0-11238 GCA_001517045.1 Pseudotsuga menziesii | reverse complement strand
TATATTTAGACGCTCTTGTCAAAAATTGCAACTTTTCCATTACCAAGATGTCACACACTAGATGGTCAAGAGAAATTTTGTGCAATTTCTTTGTTGGATCTCTGAAGATCGAGGTGCATGGCACCATTACAGAAAAATGGTTTTCCAGCATATATATCATCTGGTATCTGTGATCCCAATATTATATTTGGAAAGCAATATGAACATCTAAAGCACATCGTATGCAATAATCCACATGAACACCTTGACACTATCCTGACCACCTGGGAAAAACATTAGATATTCCTAACCCCACAAATTCCATTTTGGATTCAGAATTGTTAACCTGCACATATTCGGAGATAGAAGGTAGACAATTTACAAAATTTACTAAATTGTAACACTTCATTGTCACAATTGCAATTTTCCATGACACAATTAAAAATGACTAACATAAATGACTAATTCATATTATTCTAGGTAGTCATTTTTTATGTCGTGACTAAATTAGTCATTTATGTTAGTCATTTTTAACTCTGTCACTTATTATTTAGTCATATTTGTTAACCGATGACTAAATTGGTCGTTAATTTTAGTCGTTTATAGTTGGGTTAATCAAAATTGCTCATATTTAGTAGTAAATCACTTGAAAAACCTGTGGTGACTAAAATTTTTAGTCACCTAGTAGCTAATTCCTCATTTTGTACTAGTGCCTCTACCTCTTCTCTTGTTAAAACCTTGTTCATCCTCTCGTAAGACCACTTCCTTCCTTGACTTCCCTCACAGTCTCTTCATAACTTCTATTCAACTACCCCATATCATTCCATCCAACCCTCATCTCTGCAATACCCACAGCCTCCGCACACCAGAGTTCTACTACTTGAGGTACATCTTCAATATTCATTTTTTGCTGATGAGCGTCTCAATAGAAAATTGCAAAGATAAGAGGAACCTACCTCTTGGTCCATTAAAAAACTCCCTTTCTGCTTCGCTATAGGATTTAGTGGTATCACCTGCGAACTCAGTGATATAGCCCTCCAAGATACTATATAGACAGACTTCAACAACCCTTGATGCTTGTTTGTCTACCTCCTACAACTCTTGGATAAATTCTGGGGTCGAGGACGTTGGTTCACCTCCTTGGAAATTTGTCTTGCGATAGGTTAATTGCGCCAACCACTCATACAAGATGATTGGAAATTAAGAGAAAAATTACTCATGTGGACCGTCGTACATATACTCTGCCAACCACTTATCCGTCGTCAGTCCAATCATATTCTCTTTCTTAGCAAACTCCTGTATATTTTGGTCAAACCAATCTTGGGTTTTCGGTCTTGTCGGATACCACAACATGTCCTCCCTCCTCTTCGCACTAAGGTCCTAGAAACAGAACCATTTGTTGACACAAAACGAGTTGATAGTGGTTCATTTCTTTGTCAACATCCAAACCATTGCGATCTCCCTAAGCACCGGCACAGACAGGTTTTACCCCGTCCAGTAACACCTGCAGAGAAGATGAAGTCTCACCTGAGATGTTCAAGGAAGAGTTGATGAAACCAAGTTTCCGCAGTATGAAGGAGGACCATGTGTCTACTTAGTAACTAATCACAGCATTATTCCACAGATCTAAGCATTCAGATTATTCATTTAACAGACTCATATCATCATTTAACAGATCACATTAACATAACTAAATCACAACAAAGCATTGATGCGCAACTAGATATAACAGTATCCCATCATTTAAAGTAGATAATCATCCTATCATTCACAAATACATATCGTAGATACACATTGCATTCATATTTGGATCGCAGAAAACAAGAAAACATGAAAATAAATAAAGACACAATGATTCTACTCAATCTCCATCTGGTCCTATTAGCCTTCACAACAAAACACATATTCTGCAAAACAATTTCTCAGTCACAGATCAAAACATAGCCCACAAGTATTCGCAAAAAGCCAACCCCAAAAGAAGAAGACTTAACATTTGCAATTCTATATCTACTTATAGGCTTGCGCCTTTACATTCATGTTCCACTTAACCAACTTCCTAACTACTTCTTAACAAAATCTACAAAATAATGACTACAATCCACATAATGCAGTCTAAAACTACAAAATATGACAAAAAATACATAAACTATTTGAATTCTGACTTGCACGTTGTTTTCCACCTTGCATGGCATCTTTCCCAAAAATGCTTTCCAACATTTCCTCAGAGAGGGGATAACCACCTTACTGCTCCCACGAAATCAGGTCTTTCACCTTCTCAAAACCATTTTCAAAATGACATCATTCGAAACAACGTAATTTCTCACATTACCATAAATAGTTGGGCCCAAAAGTAAAAGGAAGACCAGGATCATAAGAACCGGCAAAAGCATCATCACAAAAAACCACTAGTTAAAGGGATACTTGGACATGGTTATTTAGAAAGGGGCTTACGAGCAACATCAGTTACAAGAGCATTCTCGACAACATTAGAACTAGCAGAACCATTCCTAGCAGCAAAAGGATTTTAAGCACCAGTTGAACCGAACTCATTCCCAACAACAACATTTGAACGAATATCAAGTTCTATATTACTAGCAATTGCCCCAAGGAAGGTGCAATAATACGCTGTTAAGGTAGTTGTTAGCGGGTAAGCAAGGGAAAAAAGTGTAACATTGAAGTGAGCAAAAAAAAATGGAGCACTTCAATGTATTGAAAAATCAGAAAATTAATAGTACATTATACAGTGAAGATGCCATTGCATGGGAGAAACATATCTGATGAAGAAAAGAAGCCAATGTGTAGTCATAATATGGAATTACTTACTGTCCATGTGGTTCCAAAGTTCATAATTGTGCTAGCATAGGTTGTCAAAGCAGCTTGGAAAACAAACATTTGATGACGGTTTATATAGTTCTAACTTCTCACATTAACAAAAGTACTTTTCAAGGAGTAGACATTTTGGCCAAAATGGTACAAATTTGAAGACATTTCCTACACTTCACAAATACAGAAAAGAACATCAAGAAGGGTAAAATCAAAGATTTCAGTATATATATACCTTTGATAATTCAAGGTAATAACACAGTATTAGTGAACACTCTTGACAGTGTATGATAAGTAGCCAAACTAATGACTATCAATCCATCATACATCAATTGACATAATTGAAGACAATATCAGTACCCATGATACTGTTTTAGATGATACAATGTGCTGCCAGCCACAATTCATTATCATCCAATCCATCAATAGATGATTGAAACAATTGCAAACAAAGTATTTATCAATAATTACATCTCTAGCCAAACCCTGTAGATTCTGGAATCTTAGCAAATCTGCAGATTTTGGAATCTTTTGCAATGGAGCCTGGAGGTACTGTTGAGTCTCCGGGAGATTTGGCAGTTATATTTGGTGCCCATGAGGCAACGGATTCTAGCCCTATTAACGGAAAACTGGCCTTACAGATTGTAAGCCCAGCAATCTCTTTTCCATAGAGCTTTAAATTGTTTCCATTCCTGAATCCTTGTTGCATTTGTTTAAAACCTAAAAAATACAAGAGAAACCATGCTATATCAACCCATTTTTGTCATTAAAATATACTAGAAGAAATTCTTACACTCAAACATAGAAATTGAGGTTCTGGTTATCCATTAACTCTTTGCATTTATGTGGACAGATGTGTAGCCATGGATTGAATCTAGATGGTGCATTAGGTATATTAAACTGTACACTAACAGTCCCAACTCAGAAGGAAACCTTGCATTCATAGGTTCAAACTGAGGGTGTAGTGATCCATCAAATTTTCGTGTTTGTATGTTCCACTTCCTATATGTGTGACAGTGCATTGAATCTCGTGCATTGGATAGATTGAATAGGGTCATTAGCAGTCTAAATTCAGGTGACTCTAATATGCACCTTTCACTGGAAATAAGACTTATTTGACTGAGCTAAAGGTATTGTCTTATTTGACTGTATAACTAAGGTCTTAAAAGTCTTATTTGACTGAGCTCTATTCATGGAACATTCTGAAAGGTATTGTCTGAGTGAAGTCTGCTCATAGGAGTAATGACGAATTGCTGGGTTTCCAGAAAGGGAATTTAATTTACATTTACTTCAATATATTGCTTTGTCATGCTGTCTATGCCTCCATTGCCTCTAATGACCTCCCTCCATTATCTCTTCTTACAATGCACCACCCTCAACTATCTCTTCTTCCAATGCACAACCTTTTTGTTCATATATTACAAGTTTTAAAACATTTATATTTTTCCCAAACTAAAGATTATGAGCAGTGGATACCTAAGGAAGATAATAACATATTGTATTAAGCTATACAAATATCGAAATTACAATTATACTGCATCATTAATCAATACATAATCCAAGCTATCATAGTTCAACTATCCTATTTGGTTAAGTAAAAGAAATAAACAATGTGGCCTCCCCACATTATCATATCACTAAATGTGATATACATCAAAACAACTGTATTTATCCTATAAAGGGGAGGTGTCATTATTGTATGCCAGGGTCTTTCATTTTCTTTTCTCAGATCTGGGTATAGCACTAATTATTGACTTTATATAATTTTGTGTTCAGAAGAAACCTTGAAGAGAATCTTCATTGTATGTATTCAATAGTTTTGCATTGCATTTGTGAATTCCTATGATATTAAATTTATGTTTAATTCTGCCTCCTCTCCCCCAGATATGAACTAACATTCTGTTTGTGATCAGGGGAACTATACGGTATGCAAGTGTCCATGCCCACCTAGGTAGAACAGGAAGTAGAAGAGATGACCTTGAGTCATTGGCATACACCTTGATATTCCTTCTTCGAGGTAGGCTACCTTGGCAAGGTTACCAGGTAGTTCAAGAATTTAGTATTTTGGTACCATGGTTTCAAGATAAGGTCCTCTTTTAGCCTTAGGTACTTGTAAGGAGTGTTTCTCTCTCTCTTTCTTTTGCAGGGTGACACAAAAGGGTTTCTTGTTTGTAAATGTAAAATGCCAACTTCATCGGAAGCAATGTGTTGCCTCTGCCCACCTCCTTTCAAAAAATTTCTTGAAGCAGTTGTCAATATGAAATTTGATGAAGAACCAAATTATCTAAAGCTTATAACTCTTTTTTATGGCATTTTGGGGTCAAATCCTTCAATGAGGCCAATCAACACAGATGGAGCTCAGAAGGTATTGGATTCTCTTTGTTTAGGGTTTTGAAGTTGGAATGGAATTGAAATTTTAACATAATTAGCATATTGAGTTTGTGAAAATGCAAGTGCAGTACTTTTTTTGTCATTAATGACCTTCATGTTTGCCTGTTTTGCTTGCTATTTTGGTGAGTCTCTCTTGGGAAGCCTAAGCAACATCTGAAAGCTTGGATTGATATTGGTGTATGATAGGTTGGGCAGAAGCGTGGAAGCAACCTCTTTGGGGTTCCAAAATGTTGTTAATAGTTCTTGAACTTTTAAGACAGAACGTTCCAATGATTGATAATTGATTGTACCATAATGCATATACATTCACTCTTACCTATTTGATGTGCCAGATATCATTATAATGTTTTGTACTCTCGACTGCACCAACATGTTGAAAAGGGGAATGAATATGGCTTGCATATAAGTTGTGTTGCATCAATGGAAGACCTCTGGACTGTTGTTATGGATGCAGGAACAAATTTCAGTGCTCAGGTTTACAAACTATCAAATGCCTTCTTTCATAAGGTTAGTTGGTTTTTTTGTCATTCACATATTCAAACTCCTTTTGTTTATGGAAAGGTTAATGACAAGAAAGATGTGTATGCATTTGTTCGAGAAAATAACTAGAATGAAGTCAATCAATACAATAAATCCCAAGAGTCAAGAAAGCCTAATTATGTCGGTATGTTTTGGTTTTAACAGTTGACTCTCAACTCCTTGTTTATTTATTATCCTTATGGGCTCATTTTTAACCTTCTGCAAGTGTTGAAACCAGGCAAGGCCAATTTTGCAGGATGGGAAAATGAGAAACCTTGCTAATAAATGTTTGCAAAATGTTCATGATACAAATGAGATGCATGGATTGATGCTTGCTCTTACTTCTGTATTTTTGACTTGTGAGTCTAGATTCTAGTCCGTATGTGTCCTTTGAAGTTTATTATTTCAAATATACGATATTCTATGTGATGATCCCAAATAAATTTTTATTGTGTTTAAAAGGTTTGAATGAACAAGAAGTTTGCATGATCGAGGCTGGATTTTGGAATATCATTTTAGATGAATCTGTACATTTATCTAGTCTTGCTTACTTTAGTTTCTCACACCTTCATGTGTTCAAATGGCAGAGTTAAGAAGTCTCTTCCAGAGGAGTATAGGAAGAAGACAAAGGCTTCTTTTGCCACACCTATTATTTCAGCCTCTTTTGCTACAATTTTGTGCTGTCCGCTTGACACTATGAGGCAACAGATGCAAATGAATGGATCACCATACATGACTGTTTGTTATTCTTTCCCAAGTAAAGGGATTCTATTCCGAACTTTCTAAAGACAAGGGAAAATAATATCGTTTCTCAAAATTTTCCTCTCCGATAATTATAATTATACTCTTTCTTTTCTCTACTTCTGGAAAAGTAGCCATGGATAAAATATATTTCTTTGAGGAATGGGCTAGGTGGAGTCATTAGTTACTTTGATTCTCATGCCATTTTATACTACATGTTCACTTATTTGAAACTCATGACTTACTGACATTTGTGAATATGGAGTAGGATAACTGATAAGTTTGTTATTTTATGATAACTCATAGCATTAGTCTTCATTCTGTAGGTTTAAGTCAAACAAACCATAGTCATTTTTCCTGCATTTTGGAGAAGCATGTCTTTTATGCCGTGCATATCATAGAAAGAGTCATCCAAGTTTCAATGGATCTTTACTGGTGTCCATATTCAATACAACCAATGTACTATTTAGATTTAAGGCACCGTTACATATAGTCATGCATAAACATGAGTTGATGGATCATCACACCCTCAATTTGAACATTTCCATTGGGTATGGTGCATATCACAATTTAGATGGTTTGCTAGGTATATACACATATTACACATTTAGGCACATACAAGCATGGAAAATTGATGGATGACCACACCCTCAGTTTGAATCCGTGGATGTAATGTTTGCTTTATTTTATAACCAAAAATAATTGTATCTTTTGTAGGCATGTGATTTTATGTTTGCAATTTTATTTTACAACACTAATTATTTCTTTGATAGAAGTGGTTTTTTTTAAGACCATAATTGTAGTAGAAAGATTAATGCCTATTCATAGTCAAGATTGTTTATTTTTTTGATAGATAAAATTGTTTTGTAAAAGTAAAATTTGTAGTTTTGTAGTAAAATTATATCAAAGAAAATTAAAATTTGTAGTAGTTTTAGTTTTGTAATAAAATTTGTAGTTTCATAGGCATGTAATTTTATAATTGCATTTTTTTTATAATAAAAAATAATTATATCTTTCATGGACATAGTTGTTTTGTAAAATGATAATTATAATAAAAGGACTTATTTCTATATTCTATTTTACAACAACACTAATTATTCTTTGAGAGATGTGGTTTTTTTGTAAAACCATAATTGTAGTAGGACTAATATCTATGTTCTCTTTAATAGTGAAGATTGTTTATTTCTTTGATAGATATGATTGTTTGTAAAAATAAAATTTGTAGTTTTGTAGTAAAGATTACAAGCATGTAGTATTGCCACTATCTTCTTTTTCAGAGGCAAAATTGTTTATTTTTTTAATAGGCATAGTTGTTTTGTAAAAATAAAATTTGTAATTTTCTAGTAAAGATTACAAGCATCTGCTATTGCAATTGTGAAATCTTTTTTTTTCTATCAAATAATTCACTTGGTCCCACAGTGGCCTGGTTAGAGTTACATTGAAAAGAAGAAGCTTTTACAACTTTATAATAAGGCAATATATCTCTTCCAAAGTTCTAATAATGGTAAGGATGATGTTATAAACTAAACTAAATGCAAGGATCTCAAAGTTTGACTGTTGTTTTGGTTCTCCGTTATGTTAACAATATGTGGGCATTGCAAAGTATGACATGTTCATATTCAATATTTTGTGAATTGAATGTAAGAATTGCAAACCACAACTGGCAGTTGAGATTCAGATTCAATTTCCTCCACTGAAATTTAAGTTGTTGAGATTCAGATTCAATTTCCTCCACTGAAATTTAAGTCTGGTTCATTTACTTAAAAGGGAATGGCTGCATAAGTTAATTAATATGTGGGTATATCAGCATTCAGTTTGGATACCAATGATGTTAATTTTAAAATTATTTTAAAGTTTTATTTATTTATTTGCTAAGAATTTTGATAGAAACTGAAAAACATGCATATTCTTTGTTATTAACATTTATATTTAAACTTTAACATCACATTTTCAAAAATAATATTCAACCTAATAAATTAGATTTGTACTTGGGAATAGGGATCACAAAGACTATGATAATGACAACTCTATGTTTATTTTAGATATCTGCATAAAAATAGATGTCTAATTTAGAAATAATGTATCTACATCAAAATAAACAATATCTATAATTTGGATATCCTGTATCTAACAACCGTAACTAAAATGTCTATATCATTGTTACAACAACTTCTTTTGAAATTGTAACTTCACTGGTCATTCACATCAAATTCACTAGTAAAAGTGATAAGTATATGCATCAGTGAGAAGGCTTCTAAATCCACCAATTGTTGACACCACCATAATTGTAAAACCAAACAAGATACAAAACTACACACAAATTGTCATGTCAACAATCAACCTAAAAATATGTACACATAATTGAAAACAAAAGAATGCATAGCAAATCTAAGATGAAGATGTAAAGATTGAAATACAAAACTTGCATAATATGGATGTCTTAGGAGGGTTGAGATTACTCACCCATTTCACTAGCCAACCTAAGCTATATCTTTTTGGCTTGCATATGGCGAGCCACATCATACAGGGCAACTGAAATAAACATGATATAACACAAAATAAAAATTGCACCTAGTTTGGAATATCAAAAACACTACCAATAAGGTATACTTTTATGTTGTTGCCTTTCCCAATACCTACAAATAGTTGATGCATATGAAGGGGATGCTCAAGTTAAACAAAATACTTGTGAGCTTTGTTTTAGAAGAACTTGCAAAATAAGAAGTTGGTGTGAAGGCTATGCCTCCAAAGAAACCCAGCAAATCCCCAAGAAAGGGAATGTAACAGCGATGAAAGTTGTGAAAGATGCCCTTCAGGAAAGAATGTAAGTAGGAGCCACTTTGAAATGAAAAAGTCACTGCTAATTTGATGATATGTGCAAAGAATTTCACTCACCAACATAAGAAAATTGAGCAACTAAGCGAAGACAACATCCTGGTGGTAACTTGAATTTATTTACCAGCAGTCTTTCCAGCTCATCATATACTGGCATAGCAAAAACCTGCAGTTTTATGATGCAATATCAGAAGCACAAACCTTTGGCAGGGAAACAGAAATCATCACAGGCTGTGGTTGGTAAGAAGTAAATTGTTTGAAAGGTTAAAATTAATTAAGAGTTGACATATTGGAGCTGGTATACCATATAATATGTACTAATGTTCAAGCAATAGTTTAAACATATACAAAATTACAAATATACCTGATAAATTCCAATAACATGTATTCCCACCATCATATTTGATGCTGCAATAAGCCAATCAGGTTTTCCAAGTGTCAAGAGCAAATTGTCAGAAACAATCTGACCAAAGGCCCAGTAACCCGCTATAGCTACTGGGAAGTAACAGAGAGCAACTACAAAATATGCAAGAACAACACCCCGCCACATGGGGATCTTAGATGGCCTTTCTGGTCACAAAGGAATGGTAGCTTGGATCTCTAGAGCAACCATTATTTCTGGTGTGGTAGGTTTGGTATGTAAATAGTCATAGCTTACATCCTCCACTCTACCACGATAAACGCAGGCTACCCAGGAAATGGTAGAGTAACTACAAAAAAAAACAGATTAACAAAGTCAAAATCGTATTCCTGTTCATTCCCACCATACTGCTAAAGTATCCATTTCCATCACTAAGCTTACTCTCTTAATTCTTTGGACAAGTTAAAGACTTTCCCTATGAAACTTAGGAATAGTAACTGTCTCTAATAGGTTACAGTACTATGGATACCACCTATTTCCCATCACAATTTATTGAAATAGAAACCAACAGACTCCTATTGATGCATTTACAGAAAGCATACCATAAAGACATAAGTGCTACATCCATTGAAACCCCTGCCACAAAACTCAGATTGGGTAACAACGATAGAAAGTAGTGAATAGAACTGAAAATTAGGATCCAATAAGATTGCCTCACGGGTTTACAACTTCTGCACACTGTTTGGTGAAATTTCTTTACTGATTGTCCACCAGTAACCATATAAACTATGTTCACACCAAATTCAACCATCAAATTCGGGGGAACAAGAATCCATAGGCCAACCTTCTCTCCAAATGCATGTTGTGCTAACTCATGATATCGATCGAAGTGCTTTCCCGGGATGATCTCATGCATCTGTACCAGCTGCCAGAGTGTATATAAGGTAGCCAACCAAGAAATCACATGTACCAGAATTCCTGGACCCCTGCACATGAAAAGGACTTCATAATATGCCAAACCTTTTGCAGTATGTTTAATAATAGACACATGTTTCCCATAAAGAAAAGAGGTATATCCTATGTTCAGAGATGCAACAGTTGTAACCTTTAAATAGCATATACAAGCCTTGTAGAAAAGATCTAAGAACATGTATGAACCTGGTAGCGCCCAGAGGTATTCAAACCCTTGAGGGTATTTAGTCTAGGATTGTGTGACTCAGCGGTTTTAATTCTTGGATCTAATTTTGCAAAGAAAAAAATATCATTTTAGTTATAGCAATAATAAAGCTTCTTCCTCAAAGCCTTCCGCTTTTGGATTGATTTGACCTTCATGGAAACTAGAAGTGTCTAGGCCATCCATCTTGCTTTACTAGTAAAAAAAATGAGTCGTCCAATTATCTAAATAAGTATGTCCATTTGGTTAATTCATATGTGTTTAGGTTAGATAGAGTTTAGGATGCCTCTCCTCACAAAAAATCAACTTAAATTGGACACAAATATTGTGGTTAACAATCCAACAAACTTTGTTTGAAATAATAACATCAAACCAATTATAAATTGATTTTCACTAAAAACAATTTTTTGAAAGT
>LPNX010879794.1:0-97876 GCA_001517045.1 Pseudotsuga menziesii | reverse complement strand
CCCCCACTTGGGCCTCCACCACCTCAATCCTCCATCTCTCGATAGCAAGCTCACAAGCAAAAGGCAAGCTTGGGAAGAACACACAAGTGCTCCAAGGGACAAAGGGATGTAGACTCAAGCATAAGTTCTGGCAACAATGGATTATAGTTTCTTTGCTCTCAATTCTCTCATATGCCTTCAATGTACCATAGAGTTCCTTATATAGATTTTCAAAGGGGTAATGAAAGGTCAAATCCGAGCAATGTCAAGGCATAGGGAAGGCCAGGAATCAAGTGAGTCAGATCCATGTCAAGGAAAACTCCAAAAGGATTTGGATTTTGTACACATCCTGATGTACGCGGTTTTAGGGGTCAAACCCACATATATACGCGATTATAGGTTTAAAAGTCGCGTGTATCATTTTTCACATGTTTTTAGGGATGATCAAGGAAGAATCAAAGGACAAAAAATGGTCCACGAGGTCTAAGGAGTCTGCAAAGGGATAGGGGAAGGCCATACAAAGTGTGATTCACCTGGAGTGGTAAAATTAACTACAATAGATGCCCCCTAATGTGTGAGGTCAGAGGGGTCATATGATGGCTGAAATACATTATAAGTCCATCCCAGAAGTGGAGTGATGAAAAATCCCAAATGGAAGACCAGCCACCCAATCAGCATAGTACAATGATACAACTCTGCACATAACTGCAAATACATATAGCAGTCCCGGATACATAAGAGTACAATGGCCATGAATAGGCATGATACAAGATATCACATAAGTGGTCATCGCCACGTACAATATACATAGATTAGAATCTCCATAATGAAGATATACAAAGGACCGTGATCTCCATAATGGCTGAAGATATATAATAGATCAAGATCTCCATAGTGGTTGGAAATGTCTGACATATACTGGAATCAAGTCATGAGAGGTGAAATCTCATGAACGTTGGCATGATCAAGGAGGTAGCATATAAGAGATGCCACCAATCTGGAATGTCTTCTACATAAACTGCTACGAGTACATGTCCTACTATGTGAATAGAGGTGTCGAGGTCGAACATAGTAGTCCATCGTCTGATTATCGGTCATTGATGTAGACTGTTAACAGATGCGAGATCACCCACCGATAATGAAAATGGGAATCAAGGTACTAGAGTGAAAACTAATAAGTGTGAATAAATGTGTTGAGGTTGAACACTTGAGAGGATCCCTCGATCAGGGGACATTGATGTATTCCCAAAGACTGTCGATGGCGACAGAACCTGCCACTGATGACTGCAAGTCTCAAGGCACTCGAAAATGACTCTAGATTCCAATCCCAAAATAAATGATTTGAAGTCGATGGGATGAAATCCGCTGGAAGGAGGGCATTAAGGCATCACCCATCATCCAACATGAGGTACTCAGCAAAGCTGTATAATGTGGAAGGACTCGATCATAAGGTGCATGAACCAGTAATTGTACCGGGAATAGTCGACATGCAAAGTCAAGATAACTGAGGGATGGCCGACTCAGGTTTCAACTTCCTTCGAACAAGAGCATAACGGTGAATGGTGATTGAATAAAGGCAGCATAGACTCGATATACAAAACTGGGACATCTCTGCGACATAGGAGGAATCGACAGAGGCTCCATGGGGACTGGAAGCTTAACCAGTTGATGGAGATAAACTCAGATAAACGAGTACAGCTCCTAAAGTCAAACTATAAACCCAACCAATGGATGTGATATATAGTGCTTTGTTCAAAGGCGACACGACTCGACAGCTGCCAAAGATAACATCTTTCCTTGTCCGACTTTTTGGTTTTTTATTTTTTTGGACTTTTTCAATTATTTAAAAAGCTTGAAAAAGAATAAAATTTCTTTATAGTTACAGACTAGGAGGAGACGAGTGTCATAAGGGCAAATAAACTAGTTCCAAGTAGTAGAACATACCTATGCTCAATGCAAGGATACATGTGTAGGATATTGACACTCGAGGGAAAATCCCCTCCCGGTAAAAAAGGAAACAAGCTGCGAAGGATATAAAAAATGGCTTTGCATGGCTAGACATGAGACAAGCTCAGGCTATATGGCTAAAATGCAATGTCAGGGAAGCCGGCATAAAGCTCAATAAGGTAGGAAAAGCTCATGATAATGCATTCATAACTTGACATGAGGGAGTCCTAAGGGAAATAGGCCAGCAAAAGATCAAGAGGAGTATGAGACTCTTGCGAAATGTCATGGTAGTACTATACAACGGACTCCCACATCCTAAAGGAGAAAATGTCAGCATGGGCACCAAATGCAAATAAGGCGCTAACTAGGGTACCCATGTAAGGTGAATCTCTACCACTCATATCATGCCACTTCTACAACAAGAAGAAGGTTTCGTGATATAATAGAGTGGGTTCGTACCTAAGGTCATGATGAAATGGTCATAAGGTCATGCAAAATGCAAATGGTGATGAAACCTAACCTATATTCTAGTTTAGACATGATACCTAAGATTGGCACGAATAGGTCAATCTAACGGCTGAAACGACACTGAAAAGGGTCCTCTGCATCATGAATTATGTCAAAAACGGTACAAAATGGTTAGAAATTGTCAAAACTATAGGAAAGGGGGTAAAAATTTTCAAATATTTGAAAATTTTCTATAAATAGTAAGCAATTCAAAATATTATAAAACATTTGAAACTTTTACCCATTTGAGCTCAAATTTTCGATAGCGAACTCTAGGAGATCCAGCCGGGGGAATCCACTATCGTTTCTTCCAGGTACTTACCCATGCTCTTCTCTTTCATTTTGATATAATTTTTATCAAATTCCATGGTCAATTAAGCTTTCTAGGCTAAACTAAAAAGGGTGATGTGGCCCACGCAGAAATCGAGGGTTTTTCCATGTATAGGTATGGATATACGCGAAAAATTCCCCCATACTCGCGTACATACGCGGTTGTTTTGAAAACAGTTGCGTATGAGGCCACACATAAGGTTTTTTCAATAATCTAATGGGAAAATTTGGAATTTCTTGTGCAGGATGGTCTTAGAGTGGAGAGAGCGTGAACATGGTGAGGTATAGGAGGTAGTAAGGGCCGATATAATGGCTCAACAAGTTCTACGTGCATGTGGACTCTATAAGTTTTGGTGTCTTGGTGGCTTGAGAGCCAAACCAAGACTATTGCAGATGCTGGTGGATTACTGGGATCCAGACTCTGAGTCCTTCTAGATAGATGGGATGTCCCTCACTATAGAGGTGGAGAACATATACTTCATTATTGGGCTTTCTCGACGAGGGGAAGTAGTGAACCTTTGTTCTCATGGTGGGCCAGGAGGTGGCCTGACTATCGATGAGTACATTGCGGTGTACTGCTATCTAGACATAGAGAAGGTGGGGAGTCAGGTCCCTACCAACGCTATACAGGTGCTGGGCCTAAAGGCCATACTATTGACATTGGGCAGGATAGAAGGCTTGGCATCACTCCACCAGGCCTCGCGGCCTCTGATGTTCTATGCAGTGGAGTGCATGAGACCCACGATTTATGACTGGAGCACTACACTACTGAGCAACATGAAGCATCAGCTGAGTGAGTGTAAGGCAGGTAGAGTGCAGAACTTCGGGTTCAGCAGTATATTGAACATGTTTTTCTTCGAACGTGTTCCAGGATTGAGCCCTAGAGTGGACGTTCCTCTTCACGGGGTTTGAGATCTGGCCCAACAGCGTTGGGCAGATGCGATGCGCAGACTGGGGGGAGGTAGGGTGGCCAACCCCTATCTAGCTGACTTCTTTCCATGGTGGCGATGATATATAGTTTCCATCGATGACTACCCCTATGCGGGGATAGATTTTCGGGGGGACCCGGACATGCTGCTACCACCAGGATCGGCATATGGCGATATAGGTAATGAATCTTGACCCTCTCTTTTTAAAATTTTTGAGTTATTTAATTTTTTTGTGTTTTCTGATTATATGGAATCAAAAGACATATTTTTGTGTGACAATACATAGGGACATCTACCATTGTGTGCAGATGTGGGACCATGGCGGCCGAAAGGATTCCCTCGTCACAGACATAGTGGATGCTCCAGAGCATTCATACCAATTTTGTGAGGCTGACACACAGGGTTCCCATGGCGCAAGTCGAGGAATTTCCTGAGGCTATGCAGTGCCAGGTGGTGGGTGTACCACGCGCATGGGTGCGATTATTTCGACGGCTAGCTAGAGCCGTAGTGACCTTCCATGATCACAACCCTCCTCCTCCTCCACAGGATTAGATACCTGGGAGTCTATACATTTTGTATTACCGTGTATTATATGTTGGTGGCTCGAGAGCCCCAATTTTGTATCATGACACTATGTATTACCACATTTTGGATGTTTATATAATTTTTTTTATGGTGATCGGTTTATTTATTTATATGTGTAAAAATTGTGTTTGTGATGAATTTATTGTGAATGAAGCAAATTCCAATCTAACACATAGTTAGCATATGAGTCAGCAACTTGATTTTTAATTCTTGGAATGTGTATGTATGTTATAATGTCAAATTGTCGTTCTAATAATCTCACAGATAAGAATCTTCTTAATAACGTCAGATCTCTAACATGGTATAAACCACTAAGCTGTGACACTACTAACTCTAAATCAAGACGTACCTCAAGAGAGAGAACGCCATGTGAAATGGCATCCCGTAGAAGCTCAATAACGGCACTATATTCAGCAACATTGTTGGAAGATGGCCGTAGACATACACCTCCTGAAGAGAGTACCTGACCCATAGGAGTATAAATCACCCAAGCAGCAGAGGCTGAGTGTTGAGTGTGACGGCTCGCATCATCCGCGAATCCTATGTAGGTGGAAGATTCCATTGACATCTGCCAAAAGAAATGGAAACTAATCACAAACCCAATCACTATAAGAAAAATACCTAACTATGCAAAACTATACACTAATATACAATAACCAGCCTTGGCTGAAAATCATGCATAGTACTTCTTGAGATAGAGCCCATTTCTAGGCTCCGCCAAGGCTATTTCTTCGTAATCCACTAACTCATAAGCACCCTTCTCTAACACACGTTTGACCACATAAGGACCCCGCCACATGTGATTAAATTTTCCTGCCCCCAAGGGTTCTTTCGGTTGATCCCACAAAAGGACCAAGTCTCCCTCACTAAACCTCCTTGGATGGACAGACTTCTCGTACTTGACCTTTACGCGACGTTTATTGAATTCTAGAGCCACCAAGGCATCCTGACACTGCTCATCAAGTTGCTCAAGGTGGACCAAATGCTCCTCCAATGGTGAAGTGTCTGGTAAGAGGTCTATAGCTAGCTCAAAGAAGGAATCTCGCATTCAACCAGCAATATCGACTCCACTCCATGTACAAGTTGATATGGAGGAAAACCCATGGTAGTCTTAATAGCGGTTCTATATGCCCACAAAGCAGGATATAACATGATGTGCCAATTATTCTTGCTTTGTGCGATGGTTCGTTGGAGAATGGATTTGAGTGATTTATTCACTGCTTCTACCTGTCCATTCACTTGAGGGTAGTAAGAGGAGGAATGCTCTTGCTTGTACCCTAACTTTGATGCCAACTCCTCCATCATACGGTTTTGAAAGTGTGAGCCATGGTCAGTGACAAGCTCTTTCGAAATTTCAAACCGAGTAATAATTTGGTTGATTAGGAAGTGGGCGGCTGTCTCACCATCAGATTTAACTATAGGCATAGCCTCATCCCATTTCGTGAAGTAATCAATAACCACTATGATATGATGGTGCCCCCTAGCTGAAGCTGGATTGCAATCCATAAAATCGAGCCCCCACTTAATGAAGGGACTGATGGTGATAATGGGATGTAACGGGGCAGGTTTTGAGTGCATATTACGTGCAAACACCTAGCAAGGGTGGCACCTCTTGACCGCATCTGCACAATCCTTAAAGATCGACGGCCAGAAATAACCCGCTCTAATATCTTTTGAGCTGTAGAAAGCCCAGATAAATGACCACCACACGCCCTTCTGTGGCAATCATTTAGCACTACCTCAGCCTCTTCATGAGTTAAACAATGTCATAAAATGGAATCTACCCCACGGTGGTACAAAGTGTTATCCACTATGAGGTAGTTCTTAGACACGTGACGTAATCATCGTCGTTCATCTCGTGAGAGGTGAGTAGGAACCTTCAATGTTTGTAAATATATTATGATATCCCCATACCATGGGTCTAAAGTTGATATTAAGAAGATGTGTTCATCGACAAATGTATCTTCACAAACCAACTCCTCGGCCTCGCTCGGGAAATCCGATATAAGCTCTGCAAAAATTAAAGACTTCTTCGATTTTGCCGAAACAAATTCGAGATCGAATTCTTACAGAATGACAATCCATTTATTATATTTTCCCCCAATCATCCTTCGAGTGAGGATGAATTGAAACGGATTGACATGGGCTACAACCAAGGTCTGGTGAAGGAGAATATAATGTCTCAACCACTGAACCGCATGTACGGTAGCTAAAGCAAGCTTCTTGACATGAGAGTAACGAATCTCTGTGTCAATAAGGTTTCAGCTCAGATAGTATATGACATGCTCTTAGAGCTCCTCATCCTCTTGAACCAAAACCATACCAATTGTCTCCATGGACGCGACCACATATAATAGAAAATCAAGGCTATAGTCTGGGGGACTAATCACTGGGGCCAATGCTAGGGCTCACTTGAGTGCATCAAAGGACTCTTGGGCTCGCTCATCCCAACAAAAGGGGGTGTCCTTCTTCAATAGATGCATGAATCCTCTAGTCAAATTGGCAAAGTTGACAACAAATCTCCGTAAGAAGTTTGCCATGCCTTGCAAACATTGAAGATGACGAATATTCTTCGGGGTAGACAACTGAAGTATTGCCTCAACCTTCAAAGGGTCAACTCTTATACCCTCTTTAGAAACAATGAATCCTAACAACCGACCTGACTTCACACAAAATATGCACTTATGAGGATTTAATCTAACCAAATAGTGCCGGCATCTTTCGAATACCAATCTCAAGTGATAGGGATGACGCATTCTCATACGAGAATGAGCAGCAAGGTCATCCAAAAATACTTCGATGATCGACTTGAGATCGTGGAAGATCAAGGTCATTGCCCGCTGAAATGTAGCTATAGCATTTTTAAGGCCGAAAGGAATTTTTCGATATGCAAAAGTTCCCCAAGGACAAATAAATGCAGTCTTATGTTGGTCCTCAGGTTTAATTTGTATCAGATTATACTCGAAAAAGCCGTCCATAAAGGAAAAGACCTCGCTACCCGCACACTCATCCAAAATCTGATCAATAAATGGTGTGGGGAAATTGTCCTTAGGACAGCCACAATTTAAATCGCGGAAATCAATACATATGTGGATCACTTCCTGCTTCTTATCCACCGGAACGGGGTTTGAAACCCACTTCGTCCAGGGAATGGGATAGATAAAACCAGCTTTTAACAGCTTTTCTATCTCTGCCTTAATCATGGGTGCTTTCCTAGGATTCACCGCACGCAACCATTGTCGAATAGGCTTAGCGTTGGGATAAATCTTAATCTCGTGCTCAACAATATGAGGGTCGATACCTGGCATTTCGTCATAAGACCAAGCAAAAATATCACGGAATTATTTAAATAGCTCAGTGTATTCTAGAATATCAGCATGGGAACATTCTGCCCCAATATAGACATTCTCTATCCTACCAGGATCGCGAGAGATGTTGATAGGAATCGTTGAAAATATGTTCACCATGTTTCCGTTAGCCATCTGACCAGGAGAGCTTGACGGAACCATAGGACTACCAAATCTCTCACCAAGAACCACCCTAAAGTCCTCATGCTCCAAGCAGTCAAGCTCGGGAAGAAAGTATGATCCATGATGGAGTTCCTCCCATGGTGGCTCAACTCCCGACATAGCCTCAATAATCACTTCATCTGAAGGGAAAACCGTATCAAGGCAGTCGTGGGAGTGAGAAGACTGCGCTGCCCATGCTGGCAGCACATAAGGGTCCTCCTCCTCCATCTGCGAAGAGGAAGGACTAGACTCTACAACACCCTTGAGATTAGCTTGATAAGCTATCATAGTTGCAGGCAACGTCACATCTGTCACGATGGGATCACTCGGAGTACTCTGTGTAGGAAGAATCCAAGGATCTTCCATATGACTCGTGTGAAAATACATCGATCTCATAGATGTCAAAGCCTCACTGAAACTAGATCCTATCATAAGAATTGGTGTAGGACAACTAAAGCTTCCCATGAGGGATGGATACATGCCTACACCCACACTCCCAGTTGCCGACTGAGAGTGCTCAACGATCGGGATCGAAGCTCCTGAAGATGCAGTAACAGACGAATTCTTGAATTTCATTTGATCGATCGTGACTATCTTCCCGTAATGTGGAAAGCATACAATGTGAAATAGGGAAGAAGCAATGGCTTGCATACTGTACATCCAATTCCTACCCAGCAAGAGATTGTATTCAAGGGGTGCATCAACCACCTTGACCTCTATCACAATGGTCGTCCCTCCCAAATGGACTTTAAGGGAAGGAAGGATGTCGTGCGGCCGAAACGATCTCCCATCGAACTCAGTTAACATGGTCACTGATTTAGACAGCTCAGGGGAACCTAAACCCTTCCAACATGATAAAGACATCACAGAAGCGGCAGCACCTTCGTCAATCACAATGTGCTTGACGATCAGATTAAGACATTCTACGTGAATCAAAAGAGACACATAGTATGCCAAGCGAGGCTGAAGTACTACGGTTTCAAATTTAATCAGGGAGAAAGAATCATCACCGTTTACACCAAGGGCAGAAAGCAACGCCTTCCTTTGCGAAGGACAACTCTGAAGCACTTCTAATGCAGACATCGCACAAGGAGTGTGGCCCAAATCCTCGACAAATGAATAGTTCTAGGCGGCTCAGGCATTAGGATTGTGCCCAGAACGCTTAAGGACTCCCTTAGGAATGCGAGGTGCAGCTTCAAGTTTATCCATAGGTTTCTCAATACGCAAAGGGGAACCTGGTGGATTAGGCTCTTTTCCTGGGCTAGGTTGTGACGAACCATAATCTTTTGCACGGGTCACAACTTTAGCAGCACGTACCATGTTAATGCAACCACGACCACTACCCTCCGGTGGATCTTGATCACCACCAGACTGGTCATGGGACCTCGAGTTCATATTTTGAGGTAAAGGGTTAGTTAGCATAGTTGGGCCCTGTGCCAAGAATCTCGAGGCCTCATCAATACGAGGGCACAAGTAAGTGAGGTGATCATCCTTACATAACTTGCAAGGGAACTTAGCCTTACGTTTAGCTTTCTTGTCCCCTCCCGCATTACGGCCGTTCTTGTCATTACTATTAGCATTCTCATTGTTATTCCCACCCTTATGATTATTTTTACCCTTTTTTCTATTCCGGCCAGGCTGCTAGTTACCCTTCTGGTCCAACGATTGCACTAAAAGTACACTTGTCGTTTGGGCTGGTTGAGACGAAGCCAAAGCTTGTCCCGAAGTAGATTGGTTGATTGACAATTGACTAACTTGTTTTGCAACCGAATCCGCAGGTTTCGCACTTGCACAACCAATAATTCCATCGGCATGTGGTCCAAGTTTGACTTTGGGGTCGAAACTAGAATGCAGAGCATTGGGAATAATCTCATATAACAAACTGGACTGAGCATAAATCAAGTCCAGTTTCTGCGCCCTAAAAATTGCTTGTTCCTCATTCTGTACTCTGGATGTAGAAACATCCTTCGCTATATATGGCAATAACGACTTAAGGAACCATTCGAGGAAGAACTCCGGTGGTATAAAGGCTTTGATTAACCTCTTTTGTCTACGTCACTCTTGAATATGATCTGAGATATGTGTGGCTTTATCCTACCGAAATGTCAACAAGATTTTAGTACCAACGTCATAACGCACTGGTAGTTGGAAGTGATTAAGAAAAGTCATCGCTAGATCATCGAACAAAGTGAATGCCCCCCTAGGTAGCTCTATATACCATTTCACGGCAGGCCCTGTAAGGATGCGTTGAAATAGCCTTAAACGGATGGAGTCCTGGTGTAAGGAATTCAAAGAGCACCATAGGTGAAAGGTCGTAACATGTTCGCTCGAATCCTCTCCCGGTTTTCCCTCGAACTTAGGTATGTCTGAGGGAAGCTTAGTAGGGACAGCCGGCCGGGTCATGAGCTACAGGATCGTTCGTCAATCTCGACAAGTCAAGAAGATTTAGCATCGCGAGGAAAGGGACCCTAGGATGTTTAAGTCGATGGACTACTCCCTGATTCATATAGGTCTAATTAGCACCATGGCCTTGGCCATAGTTCCCTCCTCCTGTTTGACCCATATAGGGTGGCATGGAAGCACCATAGTGTGGTGGACCTTGACTATTAGGAGCTACAAAGCCGTAGTTTGGAGAATAAGCAGGTTGTTGATACCCGCCCCCATAAGGTGAAGAACCCTGTCCATACTACGTCCCATAATAGGGTCCATAAGTCATCGCATGAGATGTCCCATGGGACACTCCGTAAGTAGGAACATACGCTCTGGAAGTAGGAATATACATTATGGAAGTAGGAATGTGACCTCTAGAAGTATGAGCATGAACTCCCAAAACAATGGATGGTACATAAAGCTGAGACACAACTGGTCTAGTAACTGTAGTATGGACATAACTCGTAGCAACGTTTCGGCTCGAAGGACCACGTGAATAAGGTGGAGGGTGAACATTTGAAGAACTAGGGATAGAGGACGAAGGGATCTGTGTAATTAAGTATGTACTATTCCCTATAGTCACTCGTCTTGGATCTGGTATCCTAATAAGATCACTAACTCTAGACCTAGGAGGAATATGTGATGTAACTTCCACCATCGGGATGGAAGGTGCAATGCGACCAGTGCTCCCAAACCTCTCCGCATGGTAAGGAATGAGACTGCCCCCAGGCATAGTGTTAGGCTCGAACTCAGATTCGACATGAAATTCCAAATCATGTGTGGGAAAACCAGACATACCATAACTACCATAACCAGTGCTTGCGAGTTCAAAATGAGTCTCGGCATCCTCCGAAATTCCATACCGGTAACGCGTTAATGGGGAATCAACCCTAGAGTGAGTAGGTATATCATGAAAGGTTCCTATCTCAGAAATCACAGGACCTAACTCAACCAAGTCGGGTGAAGGATCGTAAGAAGGAGTAAACTCCCCATCATCTACACAAATGGGAGAAGGTGGTTCAGGAATACCTTCTATATGATCTCCCATGGTGTGTGAATCAATGTGTGAAGTAGTCCTCCTAGACTGTCTAGGTCTCTCTCCCAAAGGAGGAGGAGATGTAGAAGGTGAAAGTCCTGCTAAACGACGAGAACAGAGAGGAGCCGCACCCGAATCCACAATGACTCAAAAAATAGAAAAGACTCTCTATTTATGCAAACCCTAGGCAAGCTATCGTGCACAGAGCAATCACTAATAAAATCTAAAGCCAAATGCAAGCAATCAAGAGCAGGATAAGTGAGCTCCCGAATGAAGCAGGTATGTCTCACCTAGGAGAGGCTTGAGACTCCCATACACAACAAGCGGAGGTACGTAACCAATTATTTTGGCCCTCAGCTTCAACGCATAAAGCGACCGTGCTGTCCGACCCCAACCTGGCTGGGACACCCACAGAATAACCCTTGCAAAGTACCCCCTCTATATCCTAGGTAAGGCCACTAAGGTCACTTCAATATAATCAATTCTCAGGCAGACAGTCGTAGGCGGGATTGACCGTATGGGCAGGGTAGCAAAGCTCGAAACTCTCGAAAGAGCCCCCAGATACGAACACAATCTTGGAAATATCTTCGGTGCTACTCAGTTATGACTAGGGGTCATCCCAACCAACAACCGCTCACACTGCCTTGTGCTTAACTCCCTTTTGAGAGGAGGATCCTGAGAAACACTGGTTATACCAAGGATTTCACACACTCACCTGGACAGACACATATATGTTGTTGTTTAGTGATCTTGGAGAATTTACTCACAATGAACTATTCCAAGATCCTAAAACTTAATATTGTTGGTGCACCCTATAAAAGAAAATAATGTAGTTCATTTTAATTAAGCGTTGATTTTAATTGGCTTTATTACTCAAAAGAGGGATATGGCCGTGCAACTAATGGTGTTATGACGCAACAGAAAGTAAAATGCACACCTAACAATCAATGCAAATGCATTGTGTCCATGAAAACAGGGTATGCTACTACGTGAAATGCATAATTTTTCTTCAAATGATGAATGCAATCTTTCCTATATGAACTCCTAACTATACTACAAAGCAAATCTAATGCAAGTACAATGCAAAATGCAAAATGCAATGCATGATGATAAGCAAAATTTTTGGATTTTTTGAAATAAAATGAGATACAAAAAGTAAAAGAATGATTCTACAACCCCCAGACTTTGCAAGCACACTCAAACAGCACTCAAGCAAAGCACTAAGGTACAAGAAATCTAATGCACTAATCTCAAACAAAAAATAGAAAATGCCATGACAAGAACCTTCTTTAAAAAAAAAAATTAGCCTAAAAAAACGTCATTGGTCAGAAACAGAGGTATAAACAGACTCAGGCAGTGTCAAAGGAGACTCAGCAATCATCAAACTTCACCCAATAACCATTTAACTTCCACTAAAAGGAAAAGCTAAGGGCATACGCGACTATTCGCAGTAAACCCACGTGTATACGCAGAAATCACAGAGAAACCCGCGTGTATATGCGATTGTGAGTTAAAAACTCGCGTACAGGAAGAAAGGTGCATAAAAATCAAGGAAAACAGACAAACTGAGACAAACTTCACACCAATCAGACACTACCAGGCAAACATGCCCCTAGACCCAACACAGAAACAAGAGAGAAAGAGCAATTCAAAGTCATTGAATGCCGATAGAAAACCCCCAAAGGACAACTACGAGGAACTCCCCAGCAGAGTCGCCAATTCTGTCACAGAGAGAAATTCCTATGGCTTGGGGTACCACAATAGACAACTTGACTCCAGAAATCAATCCTTTCCAATATGCAATAGAAATTAAATGTCTAACACTAAAGGATCAGACCTCATATTTTATTCCAAACGATTGAAGTAGATCCCTGTTGAGCTTTCCAACTTCAGCTTGAATTGATAAATTACTTCCTCAACAACAAGTAAACAATACAAGCATACTATATATCATGGTGTTAGATCTATTCTATCATATATAATCAACAATGTATAAGCATTTGAAAACATCCCATGGATAAAATATTCATTCAAACACACATTATTGGACAAGAAAATATATTTCTATCAATATAAATCAGAGATTACAATAGATACAACCTCTGTCGGCACGTTTGCGAATCGGAGAAACTGAATCCCCCACTTGGGCCTCCACCACCTCAATCCTCCATCTCTCGATAGCAAGATCACAAGCAAAAGGCAAGCTTGGGAAGAACACACAAGTGCTCCAAGGGACAAAGGGATGCAAACTCAAGCATAAGTTTCGGCAACAATGGACTATAGTTTCTTTGCTCTCAATTCTCTCATATCCCTTCAATGTACCATAGAGTTCCTTATATAGCTTTTCAAAGGGGTAATGAAAGGTCGAATTCGAGCTATCTCAAGGCATAGGGAAGGCCAGGAGTCAAGTGAGTCGGATCCATGTCAAGAAAAACTCCAAAAGGATTTGGATTTTGTACACATCCCGATGTACACAGTTTTAGGGGTCAAACCCGCGTATATACGCGATTATAGGTTTAAAAGTCGCGTGTATCATTTTTCACATGTTTTTAGGGATGATCAAGGAAACATCAAAGGACAAAAAATGGTTCACGAGGTCTAAGGAGTCTGCAGAGGGACAGGGGAAGTCCATACAAAGTGTGATTCACCTGGAGTGGTAAAATAAGCTATAACCGTTGTTTGAACTATCATGTGAGTAAACTTGGTTAATAATGCGTTACTACTTAGATTAATGTCATATAAAGTGTTCATGGATTGTTTTTAGTAAAATTATTATCTTTAATGATTACTAACAATATTATATAGTGTTTCACCTTTATGGTTTAACTTATGAAGGAGATTGTATTCTTTTAAGTTTAGTTTTTAAAGGAAGGAAAAATTCTATCTCAATTTTTACCAAATTATTACCTAAACTACATTCACTTTGTGTGTGTAATAAGCAACTTGGTTTAATAGTTCGTTATATATTGTAATAGTACAATAGTGATTGTGTTGGTGGTGAATGGATATGTTATTAACTAACTGGTTATGTTAATGGTTTCATAACTAGACACAATGCCAAGATGAGATTCAAGTATGAATTGTGAGATGCACTTATGACAGTGAGGAAAGTCTTTTGTTTAAAATGGTAATGTTATACGCCAATTTCTTAAGTGTTGAGGGAACATTTAGTATCCCACCCTTCAACTTAAGACTAGGGATATTGAGTATATTACACAACCCATCAATACACAACTCATGAACACTTACTGCGTAAGCTCTTGCAATTAGAACTTATCTATCATATGGCTCCTTTGACAGTTACATTTTCTTCCTCAAAATTTCTAGTTTCTCTCCTTTGAAATGTCATCATGTTGCATTGTTGAATAGAACTCAAAATGAAATTTCTTTGGACTTGTAATTAATGTATATTGAAATTTGAAAGAACACACGTGAAAGTCGTGTTTATCAAGCTATGAAATTTACATTCATTTCATTGGTGTTTGATATTTGGAAAATATTTACAACCAAAGATAACGACAAACATATGAGCCGAGACTTAACAACTGTAATTAATGGCTTTATTTACTTTTTGGATATGCTTACCTTTTTGTTTTCTTACAACTGAGTGAGAACCATAATGAAAATTTGAGCGAATGGTTAAGATCACCCTGATTAATACATATTCATTGGGATATGACGTCTTGTATGAAAAGATGGAGAAATCTAACACGGCAATGAAGAATCACATGAAATCAAATATACAAAATATTTACTTTTACTTAAAAACAAGAAGAAAGCATTAGGAATTAAGTTTATATTCATTACAAATTGCAATCATGATAACATACATGCTAAGAGAATAGATGAACAAACCAATTCATTATCGAGAGTTGTTGTGTTACAACACAGTGCTAAAAATTAGTTATCAATATTTTGGATTTACCAAGAGCATTAAGAACTTGTATAAACCAAGTTATCAACCTGTCCGTACCTTAAATAGCTAACAATTGAATTTCGTTATGGAAGAGGAAGGAAAATTAGATCCTCGAAGTTCTTAGATCATATCCTTAAGATATTAGATTGTAGCTTTAAGATATAAAGTTTGAGATATAGAGAAGTACATCAAGTTAAACATAAACAAAATTTCCCGCAGACCCCATCCCACTTTAGTTCCAGTGCAAGGAGGATCCAACCCCTCACACTACAAGAAAACCCTGTGATTAGCGTCTCTTTTAACTTTCTTTTTAGCGTCCACTATCACTTTTTAGTGTATTTTTCATCCTTTTTTGGACAAAGTTGAAGCTTTTCCATGGGATGGCGCTTTTAATGGCATTATTTGCGTCTGTTTTTAAAATTTGGTGCTATTTTGGATGTTAATTAGCATCCCAATTACCGTTCCAATTAGCGTCCAATTAGCATCCCTTTTTAAAAGTTGGCTCTATTTTGGACGCTAATTAGCAACACAATTAACGTCCCAATTAGTGTCCCAATTAGCATCCCCATTAGAATCCCAATTAGCATTCCAATTAGCATCTCAATTAGCATCCCTTTTTAAAAGTTGGAGCTATTTTGGATGCTAATTAGCATCCCAATTAACTTTCCAATTAACGTCCAAATTAGCATCCCATTTAGAATTCCAATTAGCATCTCAATTATCATCCATCTTTAAAAGTTGGTGCTATTTTGGACGATAATTAGCATCCCAATTAACGTCCCAATTAGCATCACAATTAGCATCCCAATTAGAGTCCACAAAAGCATCCCATATAACGCCAAGAATAGCCTTAAAAAAACGTCATGAATAGCATAGCGCCATATATTAATCTAGGGTTAGCAATAGGAATTGCACCATGAATTTCGGCAGGAAAAACATTCAACATAGCGCCAAGTATAGAGCCAGGAATTGCGCCTAGAAAACATCCAACATATCTCCAGGTATAGATCCAGGTATAGCGCTTGGAATAATGCCATAAATTTTGAAAGGAATTGCATTAGGATTTGCACTAGGTTTAGAGCTAGGAATTGTGTTCGGAAAACGTCTCACATAACATTAGATCTACCAATGTCAATGCCAATGATCATGATTTATGTGATAGTACTTTTGGATCTTGATTTATCATAGTGGCACCTAAATGATCGTAATCATGGCACTTTTGGGTCTTGATTAATCCTAGTCAGGAGTAAATTACCTTAATGTCACCTAAATTTCTCTAATGGCATTTGTGTGTCCCCAACAACATTTGATAGACCCTAATGGCATATGATTGGCCCTAACAACATGACGATGATGCATTACAATAATTATGGTGGTGCGTATGGATATTATTTGATAATTATAATACTATATCATCCATTCTTCTGAGGTAGTATGGTTCCTTTCTTGTTATTATCACAATTATATTTATGATGACTACGATGATGACAATGATGTTTATTTATTGTATGATGATGATGACGATGTGGGTGTAGATTTCAATGATGATTATGCATCTAGTATCACTTTTGGATCCTAAATGATTCTAATGACACCTAAATGTCCATAATGACATATAAACAACCCTATTATCATCGAAATGACTGTAACGACATATAAATGACCTTAACAATTACATGACATGAATCCTAATTTCGATAAGTGATTAAGAACACTAATGGCATATGTGTGACCATAATAACAATGATGGCAATGATTTTGTAGATGATGTACTTAATGCTGACGATTATGATGATAACAAGGATGATGATCAAGATGATGTTTATGTACCATATGGCATTGATGATGATGATGATGATGATGACAACGACAATGTCCACGATGATGATACATGTCATAATACTTCTGGATACTGCAAAACTTGAGATATTGGAGCTAATAACAAGTAATGGATGTTGTGAGGTGTTGACCATAAAAATGATGTTAGCCATTGGGTTTTACATTGAATGATGTGGCCATTGGGTTTAGTAGTTACCCCACCCCTCTATACCCCCCTTGTAGAAAGGTAGTACAATACCACCTATCATGGTTCTACCAAAATGTCACCCTAAAAAGTGTTTTTGGACAACCCCCCATCCATACCCTCATTTTTACCAAGAACATCCAAGTCACAAGAAGTGGATATCAATCTTAACACAAAAGATAACTTTCTTTGTACTCTTAAGGACATTTTGGTCTTGGTTTAAAATGGAATGAAGCAGCAAGAATTTCAATAATTCCCATAGTGTTACTTTGAAGAAGTGGATCGAATGTTTTCACATCTTTGTCCTTATAAGCAGACATCTCTCAAGGAAAAAAGTAGTTAGCTTCTCAAGTTTTATGGCATTGGTATATTTTTCGTTAAAGATTCAGAATAATTGGTTCAATTTTTGATGATTCTTTTGAGGTTTGTCAAATTTCTATTAAAGTTTAGAGCAGTTTCGTTTGTTATGTGAAATGCCCTTGAACTAACATATTTGGGTATTATTTTGCATTTTACCTACTGCAAAGCCAGGTGACGGACTTTGATATACTTTATTGGATATATTTGTTGTGCGCTATGGAAAATCTCAGGTCATGAGATGTAGGAGTGTCTTCGGTTGTAGAGGAAACCCCAACATCTCCACTTTTTGAGGATTAAAATCCGTCGATGAATTGCAAAAAATTCCCATGCATATAAGGTGGGGTGGGAGTGGGGAGACATACACTTTGCTAGGTTTGCATGGTGGTTAAATATCCCATTCATTGTCCATGAGTATTAGTGGTAAATTTTATTGCTCAATACCTTCAATTTCAACCTCTACCTATGGAATGATCCCCAAGGATCATGCTTAGTTTTATCAACCTTGACATTTCCACCAAATCAAACTTGTAGGAAACAATCTCTTATGAAATACATGCGTGATGATTTGGAGCCTCACACATTTCCTATAAACACCAATGATAATTTTTATGGCCTAATAGGTACCCTATATTTCATCCTTAAACCATGGTCTAAGGGGGGACATAAAATATGAGATATAATGGACAAACCAAAACCTAATAAAACCACACAAATATTTTCATATATATATAATAAAATAAAAAATAACTAAAAAATGGAAATTACATTAAACAAAAATTCAAAACATTCAAAACACTTACCTCGCTTACCTCTTGTGCACTTCCAATCAGGCACACTGCCTTCCATCAGGAACATGCATATACCCATTCCATAGGCACATGCGTTCAAAAACATGTTCAAAGACATGGGATATAAACTCCCAATGGAGCCTCCAAGATGGGATTCCTCATGTATGTTGTTGTTTCTCTTAGCTTAGTAGGCTTTTGAACTCATGGAATCAACCTATTTCCAATGCCAAATCTAAGGTTAGAAAAGAACCACTTTCCACATGTCATTATTAACTGTAGTTCATAACATCTTTCCAAACTTGTTGTTTGGATGCCTCCTCATAAGTGGAGGATCCTGATTCAATGACATGGCTTATCTGAGATATCAAACCAGAGCAACCTTGTAGCCTCACAATAGGATTCTTAAAGAGATCAACTGAATAATCCTTGTCCTCCTCCTTTTGGTCATATTAAATGGATGACTCATAGAATTGGCTCACTTTTATATCACTGGGAGGCTCTCTGAATAACTTTCTCTAGGGATATCTCATATTTACTTTGTAACCTCATTGTTAGAATAGTAGAGTAAATATAAACTAGTTAACCTATCTGAGCAACCAACAACATATCATAAAAGATAAGAACATGAAAAGAACAGGACAAGAGAACAACGATATACGTGTTTCACCCTAATGGGTTACATCCATGGGAAGGTAGTCTTCTATTATATCCATAATGTCTTCTCCAATCTTACAAGATAGCAAAGCACAAATACCCCATAGAATATAGATGATGTACAACAATGTCACAATAGTACCACTACTACATCAAGAATACATGATTATGTAGAGACTCACTTGACCCTATTATATACTAAGAGATGAGGAGGAATTACTCTCACATATTGCATGTGGGATAATATAATTCTCCAAAATAACATCTCTTAATACAATACCATGGACAAATACTCTACGCAAGTAAATACAACACCATATAACTATGGGTTAAATGTATTACTTTTTTACATAAGATTGTAGACAACTTTCGACATAATACAAAGACATTATTACCTTCCAAGGAATATAATATATTCCAACACTCCCCCTTAATAATGGCTGGGAGAAGGGCCCACACTAACACTAAGGAAGGAAGGAGTCATTACTGCTCCCCCTTGATGACAACTTCTAGAAGAACCAAAGCTGAAAAAGAAGAACACTTCGGCTGATGAAATTTGATGATGAACAACCGCTTCTAACCCATCAGGGTGAATCATGTATATCTGCGTTCTTTTGTCCTTTTTTTTTTTGTTCTTATCTTTTATGATATGTTTTTGGTTGCTTAGATAGGTTAACTAGTTTAGCTTGAATCTACTATTCTAACACCCATTCTGCTAGGGTTTGAGGAGAACAGTTGGCTCCCTCTTGATCTCTAAACTTACCATTTGTTCCAATCTAGTAAGGAACAAATCATCAATAAAAAAATGTCTGCCATATTATCTTTTGTTGACTCTATGCTGAAACCTAGGAGGATGAATATATAGGATAACTGATACTACATTACATAATCCTCTTAATCCCTTTACACCTCAACACTTATCTCCCTCTAAGCATAAATAGGATATGCATACTTCATTAGTTGTCATCAGGGCAAGTCACATCAACCTCCTCCTATGGATCTTTCCTACAAGTTAAATTTAGTTCGATAGTGAACAATAACCAATATCAATTTTATATAATGACATAGTTTTAGCATCCATCCATATATTATCTATATTCCATCAAGAGCATATCAATCACATATATGCAACATGTCATGACAATACTATATGAAATATGGACCTATTGTTCAAACATCTATGGGTTGAAAACTAATTTTATTGGGTACCCTGTCCAAATGTGTGTCATTTTTTACATTGAAAACTTGTGTATGCATGTTTTAACTTTAAAATAAAATATTTTTTTTAAATAAATTCTGAATGAAACTCACTAAATCAATCAGAAATGAATGTGATATTTATTAAAAAGAACGTTGAATAAACAAGAGAGAAGTATCAAAACATAAATACATGGAGTTAGGTGTCAACCCAAAACATATGAAGTTATAAACACTTTGGAAATTCAAGGGTTGTTGTGACTAAGGTACTCACCATGGAAACATTTCTTGCACCCTACAGGAATTACAACATTTAAAACTCTCAATTATGCTAACAGAACCCCAATTTGTCTAAAGTTTTAAATATCCCTTGAAAAAAGCTAAGCTTGAGAAGTTGATGGCTTTATGTGCAATAAGTTTGTCATTATTGCGTTTTTAAATAATCAAACTTAAGTATGAATATGAAATATATCTTTCTTTAATCATAAATGTACATTGTTTCTCCCAACAATTTTTTGGCTGGAACTTTCCAAAATTTTTCCAAAAGGGAATGTGTCATGTTCCTACCATAGCAACTTGTTTTTCTATAACATCTACAGTGTATCAAATAATCAAATTTGGGACGTCCATGCATAATAATCCTTAGTTATGACTATGAGGTGAGGATTTAAAGAGAAGAGGATGTGAAGTCATGCAATTTTTATATGTATTTTGGTGGTGAGTGCCAAGGACAAATGTTGTGAGAAACCACAGATGTTTCGAAGGATGGAGGGAGATTACAACATGATCATGCCACCCATCAAATTGAAGACTATTGTTGAGCCAAAAGTTTTTTTATTTATTTAATTTTATTAATAATCATTGTGCTTCTTTTGTCCAAATGTTTTTTCTAACTCATTGTTTCTCCATATTGTGTGCCCAGTGACCCCTCTCTATATTAATGCATAAATAAACCTCTGCATAGCTTATGATCCTAGTTGCATGCCACTATTTGTAGTTGCATGACATTGATTGTTGTTTATATAGATGTCGTGATTCCATGATAATCATGCAAGAACTGAAGTTTTGTAGAGGAGGACTCATGAAACCGGCCATTTTAATTTCATTTTGATGAAAAATGAGTGTACATTAGTAGCTAGGTTCACATAGGTAGTAGGCACAAAGTTTTGGGCTTGTTTCAAGCCTAGTAGTAGACTAATAGTTGTTCTCCGTTGTTACAACCGCAGTTGCTGACAAATTGTCACACCTTAGATTGTAGCCCCAAGTGACTTCAGAGTTAGAGTCACATCCTGATGGCTAGTGCCTCGTAGCGGTCAGTCATTACTCGTCATCTTACATAGCTAAGCACAGAGTGCATGACGTGAGTGAGTGAGTGATTATAATTTATGATATTTACAATATTTTGAATTACGAGTCAAACTTTATAGCATAGGAATTCAAAATCTTGAGAAATTTACATAGATGGGTATTTCCAATGTTGCTCTTCTTTTGAAATGTCGATATAAATTATGTCCTTAAATAGAAGGATAAATTTAAAGTTTTAATTTTTTTTAAAGACAATTTTGACTTTATACTTCTAAGCAGTTCTAAAACCCTTTGAGTTTCTTTTTAATTATAGAATACGCGCATGCTTTTCAAGTCCACCGAGTGAGAAGAGTGGGACTCGCTTACCTTCGGTGCCACACAAAGATGTCCAGTCCTCTAATATGACTTCCAATCCACATGCAATAGATTCACCTTTAGTAAGCTGTGTATTTATAAGGAAGGGTTCAAATTTAAATGCTTACGGGAACCATAGGCTGAATGATCCAAAGAATGAAATTTATGTTACTTGTTTCCAAATCTAGCACCGTCTTCACATTTTTCGGGATTGCAACTACAAAAAGGGTGAAGCAACTCATTCTCCAAACTGGGGTAGAAGTCTAAAGTGTGCTGGGACCAAGAAATATAGTCGAGTAATACAGCCTACTAGATTTGCAACTTGCACAAGTATATGAAAGGTTGAGATTGATGCTCAAATATGTTGCGGTCTGTGGTATGAGATAAGAAGGCAAGGTGTGTCCACTCTGAAACTGGTCTCCATATTTGCTTAATCAAGCAATGGGGTTATTTCTATTCATTTTGAGACAAACAAATTTTTTGGAGATTATTAGTTTGTCTAATAGTTTTAGTCCAAGCATCCATGTATTATTGCTATAAATACCAGTATGTAATTCATTAAATAGACTTGAAATACCGGTATATTATTCTTTAAATTATGAATTTCTTTGAATTCCTATATGGATTCATTTTTTTTTCAATGATTCCCTTTGATCCTATAACTGCCTTTTGTCATCTATGCTTAATGCATCTTAGAAATCTCCTGCTTTCTGATCTCATGAATTTCCCTCTTTCGCCCCAGCTCTTCCATTCCCAATATATTTTGCATCCTTGTTTTTTCCTTCACACTCAGATCCCCTTGCTCAAAAATTCCCCTGTATCTACTTGCACTGCTTGATGATCTAAAATTATTATTAAAGGGATTTTTCCAGGTATGTATTTTCTACTACATCCATTTCAATTAGTTTCACATCCATTTCAATAAGTTCCATGTGATTATGTATTGGTGTGCTCCCTTTTCTCCTGTAGTAATTTGAAGTAATCAGTAATCTTTTTTCAAACTTTTATGTTTTCATTGCCAATATTTTTCTCAGCTACTAAAGAAAAGAGAAAGAATTAGTTTCCTTCTCACAAAGCACAAGTACCAAAGCCCTCAGCAAGAGCTAAATATCAAAGCGAGGTGTATTAGAGCGAAGTGGATCATAATCCATCTGCGAATATAAAGTCTTATGTCTCCATATCTTTATTTTGATTTTCCCTTTATTCCATATGGTTAGCTACCTCAAGGACTGGTTGCGTTGTGGAGACACCACTTCGCAAAAACCTTCCACCTATAGCAATAATGTAGGCCATTCGAGATCCTCGGGCATGTTGAGGTGTATCACATTATTTTACTTACTTCTAGGCATTTTTTGACCTTCAAACAATAGCCTCCAGTAGTGAAAGGTTTCACTTTTTAAATCTGGGCAATGTTTAGGGCATCCAAGCAAGATCGATCCACATTCCTATGGTGGTCATTTCAAGTTCCAGATCTTGGATATGCCTTGTCCTAAATACCTTCTCCTCAATCTCATCTAGAAATAACATGACCATCGTCCATATCTCTGAAAATACATGCAGCATTTTGATTGGATGAATCATGGAACAGGGGGAATCCCAGATTGTGTCAAATAGCAGTTAGAGAACCTGATTTTCTCCTTTGCTCCAGGTTTGTAAACCATGCCCATATCATCACCATACTGATTTCTTAACCCACATCTGATTTCAGATCGTATTCTTCATATTCACACTACTCACACCAACCTCTTTGGCATAATTAGATGTTGGTATTCACATACACACTACTCAAACCACCCTTTCTGGAATAAACTTTAATTCCTTCTCATGCTAATCTCATCAGACAAATCTCCTTGTCAGTAGCTGCTTGGTTTATGGATCTTCCCAGAACATTAGACGTATCCTTGACATGCAAATTTACGCTTTGATAAGTCAGTCTACTACCATCAATCATGTTGTCTAGACTGAAACTTAGTCCAGGCTGATATTACTTCCTATATCTCACTTAAATAAAATCCTTGATTTGTTTGTGCTAAACACCTTTATTTTGTTGGTCCATTTTTAAATGTCCTTCTCATTCCCTACTTGAGTGCTTCCAAGCCACATCACACACTATTGTCAGTATGTATATGAGTCACACCCAACATAATCTGATAAAACATTAGAGAATTCCACTACCTCTTATGATTTATGATTTCATTTTTGAAGTATTTCTCAGTTATTATTAGGTTAATAAAACAGTCTTTGCCTTGTTATAATGCAGGAAGGAATATGTTTGGGTAGGCCACCTACTGTCAGGATATTCTTTACCTATGAAAGAACAAGAAAAAGGAATATCATTTGGATGGTATTGGTGGAGCATAGAAAGAAGCAATGAGGGTGGTAGTTGCAACAACACGAGAAGCATTTCCAAGAGCAGAGGTCCTTGTACATCTTGATATGAAGTAAGTATGATTCCATATTTGTTCTTATTGGGTAAATTTGACATATTGAGTTCTTAGCAAAATGTTTTAATAGTTGTTTACATAGTTAGAAGTATAGCATAGTGAATCTAATGGAAAGCCTTGTTGAAGGTAGTGCCCTCGCAAATATGAATTTTGACCCACAATATCTATTGCAATCGGTTGAATAATTTGGTCAAACACTTTGGTTCCCCTTGACTATGATTAACTATCAATTTTAAGATTTTAAACAAGTGTGCTATGCATTGGTATACTGTTGTTCATAGTTGGTTTCCACATGGAAAGTGTTTAATATAATCTTTGCACAAGCCTTAACATTCCATAATGACAATTTTGTATCATAATAATCAAAGGAGACAATATAATATCATACTTATAATTTTGATCAAATGAAAGTGAACATGCCTGGAATATTGTTGAATTTATCAGCTGCTTGCCCAGTACTTTGTGCTCTTTACAAAATGATAGTGGAACAACAGTGAATCATTGGTGAAATGGACAATATTTGGTGATGGAATGAACTCCCATCTTGAAGTGTACTCATTCCCAGGTTTGCAATTTCAATGCACAACTATCCAAACACATTAATATCAGCCCAATGTTCTTCCTGAATATGTCTGTAGAGATTCCCTTGGTTGTTCCTATAGCTCGTAGATTTGAGAAGTATTGGGAACCCCTTCAAGATGGTCATGATTTGAGAAAGAAGACAAGAGATATATAATATAAAGATAGCCTGTAGAATGTGCCTCCTTTATGTCATGTTTTCCCAAAGACTGGTGCAACTCGACTTTTACAGAACCCTATGATCCTTTTCTATGTTGAGCTGCCAATGGACTGCACCCTCTTCATGTGTGTTTGGGGATATAAGTGCACCCTCTTCAAATTGGTATACCCTTTCTTCACAATATATGGAAAGATAAACCCACTATCAACCAACACTCATATAGATATGGAAATGATTTGAGATGAGAAATTGGAATAATGTGCCCTCACAAAGAGAAATAGGATTTCCAGTGCGTCTCCCACTCGTAGAAACTATATAGTAGTGGGGTTCTATACTAGATTTATTATTGTTCTTTGTTAACTGGTTATTAAATTTACTAGTATTTCTATTACTACTTTATTTCTTGTACATTGTTATCGTTCTTTTCATTAGTTATAATATTGTTATTGTTTATGTTTTATATATGGTAATTGTTGGTGTATTCTGCTTGAAGGTTTTGATCAAACAGTTGTCTTCCTATGATAGTTAATTCACGAACACCTTTCTAATTCTAGTAAGAGAATATAAGAATACTGATCAATTAAGAAGATATAAATAGGCCTATAAATTTTGTCTTTCAACATATAATTACAAGGAAGGCTGTACCTGGAATGCATTCTACAGTTTAAGATTGCATGCTTAAGAACTAGAACCCGGTACAGACAAAGTTACCATCATAAAAATTTAACATGCACTACATAACTGGTCAATAAAGATTATGGTTTCTTCCTACAATTATAAAGATGCCAGAGAAGATTTATGCCAACCTCCGGACAACAAATCACTTGGAAGACCATAATTCTGCCATAAACATGGAATAGTTCAAAGACTTCCCAAATACTCAAGCTAAGAAATAAAAGTCAATATTAGCATAAGAGTAGGTACAATATACAACCATAGCCTTGAATAATGCATAAAAAATATGATGATTCATTCAAAAAATAGAATAACATATAGGGATCCTTGGTGTTGCTGTGAATCTGTCTGAAGTCTAGCAAGTAATCAGGATGCCCGCTTTCCATTTCCAGTCGCCCAATATTAGAAAGCTCATCTGATGAATTAATTTAGAATTTGATAAATTCTATATTCTAGACTATATAGCTATCCAATGTTTAGCTCATCCAATTGCATCAAGAAAAGGTTATATGAAGCTAGATTAGGAGTAAGATATCAAGAAATCTCCTTCTTTGCATGGGTATCTAGGAGGTCAGGAAAACGCCATTTTAATATAATTATGGCTTATTAGGTATTTTCAAAAAAATGTAATAGAATAATTTCATATTCAAAATATCACTAGTGAAGTGCAAACTCGCAGTAGAAGAAATATGCTCCAATTTTGACGTAAACGTCTAAAATTTCCCACATATAAACAAATACATTAATAACTTCCTGTACTAAATTACATCCCATCAATGGCTCTTTGCAGTAAGGCAGAAAAGGTTATCACACTTCTGGGTGGAAAGGAAGCTAGAGCCTAGAACCATGGCTAGTTACTAAAGATTCTTGCAACCCAAAATTTTGAATTTCTAATATCCTATTTTTCTTCAAGCTAGGTTCACAGAACATAATTGGCAAATGCAGGCTCTCAGCAGTGCATTTCATTGTAAGGAAACAACTCAACGCACATCTGCCAGCCAATAAGAGGCAGAATCCTAACAATCTTTACAACATATGGGTAGAAAGGCAGTAGGCCAGCCAAAGTAACATCATACTTAAAAGCAAGTATTTGGTTGACCAATAACGAAGAACGCATACCTTAACCATTTCTCTGTTTCCAACTTTCTTTCAACCCAACTCACAAGAGAAAAGAATGATATAACATATATGTGAAAAGAATTTAATATTTATTTGTGCAAAAGGAATTTGAAGCCAAAGCTAAAAAAATTGTTTCAATTTGCAGTTTTCGACCAAAAGACCTCCTTAAGAGAAACTTTTTGCAAGACAACTTTTAGCCGATTCTCAGTCATAAAATGTTGCAATACACTTGGAAAGGAAGAGGTCGAAACAAAAGTGACATGCCTCCAACTACTTCAGTTTCCTTCCCAAGGATTGATTAATATAATAATATTACAAATGGTGAACTAACAGATGAAGCTTTCAGAATAGAATTTCTACCCGTTATATGTGCTACAGGGCCACAAACACTAGTTCAGTACTTACAGCTTTTGAAGCAGCAACAGCTTCCAAACGTTTCCATGTCATTTCATGTTTTTCTTGTATGTTTATTGCTTTTGTTTCCTCTTTGTGGTACTTACGTTTTCATTCCTAGAAAAGTTCTTGGTCCATATCCATCAACATCTTTCTCACATTCCAAGTCATGCTGTGCACAAGCTGACTCCAGTGGTTTCTTATATTTTTCTCCAGAGCAAGGAAAATCAATGGCAATATTGCATATCGATGTTGTGACATCAAATTTAAAATATGATCATTGTTCCACAGAAACAAAGCATGCTCAACTACCTTAAAATAAATGCATGGAACACAAGTCAAGAGTATGAACCAAAAAAGAGAAAACATTTCAAATTACTGAAATTTATGGTTTCAACAAGTGAAAAAGGACAACCAAAAACCCGAGAAGAATAACCTTCAAAAGACTTTTGACTGTCCAATCATAAAATTAATAAATAAAGTTAATATAGAATAACAGAAAAGTCACATTTTTGTATAAATAATGTAATTGTATAGAAATGATGACAATCAATCAGTCAACTACTTTATGGAAAGCACATTAGTCAATCAACTCTTGTGACTGACTATAATTAATGAAAATATATAATTTAAATTGTCAGTCATCTTTGTTTTACGGAAAAGGTGGTTACATACAACTTCTAATGAGGCAACTGATCCATTTCATATAGGAGAAGTCACAACTTTTAGATTAGAGTTGTTTGTTTAGATTTCAGCTTGGATTGATATTTTAGGAAAAAATGTATATTTTCTTGAGTTCAGAGAAAAACGATTCCATGCTAGCTCTCCATGCCTATGTATGGAGGCACAATATGTATGCTCATTCTTTGGCTCTAATTCTTATTGTGTTCTATATTTTTCAATGTTCAATAATGAAATATGAGATGGATTTTCAAAAATAATAATAAAAATAAAAAATACCCCACCCCACCAAGTTTCAAACCCCCCAAAGACATGTCCACCCTCATCATCCTTCTCACTTGCATAAGCAGGTAGTTTCAAGCAGTTAGGACAAGGTGAAAATCCTGGGTAAATTTGGCAGAGTAAATACCTCAGCTCACAACATCTTATCTGAAAGGTAACCTCCATGAGTTGTGAGATGTATCTGATTCAATGTAATATGATAAATACCATGTTGGAAGGTGTTGTTTGCATGTGTTTACCATATTTACCCATCAAAATAATAAAAATAAAAATAATTAGTAATCATGTTTTCTTTGGAGCACAGAGGAGTGAACCAAGCACAAGTAGTAAGGTTCAATAGCAAATATGGTTAGAGACTCGTGATGTCCTTCAAGCCTTCCCTACCTAGAAGCCCTCTCCCTCTTTCCAACCTTCGCCTCAGTTGCACAGATGCAGTACCTCAGGGAAGAAACCATGAGGGTCATTGAGCTTGAGACATTATATTAGTTATTAGTTACTTCCTTTGTTACCAGATCCAACCATGAAGAATATTCCTTGGAGAAGGAAAAGGATTTTGAACTTATGATTTGAGTCATGTGGTGAGTGAAATGAATTTTTTGGAAATTGAAACCTATCCTACAATTTTGAAACGGGTCAGAAAACTTCTAGTGATTTTTTGACCCACTAATCTCTAAAAAATCACTGTTTTTTAATGAATTTTTTCCAAAACCCTAAACTTCTAAAGGTTAAAGCCCTAAACCCCATTCATATTCAAGGTATGATCTATACTTATGTCAAGATATTCTCTCAAGATTTGATATGTCAAGGTATTCTCTCGAGGTGTTTGATATATCATTATGGTCATGGTCTTATGTCCTCACTTCACCCACAATATTACTTAGTCCTGTTTAGCCTTCAAGAAAACCACTTGATTTGTTGTTGATACAGTCATGTGGATGTGGCTCACAAAAATGTTGTTATGACTTGCCTCATGTTCATACTGAAATGATATTTAAAATTATCAATTATCAATGATGGTTTAAACTTATCAAATTATTAGGTGCGTGCATGGCTATTAGTAATATGTAGGATAACTCTCTATTTGTAACCTGTAGGTCTACTCTTGTGATTCCTGAATTATTTTGATTCTCAAAGATGTTTTGATTTATTTATTATAAAATTATTGCTAAACCTTTTTGTATTTGTTGTTTCCCTACTGTATGTGGATCTTGGCTTTTCAAAAATCTAGTGGCCACATCCATATATGTATTTGTATCCAAATCATAGTAACTTAGGCTACTTCTAAGTGTATTGGAAACTTGTGTGAGGTTGTAATGCAAGAAAATTTGTGTTATTTACAAAATTATATATCCAATGTGACCTGTGTATTGGAGCTATAAATTTTGGCCACTTTATAAGGTATATTATATGTATTATTGTGAATCCTTTTTTTGGTATATATATGGTGAATTCATTCCCACATTTATGTTATTGATTTATATACAAAAACATAGCCTATTGAACATATTTTATACCCTCTCGCTTATGCTCACTTTGAAACATAGTTTTCTTGCATTTTTACACAATGTTTATTCAATCACATTGACATGGAAATCTGAACAAGAATACATGCTTTTTATTTTCACCTTTACTTATATATAACAAGGTTTATATGGCTTAAACTGCAGATATAAACATGCTTTTCACACCTCCATCTCCAATTCCTACATACTGGGTCGTCATGATGGATATCTATTCCATATGGACAACTTTATAGAATCATGTGCCCGAGACCCTCTAAAACATCCTTGTCCTTTGGTAGAAATGTTAATGAAAAACACTATTAATTACATGTTGGTCATATTGTTAGCAACACTAGATGAAAACATTTGTATTTCCTTTATCTAGAAGAATGACTTGTATAATATAGAAGAATGTGCCTTTTGTTATCAGAGGTAGTGTCACTTTTTCATGCTATCATTCCTCAACCCACCACTCAAAAACACCTCTTAAAGTAAAATTTTCACATGTTTCTAATGTTTCCTACATGTGTTTTGAGAGAAATAGTTATGTTTTCTAGGACCAAGCAACTGGGTATCTTGACATCGAAAAATAAGCACCTAAATGGCAATGGAAACAATTGTGCATGAACATATAATCTGTTTTTATTGTTTGGAAGTTGTCTTTATATATATTTCATATGTGGCATACTTCTGTTTCATTTCCTAGAACTTATACTCTTGTTGTTTGTGCAGGTTCTAGAGACTGCTGATACACTAGGAGAAGTTACAGAAAGTGTTGATTACTATGTTGATGGGTGTACAATCTCAACAGGAAACTTATTTTGCAGGTAAGAGTAGTCTGTGATGAATTTTTAGGGTTTTTCTATCTCTCAAGGTTGATTCAAAGAATGGTTGTTATAACTCACGACTAAGGATCTAAGGTTTCTCTTGCTCTTTTCTTAGTGGATGTTGGTAAGATATTTTAATTTTCTTGTTTGATGTTGTTATTGTGCAGATTAAGCAAGGAAAGTTAGGGCTTTACTTGCATCTTGTCAATCTTATTTGAGGAGACTTTCCTCTTGAAGGAGATCTCCATAGTAGGGCCTAGAAGGTCATTGTTTTCCTTAATTAAGCTAAGGCTACTTTGACCTATATAGAGTTATTAGTCTTTGCTCTAATTGGTAAATATTGAAAGCCAAATTGAAAAGGGACATTAACCTTGATCTCTTATTTCCCTAGGGTTAAGGACTAAACCCCTTCTCTTCTTAAATTTGAGCAAAACTCGGTTGTACATATTTCAAAATTACGAAAAAAAAATATTTTGAAAAACTGTAAAAATGTAGAAATCATATTTCAAAAAATATCGTGAATTTTTGAATTGTGCTCCATTGGAAAAGTGTGCCCTAGTAGGTGTCTTGGTGAATTTCCAAGGGCACGTCTTTCCTATTGTTTTATTGAAAAATATTCCATGTTTTGTGTTATCTAGGGAATTTTTCAGATCTGGTATAACAGTCACAAAATGTACATCAGTCAAATCAGCAAGCCTTGAAAACCTAAAAAGGCAAGGAAAAGGCCTAGGATTGACCCTTGGGGGGTTAGACATTTGTTGGAAAGTTTTAGGCGAGTCCACCATCTATTTTAAGAGCTGATAAGGGTTTAAACCATATCTAGTTAGTTATTTCCAGATCTAATTTACTAATTTAGTGGCTTCTCTTACCTTCTTGAGGTATGACCCTTACCCTAATCCTCAGGGTACATCTTATATGGTAAGTTGACATTGTTTTGGCTGATTTTTCATCTATTTCTGAAGTGTTATTGATTGCTGTAATTTCATAACAGAAGTAAGATATTGTGGTTATCTATTCCAGAATTGATCATAAAGTACTTACTCCTACCTCCTTCTAGTGTCATATATATGCTTCATTGTTTTTATTCCATAAGGCACTAGTCATAGCCACGAGATTTAAGATCCTCAATTCACCTCATTTGTCCACTTGTATTTGGTAGGCACTAGTCACAACTTTTATGTCCCTATAAAATGTTAGTTCATCTTTCTTTTACTGTATTAATAGATCCAAATTTTTTTGTAACTTACATGCATTAAAACTAGCTCTGGAATATTAAATTCTATGGTAGATTCATGGTTGGAAATCACCTTTATAAATCTTTTCTGATTCACTACTTAAACTTGCTTTAAAAACAGAATTAAAGGTGTCATTTGAAGGCTGATTTCTTGGGTTGAAAAGTTTCAGATTGATAAGCGATTGGCGTTTTAGCCTCATGTGTACTTCATCTCACATCTATTTAAAGGTTAAGATTCTTTGTTGTTACAAACCTTAATCACTGGTTGGAAAAAATGATATTATTTGCAAATTTATAACAGAATTTCATTTATTGACTTGGATCTGGAATTTGAGGGAAATTCATATACATTAATCTATATTTAACCCCTTATTCTAGAATCTGCGTTACTAAAGATCATCAAAAACATATCTGAACTTCAACATTTAATATCAACTTAGTTTACTGCAAGAATTTACTCATAGTTGATCTAGAAACCTAATCCATTCTGAAATTTCATCTATCCTTAAAACTTAGTTGCTCTCAGGGAAGTGCCTCATGTGTTGGATTATCCAACCTAAAGTGAGGGAAGTAGTTGCTTAGGTGACACTGACAACTCTTCTGAGTTACACTTCAACTTAGAACCTTGTGCCTTTGGACTAAAGGGTTCTAGTTTGTGTGATAATAGGTCCAAAATGATATCTCATCTACTTTATTGGATTTTGTTGGAGTCTTGGTCGAAGATGATCACTCTCCTATGGTTATGTATATATATGTATGTGTTTGTATAAAATGTGTACTGTTTCGACAATTCTCTTCTTGTCTTTGCATACTTTCCTCTTGTGTTTACTTGTATGTGGGTATATTTTGTATTTTCATTATTGGGATCATCATCAATGTACCCATTACACCTATCTGTCTCACCTACACCATATTTCGTTATAACCTTTTAATATATGGATATGGTAATGGTGGTTTGACCTCCTAGATTCCCTTAACAATAAATTTTTTTTTATTGACATTATTACTAACTGGTCACTTATTTAATATTGACATTAGTATTGAATATCGTTGTTTTCTCCCAAAACATTGTAGCATAACTATATGAAAAATGTTGATAATAAACAAATTTAAATCCAACTATATTGGCAGCCAACTTGAATTTCCCAAATCCTAGGTGGTTTCTCTCTGTGGATAAATGGATGTTCAAGAAGCTTGTGAGTCTTTTATTCCATGCTGAAGGGTATGGACATCAGATTAGTTATTCAACTGCAAAGATAATCCCAAAGGTTAACATAGGTGCATCGTAAGCTAATTTCGAAGTCGTATAGCTGATTTCACTACTTCCACAACTCTGGGTTGTTGTTTGGAAGTTGTCTGATTTGCAAAAGTGTTTTAAAAAAATCTCATATTACACAATTTGTATTGAATGACGGTTTAAAATTGTAGGACCAGAGTTTTCATAAATGGTTATTTTCCTTATTCATTTTCATTTCAAGGATTTGTCTATATAGTGGGAAATAGGTTGACATTTTATGTTGTCATGAATGAATAACGATGTCATTTTGCAGATGATGTGTTGTACAAGTATATGCACGAGGATTTCGTATCCTTAATGGTGGATACATGACACAGGAATTGTGCATTGAAGTTCCAAATGCTGATACAAGTTCAAGTTCTGATAATGCAGTGGTATCGACTGTGTCTATTATGGATCCTTATGTGTTATTGATGATGGCTGATGGAAGTATTCGATTCATTGTTGGAGGTTAGCATTTTTTCTATTTGGTGCATTGTGTCCTGAATCATTATGAAGATTAAAATGTAGTACCAAGTATTGTATGAAGTGTGTTTTTATCAAAAGTATTTGCTGTTTTCTTATTTGGTTACTTGTTAGTTCAAAGTTTGTTTAACGAGTGAATGCTATTCACCAAACAGTTGACATGTCTTTAATTTTTAAATTTGTGCTTTTAGAAAACACTTCCTTTTAGAGTATACAAAATAAATAGTCTTAGAAAACTTGCCCTTTAAACATATTAAATATATAGTAATATCATTGAGATGACAAATCACTTATCGTAATCTAAATTGTTCACATGAGTTATTCACTTGTAAATGCTATGAAAATAGTTTCTAGCAATGAATTGACTAACTGGTCTTGTGTTAATCATCCTCCAAAGAATTTATTGATAACAGGGATGCCAGTATGTGGCAATGCTTTTGGATAGTAACCAACTTGAAATGATTGTTTCAGTGGTTGGATTCACTAGTATGGAATGATGACAACTCTTGCATTGAAGTGTTTCATGCATTAAATACTCTTAGTAAAGCAGTGTCCATTCATAGATGGGTGCTATATATGATATATGTGTTATGGAAAGTACTTCTATTTGTAGGTATATCAAGGTGTATTTTAATTTTAAGACGTTTTGTCAAACCTTAATTGTAGTGGTCTTCTAAAAAACACATATTTTTCTGGATTATCCTTTGAATACTAGAACTTGCTAAGGTGCATTTACAATTGAATTGTCAGAAATTTGTTTTCTGGAACTGCTTACCCAGTTTCTGTGCAAACTCCAATTCTCAATCAGACATGGCACTCTACATCTAGGTAAAATAAGATGAATAGATTGGGAATTTGGCTGTCTATTACCAGCGTGCTGGTAATTTAATAGGTCAAACTACTTATTCCTCCTGAAATTTAATTGAAATATTTGAAAATATTGGCTGGACATCTGAATATCAATGTTGCAGTTAATGTCTCGTGTTTTCTATGTAGGCACTAGGGGAGAGCGCATATATGGTGGAAAATTTGTAGGTTAGCTAGCACATTGGGACATCAAAGGTAATTTCTTGATTTTATAAATATTTTTTCTTCTCTTTCTTTCATTATGAGATATGATTATTGAAACAAGTGTTTGAACATGGAATTTTATGCTTTAAATATGATATTGTCTGGCAATTGATAATAATGGGATTCTAAAGATTATGGATTTTTTCATGACAAGATCTTTTTGTAGTGACCAAAATGGAAACTTGACCAATAGAGTAATCACATTGTGATATAGGTAAGTGAAATATGATCTATTTTATGATCACGGTCAATTTTGTCTATATTATGAATGCTTTATTGTTTACAATGCAAAATCTAGATGGAACTTCTTTAGGGTGTTGATTTTGCATTCTAATGTTATGTGTATCCCCCTAGAGCTTCCATTTTTTGATTCTGTTTCTTTACGTTAGAAACAATGAACTCACTGCCATCAAGTATTCCTCTGATATGGAAGGTTTTGCATTCGTATTTAAATGGATGTTGTTCATAGTCCTTAGGAAGTTATACCCATTTCCAACATCTGCACAATGACTATAGAGTATAGTCCTATGCCATGTCATGATTGTAGTTTTTTAAGTATATTTGATTCTATTCCTAAATCATGCCTGGTTTCTAAAGAAAAAGATAAAAAGACAGCCTCATCCTATACTCTATGGCCCCATGAATATGCTTATATCCAATGTTGTTGGGGATCATGTAGATCTCCCAGTGCAAGCACTGCAACATCACCTTGGGAAGCGAATAAATATTATGAATTGGCATCACAATTTATCCTAACCATTTGTGCTTGTGGATATTCATTAGCTTGATCAAAGAAGGAACTTTTCTCATCCCATGGTGGATAGGATCCATGTGAAGCACCAACTATTGGGTTGATCATCCTCTTTTGATTCTCCTTATTTCTCCACTTATACATGGCTCTAGGATGATCATGCTTATCTACTATATCATTGGCATCCACACTAAGCCTAATGTTGTTGATAGGTCTCATATAGTGATACACTTACGGTTTCTAGGGAATACTAATTTTTGCAATCCCATTACGCCAATTTCTTAAGTTTTGTTCAAAATTCATGAAAAATGTTTATGGATTTCATAACCTGCTTAATCATATATTGTGAAATTATACAATCTATAATCCTTTGTCGACCATTAGATACTCAAGGTAGTGTATTGATCCTTTTTACCATTATAGAGGACTCTGTAAGTTAGGTTCCCAAATTCTTAAAGGGTTCTAGCTCAATGGAAGAGCACCTGCCTTACAAGCAGGAGGTTGGTGGTTCGATTCCTCCATGCCCTAATGATATTATAATATCAGTTAAAAACAACTAAATTATTAAGCAAAATATAAGAGATAGCTGACCAAACAAAATGATCAAAATTCGTATATAAATTTACTAAAAATGACTGAATTAGTGACCAAAAAATGAGAGATGAGAAACTAGGCATTGAAAAGGATGCAACACATGGCGCTAATGATGAAGCCAAACATGGCATTGATATGGTAGAAAAATAAGGCGTTACTTTGGATGCAAAACATGGCGCTACAGAGGAAGAAAAATATGGTGCAAAAATAGAAGAAATATTTGGCGTCATTTTGTTAGAAAAACATGATGCAAAAAAGGAAGCAAAAAATGGTGCAAATTTGGAAGCGAAAATTGGCACATATTTGGAAGTAAAACATGGTGGAAAATGGGATGCTAAAGTGGTAGCAAAAATGGATGAAATATTGGATGCTAATTTAGATGCTAACATGGTGCTATTAAGAATGCAAATATGGAGGTAACGGGAATGTCATTTAAGAAGCAAAAACAAACACTCGCTAGGAAGCAAAATATGACATTATTTAGGAAGCAAACCTAGACATTGTTTAGGAAGCAAAGTTGGACTCTATTCTGGAAGCAAAAAAATGGTCGCTATTTTGGACGCCATAAAGGATGCTATCTAGGAAGAAAAAATAGATGTTTTTTTTAGACGCTTTATTTTTTGTCCATGATGCGTCCCATTTAGCGCCTAGTTTAACCACTCAATGTAAGAAAAATACACTAAAAAGGGACGCTAATTCCAAGATTTGTTGTTGTGTCAATCTATCATCAATGTACATATTGGCAACACGATTGCTCAATTTCTTATTCTTTCTTGATTGGAGAGATGGAAATTACACCCTTCTTGGTTGTACTTATAGACACAAGGTGCATTTATCGCTTCTACAGAGATGGACATTATTCATTAACTAGGTTAAACATTTTACAATTTGAACTTTTTGTAGTTATCTTTTTAGCACATTTATGTTGGGAATTTGATAAAAAATTAGAATAATTCTTGGAATTGCATATGTAAGTTGTTGATATTGTACAATCTTGGTGCAATAGGGGTACTTGAGGAAAGATAAATCTGTTTATATATTGAAAATTACAATTTAGGCAATGAAAAATTACAATTTGACCAAAAATTGACTAGACTCTAGTAATAATAACATGATAAAATCCAGATCATATAATAAATAATGTATTGAACATAATACTTTTATATTTGGATTTTATATTAAACAATAAGTTCCTAGACTTCAAGAAGATTATCTCGAATTCACACAAATCACTTATTTATGAAATAATGAAGCTAAATACATGCAACTTCCATCTTCACAACTTTTAGGTAAATCTCATATCTATGTTTTAGATGGCTTTGTGCTATAGTAATATTGAAAGTTATAGGTAATACTTTTTTTAAAGAAAAATAGAAAGAAAAAAGAAAAAACAAACAAGAAATTGAGTTTTTCAGCCATCCAAAAGAAAGAACAGAGGTTTTTTTGGGCAAATCAAAAGAGTAAGTCATTAGAATCTGGAGTTTCATTTAACTGATAGAAAATTTGATCATAAGAACTTCGTTGTTCAAGATTTTAGCTTATTTGAAAACAATGTCAAAATAGAAAACATATTTTCTCTTAGAAGATAAAAAAATTAAAAGATAATGTTTTAGTAAAAAAATATTCCCAAATTTAATAAAAAAATTGACTAGATGTTATAGTTCTATTTAATTGATAAAAAACTATATCTTAAGAATTTAGCCAAATATCAAAATTTAACTTTACTTTACAAAAAAAAGTTGAATTAACAACACCCCAAATAATCTTTAATTTCTTGATGGCTGCAGAATGTCCATTCCATAGTAATTTAGCCGACCCCTCCCAAACCATGCACCCCAACAAATCGGACATGTTTTTCTAGAGCAAAATATCTATAACATCCCCTCTGTCACTCTGAGTCTTTAGTAACAGAAAATACAAGGTAAATGTAAATGTACAACTTTTTGGTAAGAAGCTCAAGGTCGGTAAAAGCACTCTAAGTAATGTTTTGTGAATTTCCTAAGTTGAAATTTTATTTTGTAGACTTAGGAGACTTAAGGATTTGACTTGACTAAACAGAAGGGGAATGAATCCACCAAGGGGAAAGGGTGAGTGGATGGAAAGCCATGAACATCTAAGTTTGATAACCGATGTCATCTTAAGTGCCCCGAGAACTTGAAGAAAACATAATTTTTTACTTTATGGGATTAATTCCCATGAAGATCAGTCATCTAAACTACGCATTTAATCTAGTAACAACTCAAGAAAATCAAAATTTATATAATCATAAAGTTTTTACAGATGGTAAGCAAAGTATAACCATGCAATTCTCTCTACAAAGAAATCGATTTGCATACAGAGTATCATTAGCATATACAACAAATAGAAGCTACGATTTCTTTAATAAATAGTAAGAGAGCCCGATTTCCTATCTCAACCATGTCAAAGCAAATGGATTCTTCAAAACCCATTACATATGATAAACCCTCACCCCCAAATCTTCCATAAACGTTTATGTTACAATTCTTCTATTGAAGTTCAAACTTAACTCCATATAGTTTATAGGATCCAAATGGAAGCCCCCATCAAGAAATTTAACCACATATAGGATTAACACGCAACTTTTCCATTTCAAAAATATTCAGAACAATAGTTTGAAAAACATAGAGATTGAGTCCATGATTTCCACCCATAGAGAAACACATTTCATTAATAAACAAACATGAGATATATATAGATAAATCCTAAATCATTTGTTAAAATGTCTCAATCAAATTATGTAGGGAAGATAAAATTCCCAAAACACCCACAACAGTTCCATAGAAACCAAATACCCCTTCTACAAGAGATGGAACCTAGAACCATTTAAATACTAGAACCATTTAAATACACACCTTAAACCCTTGCATCTCCATGGAGGTATTGCAAACCAAACTGGGTGTTTCCATAAACAAAACTAGGAACGAAATAGCAATCATCTAAACTAATATTTCCACCTTATGAGTAACATCATAACATATGATATTTTCCCATGATGAAAAATATCTAAAAACAACCATAAGCTTACCCAGAGTCGCTAAGCAAACCAGTCCACAAAACCCTCACCCCCAAATCTTCCATGCCTCGGATAGAGAAACAAATCGAAATTAATAAGATAAATAAACAAAACTAATATCATAAATACTACATTATCATAACACTAAATATACGAAAAACGTTTTACCTGAAAGGAATATGCACTGCCAGGCAAAACGGCATGCAAAGAACCATCCTCCATTATATAAAGACATCCGGAAACATGTTGAAAGTCCATCACAGTTCTTACCCAAACTTTACAGAGACACAAGAACCCATATCGTAAGCTAGAACATAACAAAAAAGTGCATGAGTAGAGTTGGCTTGGGAAAGTTACCAAAATCCATTGTACTCCATATTAATTAACTTGCCAACGTGGAAAGCCAAACCTGCACTCGTTTCCTGCCCTTCACATGGGCTTCATCAAATTACAACCTACCCATTAAAACATATGTTTCATAAGACTTACCAAAAGCCATACAATTCGAATAAGTGGTAAAGTTATATCCCAAATGATTGTGTAGTCGATACCAGGGTTATTTAACCCCAATACAATAAAACCTTGACTAAATGGTTATGAATAGTTCCATAAATTATATGAATTAGGACATAAACGTATAATATGTCTTTTAAGAGATTAGGAGCATGAGTTTAGCTTCACAATAATAGTGAAACTCCATAGTAATGAAGGTATGCTGAACCTGCAATAAGGAAAAATGAATATGTATATTAGCCATACCGTAAACTCAAGCTATCAATGGGCTAAACACCATATACAAGAGAACGCTTTTTAAAAAATACAATTAATTCATACATCAAATATAAAACCAAATGGAAAACCCAATAGTTCATATAATCAAGTCTTTAAACTTGTAACCATTACAGCGTCAAAGAATGAGGTAGGCAATGTGCTATCACAATTCGTATATGCATATAAAGAATACTTGTTGTGATAAAGAAACAATCTTGTACACACATACTAGTCAAAGTTCATAATAAAAGCAAAAGACATGTGAGATCAATTGATGAAACTACATTTTCTATGTGGTTTTTCTATATTAACCACATAGAAGGATAAAAAATGAAATCAATACAAACAAGGAAAATATCATTTATTTACTCAGTGTTGAAGTTAATTTAACAAAGTACTATGAGAAAATCAAACAAGTAATCAGTGCTACAGTTAGCCTATGTAAGCATGTGATTTACGACAATATCAAGATCTTAACAAAAAAATTAGGATGTATATTTAAGGACATTACAAGGTTATCTAGGCTAAGGCTATTTTCATTGTAAAATAACTTTATTTTAGTCACACATTCATTAAAAGAAGGATGATTTTTCTATCTAAAAAATTATGGTTATTTGTATATTATACATATTCATATATGTGTATAAATTAATAAAGTAAATAATGTTACATATAATCATTTTAAAAGTTGGTTATAAGTATATAGATTAAGCGATCTTTGATCCAGGAGGATACACTCCTCTTAAGAGTGGTGTATTAATGTTTTCTTTAAAAGAAAGTTATTTTGACGTTTACTTGAGTTTGGGCGGTCTCTTAATGGAGACGAGCCCATTAAGTTCGGAAGTAATTGAAGTTTTTGGTTAGGAAAGAAGGGGAAGAAGGGGGACTAAATCTTTATTTTGTTGAGTAGTTAGAGTTGGGAGTCGATCCCTCATGGCGGTTAGGGTTGCGTCTATTGATTTTTTTGTTTCTGTTGTGTGGAAACAAATCCCAAGAGTATGGACAGGTCCAACATCCCTGCATCAATGGAGGACGGTGACATCTCCAACTATTTAATCTTATTATCACTACATTGACAGTCATGCTTCCTAGTTTCATCTCTACCATGAGGAGATAAAGTGATTGAACCCTATCTTTGTCATTATTCTTAGTATTGAATTGATCCAAATTTCAGGGGGCATATGGTCTAAATTCGGATGTGTAAGACATAAAAGCATTAAATGGAGAGGTCTCCCTCTCCCATTCATCATAAAAACATTAAATGGAGAGGCCACCCTCTCCCATCCATGCTATTTGACAACCCATGGTGTTATTCCATGGTATGGCTTCAAGGACCATTGTACCTCTCTCATCCATGGTATTTCACAACCCATGGTATAGCCCCAAGGCACATTTATAAGAAAGCTTTCCTTTTTTCCCTTTCTTTTTATGTAACTAAAGGTATTAGCCACTAAAGTTAGGCTTAGGCTTGTACTCACACACTGGGTCATTCCGGTCTATTACCATTATACCCCTTAACATACTAATATTACCCTATACACAAAACAAAACAAATCAAAATTTAAACCTACAATATTATAAAAATGCCTTAATAATACACCTTATCACAAAATAATTTACACTTCGTAGGCTTAGAAAAACCTAATATTATTAATCCAAAAAAAATCCTTAACATTTGAAGCTAAATTATAAACACCATGAATCATTATTCATGACCTTTTCTTTTTCTTTCCTTGCAATCGCCATAACTTGTTTAGCCTTCATTTCAAAAACAAATTAAAATAGAGCCAACCAGCCACTTGTCGAAGGTTGTGACTTATGCCCATTTTTTCTAGCCAATCTTGACAGAGCACGAGTACTTGTCTTCGTTCAATAAACATATATATGTTTGTTCTAGGATGATTTCCTTTTGAGCTAGGCCTAAGAGAGCAATGCCTTGGACCAATTGAAGAAGCTTTATTATTATTTTCAGGAACACACAAATGAGACGAGATTTGACAAAAGTAGCCTTAACTTTTCAGCATTATGACTCAATCTGAGAGTTGACCTTCTATATTAAAAACTGCAATCTGAACACGGTTCAATTTTTAAGTTACGTGACAAACATGAGACCAGACTTGACAACTCAAGAACGAGTATTTATTTCTGTTGATTGCTTAGAGCCGTTGGTCGTAGTAGCATGCCACGACAACTTCCAGTGTCACAGTTGACGAAATTAAATCTTATTACGCCGTAGGCGTTTTTCAAGGGGACGGTTCCTGTGGATCTTTCGTCGTCTGTCAAGGTTCCTATCCTATCAGGAACCGCCGCCTGTCACTTGCCGGGTCAGCTGCCCTATCCAGTTATTAAAGCCTAATATTAAGCAGCTTGAGCTGAAGTTGCTGTCAGAGATCGACTGAAGCCGTAACAAGCCTATTGCGATCTTCATGGTCCTATAAAAACCGATAAATATTCCGTCACAAAACCTAGCTGCGGGGACCGGATCTCACCGCTAACACTCCCCTGAAAATTGATATTTTGATGTGTTGGTGTTCAATTTTTTTAATTAAATAAAAAATAATTATCAATAAGTTTTTATTGATATGGCCATATGATTATTATAATTAAAGATGGGATATTTATGATTTGAAATATTTTATTTTATTTTTAAATCATTAAAATATAGTTATTTTTTTATAATTTTAAAATTATAAATTATGTATATAGAAAATTTATTTATTTATTACACTGAAGCTGTTATTTAGAAAGACTTGTTCCATAACAAATTTGAATGCCCCAGATATATCCAATTGCATTTTGTTGACTACTCTTATCTACTCTCTAGATCTATACTACCTATAAGGCACAAGCTTGCTAGAAGTTGCTTAGCTTTAAGTAGATTATGGCACAATTCCAATTCTATCTCATTTCCATTTTTGTATAATCATAAATCTTTTTAAAATTTCAATTTTTTTTTTATGTAAGTTCAAAATCTTTTAAATTTTTTTTTTTTTAAATAAGTTAAAAGATTTCTAGAAAAATTATATAGTGTAATTTTTTTTGAAAATTTAGCCATAAAATTATAGTTTTAGGTGGTTGAAATTATATATTTAAATAGTTTATAGAGAAAGATGAAACCATTTCTCCAATCAAATAATATTTTTTGATAATTTAACAAAGCTCCAACATGTTACTGAGATTTGAGAACTCGAAGGGACCCTCCGAAAACACATAAGAAAACTTGCCGCCAAAAACAATGCAAGGAGTGTGAAATGATATATACATGATCTATGTGTTGTTCAAGGGAGGTCAAATAGGAAAATATGGTCAAAGAGAGCATTGTGCTTTCATTTTAGACATGCAATTTTTTCACAGAATGGTACTTTCAATTTTTCCATATAATGTCAACAATCACCATGTAAACCCAAAACATAACTTGTGCTTTTGTTATACTTCTAGATTCCTTTGTATTGATTGTTATTTAATAAGCCATTATGTATTTTTTCACGTGGTTTTTTTAACCATATTTATTTGACCCATATTACGCATGTTTTCACGTGGATTTTTTTATCACATTTATTCTCTCTTTCAAAGGATTAGTTTTTTGCGTAAGATAAATAACAACCAAAATGCCCGGTCTTTCAAGTGATTTTGACGCTAAATCTTGTCCAAAAATTGCAATTTCAGCCATCACAATTTTGTGATCTAGACTAATTATAGGATTTGAGTAATGAGTAAGGGTGTACCCTCTGCACACGCCTATATTAAATTGGGCCACACAAAAACCCCTGAGTTGGAGACGTTATTTTCTTGCATTGTGTCTGCATTGGTGGAAATCTTGTTGACATCATCAATGGGGGAACACCCATTATTCTCTCCCAAAGAAATATATCATTATTTTCCAGGGTAAATTGCCATTGTTATGGATTCTAATTCCCTCTACAGTCGTTGATGATTTCACAACTGCTGGTTGTGATTTCCTGCTGCTTAGGAGATTGGCTTGAGTGCAATATGGCATTTGAGTTAATGGTTTTATGGCGATATGCTTTTTAATCTTGGAACATGTTGGAAAGTAAAATATGTTGTCGACAACTGGAAGATCGCCCCTGGAAAACGAGTTACGAGCATGACATATTTATTTTCTCATAACATTCCAATATTTGAAAATGGTTTACGATGATAGTTGGCCACAAATAGTGCCCATCTTGGGAATGGAAGAGAAACATGCTAGCTCTTGTTTCCTCTAGGTTAAACGTGGCAAACACTGCATTATACCTGGGCAATATGTGGTGCACATGAGGGTGCATGACTACTGGTGTCCCTCCCAACAAGGCATGCAATGAAATTCACATGGTAAATCGTGCGTGGCATGTCTATGTTTAACAAGCTATGATTAACAAGCTATGACATAACATGGTGAATAATCTATGTCATGATGTCCTTGTTTCACATACATTGGTATAGATGATTTGTCGTAAGGAAATTGGATTTACAGACAAATCCTTTAAACACCTTTNGTATGTGTGTGTGTGTATTAAAACATTTATATTGTTATGTAAAAATTCAATATCATGTTTCAAATTACCATTGAAATCCTATGAGTTCTCATAGCAGAGTTGCTTCTAGAGGAGGAGATAGATTAAGGAGAGGTTTAGAGTTGGAATTTGCCATACGGATTCTTGTCGGAAATTGGAAGATTTGAAACCAGGAATCAAAATATTTGGAACCCGAACAATGCTTATTGAAGTTGATATACTCTTGATTTGACATTTTTTGTGTGAATTTAATGGCAAAAAAACCATTCAACACATTTACAAGTGTGTTGATGTCTTTAAGCACATCAAATGGTGATATTTTCAACGAGAAAGATGATTTCAAATCGATGGTGTGTTTAAAGCATGCTTTAAGGTTTCATGGAGGATTAATAAAATAGTTATTTTATACATATTTAAGTAATTATTTTTGTAAACTCTCATTTGTGGCAGAATTAAAATTGTTTACCTCTTGGACAAGAGTTAACTTGCAACCAAGTTCTTGTATCGTGGATTTAAATATGGTGTTAAGGTTACTTGACAAAAACATGACCCTCAAGCATAACTTATTCTCACACAAATTTCCTATGGCACCCTTGGACTACAACAAACTTTGTTCTGGCTGCCAAATGAAGATATGTTACATCTATTAAATGAACCTTATGGACCGTCGTTTGTCAGGAAATCCACATTTTGTCCAATGTATCCATAGGACAACACATATTTAATAGATGGAGGATTACTTCTTATAAGTTGTAAATGTTGGCTGGGCTCCTTACATATTTTGTCGTATGTGCAGGCATGTGATGGTACTATCTTGTTTTCGTAGAACTTCTTACTTGGATGTTGTTCTTCCAAATTTACTTGACAAGTAGTTGATTTTACATTTATGAAATTTGCAATGACTAAATATCATGACTATCTCGTTTTCGTAGAACTTCTTACTTGGGTGTTGTTCTTCCAAATTTATTTGACAAGTAGTTGATTTTACATTTATGAAATTTGCAATGACTAAATATCATGACGACAAATTCTTGCCTTGTCTATACGCCATGCAGTTCTCTCCATTTAAGGCTTTACCTTTTCTTTCTATCTTCTGCCAATAATGGAAGTCTTATAGATCCATTCAAATTCCACAACACTCATTGTCGAGACAAGATCAGGTTCCGTTAATTTGATGGACATCATCTCCTTATCCCACCTTATTTTTTAATTTTTTTTCAAACTAGGTTTTAAGATTTAGGTCCTTTGCAATGTTGGTCACCAAATACGATGTTGTGTATCTCCTGAATCAAACGATTTCTTATTTGGATCCAATTTAATAGATGCCTACTTGCATTAGCCTCCAACTTTAGACCATTTCTATCTTACTCACCTTGCACAACAATGGTCATATAACTAGGGATGCAAAACTAAAAAGTGGAAGAAGATAAGTGTGTATGGACATACATAACCCTTGTAATCATTTTGGAAACAATCTTTCTTCAAAGGGGAATTGTTGTCATCCAACTTTGTTTCTGGAAATTATTGACAAACATCCACAATGCTACACCAACCTTGGAAGAATCAATCCTATTCCAGTCTAGACTAATAGATTCTTTTCAGTAGAGGAGCGCTCTCTATTTGTCACAACAATACATATCTTTGAAATGACCATTCTTGCAAAAAATCATAACAAATACATGCTCCAAGAATTCTCTATTCCTATTGCACGACGCGTTGCATATTTTAGAAATGGTTTAGATGCACATCAAGATGATGACCATCAACTAGAAAAGGAAATATTGATATGTCTCACTTCAAAAAAAAAAAAGGAACACCTTCATTCTCTATGCCTTTAACGCTTAAAATTGCAACCTTCAATCCTTGCAGTCTCGAAAATACCAATGTTGATTGCCAATATAATTAGAGTCGAACTTGATCACTACTTATCCCTTTAGTTTTTTACTCATATATGTATACTTTCTCATATGACAAATTAATGTACATTTAATTTTACTTGCCAATGATTACATGACAAATTAATGTACATTTCATTTTATTTGCCAATGATTACATGGATTTCTGTTTATTGCTTATTAGTACTTGAAACCGAGTTTTTCTTTCAATTTCATCGACTACTGTACCTTCCATGGATTCGTTAGACTTTCTTTCAAAACATAAAATTATATTATCTACATACACATAACTTTCTCTCATTTTACAACATATCGAAGTTCTCTTCGACATTTCATTTCCCCCGCTTTAGGGGTATGCTAGGTATAAGAAAGTGTGAGTGTGAAATATAGATAAACACATCAAAAGGGAATACAAATTATATAGATTGAGATCTAAGCGTTCACACGACATAAATTAATAAGATGAACAATGAATAAAGTTTTTATACACATAATAAGTTGGTAAATTTAAGTCGGTAAATTTAGCAGCAAAGTTGCATATTTTTTGTCTTTAGATTTGAAATCTTAAACCATAGTGAAATCGCTTTGACCTCTGTCCTTAGCTACATAAACACTAGAGGTTTGCCAACGTTTGTAGGAATTGCCTTCAATTTTCGAGAGGAACTGCCCTTTAATTATGAACCAGTCAATGCCTTAGGAAGGCTATATAGAAAACAAGTGCAGTGCTGCATTAAGAAATAAACAGATAGCGAGAAACCCTCTGGGATTGGCCATAAATGAGACTCACAAAAAACAAGAGATTCAAGAATTGATGGATTCTCAACAATTTTGCAATGAAACAAGTAACACAGGGGAACTCTTTTAATGATATTGAACTATATAAATTTATCATAGAAATGATATCGTAGATTTGAGCAGAGTCGTCTAGGTTGAATTGGAAATTTTCTCAAGGTGAAACGTTCCTGCCACATGTTAAGAAATAATTATAAAATTCAGAAATAGGTATGAATGCGGTGTAATAGTTGACAACATATATACACAATACTTGTGAACCTGACACGGGGACCCAGGACACGTGGATTCAAGTGTCTGACACGGACATGTTGACCCTCAGAATCTGGACACGTAGGACACATTATATATATATTTGAAAAAAATTATATATATTAAAAATTTAAAATTATAGACATATAGATCCACTTTTTTACAAATATTCAATATAAATCAGAATCAATGCACATTTAACATTAGTATTACACATTTACAAATCAAATCAGTAATCACAATCATATTATGAGACACATAGATATCATAGTCATAGATCAAGATGTCAATACTCATGAGTCAAAACCATATTTCTCATTAAGTCATGAAAATCAAAATGTATACAGTATAGTCATATAATGTATTACATAGATAATAGAATGTCACTGGTAATAGTAAATACAAAAAGGTGTAGATCAAAATAGAAGAATGAAGAGTCTCATCTATCAATAGTCCTCATCCCCCTCCATGCCTGAATCAACAAACTCATCACTACTATCCTCCTCCCCCTCCTCCTCCTCCTCCTCCTCCTCCTCCTCAACCATGATAGGATCAATATCCACTAGTGTGGAGGATGACCCCTCCAAATGATCACTATCATCAAATGTCACCGGCTCTAGCACTGGATCATTAAGATCCATGTTGGATAATTCCAACTCAATACTGCTGTCAAAACCCATATCATCAGGAAATACATCCCACATATTTGTATTTCCCTTCACCCACTCCTCCCTCTTCCTGTAAATAAGACAAATGTTGGTGTGCACATACACCATCATCTCTACTCTAAACTTCTCAATCCTTCTCTTTTTCAAACTATACAAGTTTCCATATGTCCTCCAATTCCTCTCACAACTAGAGGATGATGTAACTTGAGAGATGATCCTCAAGGCTAGCTTCTATAGAATAGGGCATGTTTCCCCATGAATTTCCCACCAATTATAGGGCTTCTTAACTCCCCTATCTCCAACCACATCATGGCCTCCAAATATCCCAGTAGCATAGGAAAACTCTACAAAGCCCACCTCCACCTCATCAATTAAGTCTCTATCCTGAAATAGCGGCCTAAATGCTATCTTCGTCCCCTATGAAATCTCTCCATCCATGTGAGGAGGGACTCTATGTGAGGTCCCACCGGTGAGCCATTCCTGACTGTATAACTTGGGGTTCAAGGAGTGGGCCAAGAAATGCAAAGGTGTACAATTCTTATCCCACCTAGAGATAAGAATATCTTGAATGGTGGACCATAGGTTCTCTGCTGATGTCTCATACTCGGGACACTCATTCTCCATAACAATGGTCCTCATGGACTCAATCATGTAATCCCACCCCTCATAAACATCCGTTAGGATGGGTTGGTTTGTGTCTGCAAAGCGTAACAAAGAAATGAGTGGCTCCATGATCTTAATGGTAATATCCACCTCTCCCACCAAACATCATCCAATACTGTGTCTTGCACCTTTTTTGAAGCACTTTGATCTGTCTTTCTCCAAAAAGACCAATACTCTAAAATCACCATGGACCCAAGAGTGGTTTTGACCTCCCTCAACCTCTTGAGCATGATGAATGAGGAAGAAAATCTAGTATCTGCAATCTTCAGCAATGAAAGATGTGTGTACTCTTTGTAGATGGTGAGGGAATTTGTATGGTTTTGTACAAAGTTACGGATATGGCGTGCATCCTCAATAACGTTTCCAATCCATGTCACATCTGAAGAAATGGATTTGAGTGCTAAATTCAAGCAATGGACAATGCAAGGTGTCCAAAAAACCTATAAGAGCAAAAAAGACAAGTATAAATGACTGTACAACACTAACAAGTTAACAACTCAAATCATTAACAATGAAAGGTGTCATAAATGAAAATACCTGTGGATATTTAGTTTTCACAATCATGCCAGAGGCCTTGCAAACATATGCACTATACGTGATGATTTGTACACAAGAATCAACACCTACTTATTCAATGGTTTTGATGAATAACTCACCCATAAAATGTGCATCCTTGTATTTCCCAAGAGCATCCACCGCTTTCAAGAACACCGGTCCATTTTGGGAAGATACCATGAAATTTATGAGTGGATGGTGTGCTGGATCCGTCCATCTATAAAAAACAATACTCACTCTGTTAGGATATTTAGACACTTAGGATTTAGTTAAGATCAACTTGTGTAATATATCCGTTAGGTAAAAGTGTGTTTATTTAGTATGTATTAGTATGCATTTGTAAATATTCTAATTTGATGGTCATGATATGTTCTAGACATAGAGTGATCCAATGGTTCAACTTCTCTTAGATCATACCTACCATTGATCTGTGGCTTAACACCCGATTGGTCTATGATCTCTATTTAAAGAGCATAGAGGGTCTTTGGCTAGTTGATCGATTATGAGAAGCTCCCGTGACTTTCTTTCTTTTGCATAATAAATTGCTCCAAGTAGCTATTTGGCTGGGGCCGTGGACTATTTCCCTCTCGAAGGTTTTAACCACGTGACAAACATCGGTGTGTTGATTTGTGATCTATTTGTGTGAAGCGGTTGCTCAAGGTGTTCGTTCTTTTGGGAGTACCCTGTGTACCCGAAGAGCGTTTATGAAGAGCTGCTTTAAGTTTTGATCAAGATCTGGAACCAGTGTTGCCGAAACTTTGAAAGGGTTTTTGGTTCTAGATTTTCTGTGCATTTGTGGCCTGTGGGAGTTTTTCCTTTGCGTTTGGAGCATCATTTTCATTGGGAAATAGTTTTCGTTTCATTGAAAACGATTTACGTTTGTTCCAGAAACACCCATTTCGGCAAATCTGAAGGTATAATGTTACAGTGACAGATTTGTTTTATTAAAAATAAAAAAACTCTCATATTTTATCAGTTTTATTATTAGATATTTACTATTTTAGTCTCAGACTGTTGCCTTCCCCGACTACATATGCTCTTTGTCGTGCACCTTGTGCGATCACGGCTAATCAGAAACAGCAAGGGAAAGTTTTTTTTTCTTGTCTTCTCGGCTACGTATGCTCTTTGCCATGCACCTTGTGTGATCACAGCAAATCAGAAACAACGAGAAAAATTGAAAACATAGACTTTCCGAGTAAGCTAACCAAGATCTAACCCCATTGTGTGGAAAACATTTTTTTTTGTTTTTGTTTTTCGTTTTTTTTGTGATTTGCAAGAAAATAAGGCAAGCACAGAGAACGAGAAAGAAGAGTAAAAATAAATAAAAATCCGCCTTCCTCTTTCCATTCATTTACGTACCTTTTAAACTTATCTCACTTGGTCCAAAGTTGCTTTATTCCTTAATAGGTCTTGAGTTCAAGTTTTATTACACTACTTTTTAGTGCATGCAATTTCTATTTTCAAGTTACTTTATTGTAAAAGTGCATCTCACATAAATAAAATAAAATAAAAAGTGAGTCACTTAAGTCTTTTAATTTATTGCCGTACTATTTAAAAGTAACATTATTGTAAAAGTGAACATCACTTATTCTACAAAAGGTGATTCACTTAAAAACAACTTTATTGTAAAGTGATTGTCAAAGGTTGATCTTGGGAAGAGGGGAGTTCTTTTTTTTAGTTCGTCAAGTTAATATCTGCCACGTCACTATTGGGGACATCTTCAACATTTTCTTTGATCAAGCATAACTTCATCATCCAGAATCAGTTTTCAGTGCCGTTTTTTTTTTAAACCGCATATTGTAGAAAAACTGAGTTTTACTGTTTGCTGGTTTAAATGAACATTTTGTGGTTTTCACTTCAGCCGGTTATGCATAGGCTGAAAGCTACTTAAAAATTTGCTGAACAATTTTAAACACACAGTAAAAACTTCACTAACAGGCTGAAAAACACATTTGAACAGTCACACAATAAAAATTTGACTCAGAGATTTTTGGCTAAATAAGCCCTGGAAAAACCCCCACGGGGAAAACCAGTCAGAGAGAGGAGAGAGATTTTATTATTTTCTTCAGCAAAAATCAGACATTAAATTTATAGTCAAAAATTCCAACTTATCTCAACCCAGATTTTGACCAGCAGCAGACTGTCTCGATTTCTGTGCATGAACAGCACCTCGATTTCTGAGCCAATAGTACAGTAATAAATGCAGGCCGTACACTTCAAACTGACCTCGATTTCTATGCAAAATCGTACAGCATTTAATGCAGGGCCGTACCCTCGATTTCTTTGCTGTCCGTACCCTCGATATCTGTGCAAATTTAATGCTGTCTGTACAGCAATAAATGCAGTCCGTACAGACCTAAACTCTTTGATTTATGTGCAGGAAAAATAAATGCAAAACCGTACAGCATTAATGGCAGATGTACTCCTCGATTTCTGTGCACATTAAATGCAGTCGTACAGCATTAATGGGGCCATACTCTCCTCTCGATTTCTGTGCCTGAGTTAATGCTCCTGTACTCCTCTCGATTTCTTTGCATGTATTTTCTCTGGAAAAATGAACAAACCCTCCTTGTCCTCCTTCTCTCTCACGCTTCTCTCTTCTCATGAAAAATGAAAAGTGATTGTCCTTTTGCCTCCCTCATGCTTTTTGTTTGACCTAAGTGAGTTTCTAATCCAACGGTGGAAAAGAGATCTAATCCAATGGATGAGAATCAATGAGAGTAAAAATCCATTTTATTTAATTCACATAAATAAAATTACTCACTCACTTAAATTTATCAAAAAGTGACTTTATGTTTATAAAGTCTCATTAAGTGACATTTAATGTGAGGGTCACTTTTTTTTCCTCTTAAAGTGACTTAGGAAAAATAAAGTCACCTAGGGAACATCTGCCTAGGTACAAAACTAACACTCCCTCTTGCTGAGGAAGGTGTTCCATACACTCCCAACTTATCTCTGAAGAAGACAAACTTTCCCCTCCCCAAAGACTTCGTCAGGATATCTGCAACCTACTCATCAGTGGATACATATCGAAGCTCAACTGCCCCTCTCTGAACGTAGTCTCGAATGAAATGGTATCTGATCTCTATGTGCTTTGACCTGTCATGGAACACTAGATTCTCAGAGAGCTGAATGCAACTCTAATTGTCACAGTAGATCACCATAGGCCTAAGCTCCTGATCAAACAAATCTACCAAAAGCTTGCGAAGCCACAGTGCTTCACAAGTAGCCTGACTGGCTGCCATATACTCAGCCTCAGCAGAACTCAATGCAAAGGACTTCTGTTTCCGACTGAACCATGACACTGCTGCCGAGCCCAAATTGAAACAACAACCGGAAGTGCTCTTCCGATCCCGCACACAACCTGCCCAGTTTGAATCTGTGAATCCAACCAAGCCAACTCCATCCGAACCCCTGTAGTCCAGACCATAGTCCACTATCCCTGCAAGATACCTCAATATGTGCTTTGCAGCTGTCCAGTGCACACTCCTAGGCTCAACCATGAACTGGCTAAGAGTGTTCACCGCAAAACACAAGTCTAGCCTGGTGTTGACCAGATACATCAACGACCTAATAAGCTGACGATATATAGTGGGGTCCACCAACTTGCCCTCGGAAGCATGGAGTTGCTTCCAGTTGGTGATCATAGGTGTACTCATAGGCCTGCAGTCCTCCATCCGAAATCTCCTTAGAATATCAGCTGCATACTTTCCCTGTCCAAGGAAAATATGCCCAGGCTCCTGCCATACCTCCATTCCCAAATAATAATGCATCAACCCAATATCGGTCATCTCGTACTCCGATGCTAGGTCTCTCTTGCAATGTGCAATGAGACGCTCAGCACCTGTGATGAAAAGATCATCAACATACAACAGAAAAATGAGCGGGTCTCCCCCAACCACAATGAAGTAAAGGTTGGGATCAGCCTCACTCTTCTGAAATCCCATCGATGTCAGATAAGCATCAATCCTAGAGTACCAAGCTCTGGGAGCTTGCTTTAGTCCGTACAAGGCTTTCTTCAGCTTGCACACATGAGAATCTCTCCCATGAATCTCGAATCCCTATGGCTGCTCTAGATAAACCTCCTCCAGCAGAAGACCATTGAGAAATGCAGTCTTCACATCCATCTGGTGGATCTTCCAACCCATCTCTGCTGCTATAGAAATCACTGCCCTGATGGAAGAATATCGAGCAACTGGAGCAAAAGTCTCATCATAGTCGACTCCCTCAACCTGTGAGAACCCCCGCGCCACAAACCGAGCCTTGTACTTCTCCACACTACCATCCGCAGCACGCTTTACCTTGTAAAGCCATCTGGAAGTCACAACTGACTTCCCCTCCAGTCTCGGTACTATCTCCCAAGCATCATTCTTCATGATGGAATGATACTCTTCCATCATGGCATCTCTCCATACCAGATGCTGGGAAGCCTCCTCAAATGTGGATAGCTCAGAGTCACGAAGGCATGCAACAAGAGCCATATCTCCTCTGTCCAGCACCACACCAAGCCTTTCTGGCTCCACTACTGTCCTGATCCTCTCCTGAGGTCTGCCAAATGCCTCTGCTTCCTTCAAGGTCTCCTGAAGCCACTTAGGATTCCTCTTCCTTGAAGGCTGCTCCTCCTCATCTGATGAAGTCCCTGTACCTGAAGGTCCAACACCCCGAGGACTAGTAACGGATGAACCTATGCCCGCTGATGCTGTAATCTGAGGACTCAAACCTGTACCTGTCCCTGAAGTGCCAGCCACCTGGACCACTAAACCTGTAGATGCTGTGCCCGTACCCTGTGATCCAGTCCCTCCAGAAACCTGTGGACCTATAAGATGTATCGAAGAAGCCTGTACCAGCTGAGGTGTGGGAGATGGTGTCTCCCCCTGCTCTAACTCTCTGGACTTCCTGAAGGCTCTCTCCTCATCAAACTTTACTTCCCGACGGAAAACAACTTTTCGCGAACAAGGTAAGTAAATCTGATAAGCCTTCGAAGTCTCATCATATCCCACAAAGATACCTCTCTCTGCAGTGGGATCAAACTTCATCCTCTTCTCAGAAGGGACGTGAGAGTAAGTCATCGAGCCAAATATGCGAAAATGGCTCACCTCAGGCTTCTTGCCCGAATACATCTCCTCAGGAGTCTTGCTCCCCACTGCCCTGTGAGGACTCCTGTTCTGCAGATAAACTATAGTACTACATGCCTTAGCCCAAAGAAAGAAAGGTAATCCTTGATCATGGAGCATCGCTCTGGCTACCCCCACAATCGACCTGTTCTTCCTTTCTGCTATTCCATTCTGCTCAGGAGTGTAAGGAACCGTCAGCTGTCTCTGAATGCCCTCCTAACTGCAGAAAGAACTGAAATCCTTGGAGGTATACTCACCCCCATTATCCAATCTCAAGATCCAGATCTTTCTCCCTGTCTGCTTCTCCACAAGGGCTTTGAACCCTTGGAAGACACTCAACATAAGCTCGGACTTCTTGCTCCTCAAGAAGTAGATCCAGGTCTTCCTGGAGTAGTCATCAATAAAGCTGATATAGTACCCAAAGCCTGTCAAAGAACGTGATGGCATGGGACCGCATATATCAGTATGAATAATATCAAGCACCCCAGCAGCTCTTGTGTCACTGCTCGGAAAAACAGTCTTGGTGTACTTTCCCAAAGCACACCCTCTGCACACATCCTCCTGCTCAGTGCTGAACTCTGGTAAACCTGTAACCATGCTCCTCAGCAATCTAAGAGCTGGGTGATGAAGGTGGGCCATCCTCCGATGCCAGAGCTCACAAAGCTCACTGCTGCTGCTATGTGCCAAGGCACACTGTGGCTGAAACAATAGCTTGTACAACCTTCCACACCTAACTCCAATATCCATGGAACTGGACATACCTGTGGCCTTGGGATACACCTGTACTCTCCCATATGAAAAGCACACCCCAAGACCCCTGTCCTCAATAGTGGAAACTGATACAAGGTTCTTTTTCAGCCCAGGGACATACAACACATCCCGCAGAGTCATGGGACTCATAGACTCCCTCTGAAATGTGATGGTCCCCCGACCAACAGCTCTCACAACGGTGTTGTCTCCAAGGACAACCTCCACATCTCTACCTGCCTCTGATAACTCTGAGAACACCTCTCGAGCTCCAGTCATGTGGCTCGAGGCTCCATTGTCAATGTACCAGGTAGAAGAGGTGGATGGGCCCCCGCGATGTCCTGCCAACAAGGAATGCTCGCTGTCCATATCCATATCTATGCTGGTGGCTAAAGATACTCTCTCTCTCTCCATCTATCCAGCATAAAGGGAAAAATCCCTCTGAAATGCAACACTAAAATCATCAACCTCTGCTGAGGCTGCAGTCTGCTGTCCCTATCCCTTCTTCTTCTTCTTCCTTGGACACTGTGAGGCATAGTGTCCAAACGCCTGACAAGCATAGCACTTGATTTTACTCAAGTCCTTCTTCTGCCCACTTTGATGCTGTTGCTGGTGCTGTTTGGCCCCACCCTTCTTAGGACCCTTCTTCTTCTTACCCTTGGCTACCAAAGCCACATCCTCATCATCAGCCCCTCTCTGAGAAGTACTACCCTGTACAAGACCTCTCCTGGTCTCCTCCTACACAAAGTCATCCCAAAGCCTCTCCCAGTCAGGTAGGTTCTCTCTGCCCACTATAGCTTGCACAAAGGCACCCCAGGACTTTGAAGCCCCATTCACTGCGGTGCGGACAAGCTCTGTAGGGGCAACCTTCTCCCCAACCGCTGCAAGTTCATCCTGAAATGCATAAATCCTAGTAAGGTAAGATGTGACTCCCTCACCCCCATTCATCCTTATGCTCTTGATTTTTTCTCTGAGAACCATTTTCCTGTTCTCATTAGAACTCTCATACAGGCTAGTTAAGGCTGTCCACATCTCATGTGCCCTATCCTTACCTGAAATGTGAGGGATAATGTGATCTTTAACCGCATCAAGAGTAATCCTTCTAGCTTTACAGTCTAGCTTGTTGAAGGCTGAAAGGGCTGCTGCATCAGTAGATGTAGGAATGGTAATCGAATTTGCTGTAGTGTTCCTAACTACATCCGGCCATAGCTCATGCTCTTCAAGCAATAGCAAAATTCTGGCCTTCCATGGCACAAAACTCCCTGTCCCATCCAACCTATCCTCCAATCTAAGTCCTGTATCCATCTTCTCACCAACCAAACAAAATGCTGCTCACTGACAGAAGTAAAATAACAAAATTTCTGAATTCTGGAAATTACTGTGTGTCTGCAAAAATCATTGTTTTCTGCCCCCTTTGCTCTGATACCATGTAGAAAAACTGAGTTTTACTGCTTGCTGGTTTAAATGAACATTTTGTGGTTTTCACTTCAGCCGGTTATGCATAGGCTGAAAGATACTTAAAAATTTGCTGAACAATTTTAAACACATAGTAAAAACTTCACTAACAGGCTGAAAAAACACATTTGAACAGTCACACAATAAAAATTTGACTCAGAGATTTTTGGCTAAATAAGTCCTGGAAAAACCCCCACGAGGAAAACCAGTCAGAGAGAGGAGAGAGATTTTATTATTTTCTTCAGCAAAAATCAGACATTAGATTTACAGTCAAAAATTCCAACTTATCTCAACCCAGATTTTGACCAGCAGCAGACTGTCTCGATTTCTGTGCATGAACAACACCTCGATTTCTGAGCCAACGTACAGTAATAAATGCAGGCCGTACACTTCAAATTGACCTCGATTTCTATGCAAAATCGTACAGCATTTAATGCAGGGCCGTACCCTCAATTTCTGTGTTGTCCGTACCCTCGATATTTGTGCAAATTTAATGATGTTCGTACAGCAATAAATGCAGGCCGTACAGACCCAAACTCCTCGATTTCTGTGCAGGAAAAATAAATGCAAAACCATACAGCATTAATGGCATCCGTACTCCTCGATTTCTGTGCGCATTAAATGCATCCGTACAACATTAATGGGGCCGTACTCTCCTCTTGATTTATGTGCCTGAGTTAATGCTCCTGTACTCCTCTCGATTTCTGTGCATGTATTTTCTCTGGAAAAATGAACAAACCCTCCTCGTCCTCCTTCTCTCTCACGCTTCTCTCTTCTCATGAAAAATGAAAAGTGATTGTCCTTTTGCCTCCCTCATGCTTTTTGTTTGACCTAAGTGAGTTTCTAATCCAACGGTGGAAAAGAGATCTAATCCAATGGATGAGAATCAATGAGAGTAAAAATCCCTTTTATTTAATTCACATAAATAAAATTACTCACTCACTTAAATTTATCAAAAAATGACTTTATGTTTATAAAGTCTCATTAAGTGACATTTAATGTGAGGGTCACCTTTTTTTCCTCTTAAAGTGACTTAGGCAAAATAAAGTCACCTAGGGAACATCTGCCTAGGTACAAAAACTAACACATATGTTTTCGAGCTCTTTGCATTTAGACAGTTAGTTTCTATTCTTTCAGCCATTATTTTACACTATGGTCACCCCTTGTGATATTATACTTACAAGTTCTAACTGTTTCTTATGGAAATCTCGTATGGAGGATGTTCTACGAAGTAGGGGACTTTTTAGGATAACCTCAGGGAAAGAAACAGAAACCACTGATGATGATAAGAAAATTAAATGGACAAATAGATGTGATGAAGCTCGTGGATTTATTGGGAAGTAAATATCTACTGATTTGCGATTCCACATATCTAGAATTGATGAACCTGATATAACTTGGGAAAAGTTGGAATCTGTGTTTGGTAAACACAATGAAATTCGGGGTCATCAACTTGAGAATGAGTTGCTTTCCTTGAATCCAAATGATTTTTCATGCATTCAAGACTATTTATCTAAGTATAAAACTCTTAGACTCTTATGTGCAGAATGCAAGATTAAGAAAGAAGACAAACAATTTATTTATCATATTCTTTCCAAACTTGGACCTGCATATTCTATTTTTGTATCTACATTCTACTCCATGAAAGAATTCTTGACTGCACCTAGCTATCAAGAGCCTAGTCTTGAATGATTTTGTGATTCCTTAATTAGAGAGCAAGATAAGCTCATTCACCTTGGAATAATTAACAATGCAGATACATCTGGGAAAGCCTCATTGTCACAACAGAAAGAAAAGTCCAAGCCTCCCAAGAAACAAAATTTTCACAATAATAAGCCAAACAACAAGGGTCCCAAACCCTCTCAGTCAGCTCCTTCTTTAAAAAATGACAAAGGATCCAAGCCAAAAGGAAAGAAGACTGAGCGCCATTGCAATTTTTGTGGGAAATATAATCATGATGAATCTAAATGTTTCAAGAAGATGGAAGCCTTGGAAGCAGCAATGAAGAAGCACCACATCAGCCTATATTGGTCTTCATAATTTAACTCTCATGGACATGCACTTTGTGCTTCTGATTACTCTTACACTGCATCTTCTTCTTCTACTTCAAACAAATGGCTCATTGATTCTAGAGCATCTTATCAGATGGCTAAGGATCAAGCCATCTTTTCTACTATGCATGAATGTAACACCAAACAAATATTTGTTGGTGATGATAGATCTCTAAGTGTTGTAGGATCTGGAACAGTTCTAGTAGAAAATGGTCATTTCAGTGATGTATTATGTGTTCCAAAAATTTCCAAGTTGTTATCAGTCTATCAAATTACTCATTCAGGTGAAGGTAAAACTATGACGTTTACACCTCACCAAGTTGTAATCAAGGATTTTAAAAATCCTCAAAATGTCCTTGCTACTGGAATTGTTGATGATATTACCAGATTGTACAAACTTAACAACTTTGGGGCATCACCTTTTCCTTCAGTTTTTGTTGCTCATAGTGATAACTTAAGCAAAACTTTGGCATCAGGGATTTGGTCACTTAAATTACCGCTTATTGCAATAACTATGTAAAGACAATATGGTGACTGGTCTTCTGATGGTATCTTGCAAGGATGGTTTTTGTTCCGGTTGTGTACTCAAAAAACATCATCGAGACAGTTTTGACAAACATGCCTCTTGGCACACCTCAGTGATCCAGGAGGATCCAAGAAGGAAAATTTGTTGTAACTAAGAATTCATGAGAAACATGTGAAGGGGGTCTTCTCAAGCTATATAAACCCTCTTATTCTCCATTTGCCAGGTCATGCTTTGGAGTGGAGACTTTGTAGCTAAAGGAGAGAAGGGAGATTGTGTAGCTCTGCAGGAGGAAGGTACAAGTGATTATACTCATTTTACACCGTCTTCAAGCTTCGGAGTTGCTAGAAGCAGTCTTGTTGTGTTTTGGGCAGCGGTTCTCTTCTTGACCATTGTCACCAAGGTCATGCTTTGGAGTGGAGATTTTGTAGCTAAAGGAGAGAAGGGAAATTGTGTAGCTCTGTAGGAGGAAGGTACAAGTGTTTATACTCATTTTACACCATCTTCAGGCTTCAGAGTTGCTGGAAGCAGTCTGGTTGTGTTTTGGGCAGCGGTTCTCTTCCTGACCATTGTCGCCAAGGTCATGCTTTGGAGTGGAGACTTTGTAGCTAAAGGAGAGAAGGGAGACTGCGTAGCTCTGCAGGAGGAAGGTACGAGTGTTTATACTCGTTTTACACCGTCTTTAGGCTTCGGAGTTGCTGGAAGCAGTCTGGTTGTGTTTTGGGCAGTGGTTCTCTTCCTAACCATTGTCGCCAAGGTATCGTTGTATCGTTGCCATGTATTTTGCCTTATGTTGAGATTATCGATCGACCCTCCTATTAAGAAGCAGGCCCGGAGATGTAGTCCATCCTGGACGAACTCCGTTATCAACTTGTTGTCTTTATGTGCGTATTGTCTATGCTGTTTGGTTCTCTTCTTATGGATTTGTGAGCTTCATTCATGCTCTTTATGCAATTCATGTTAACGTCATAGAGTAGCAAAGATCTTGTTTTCAAATCAAGTGGTATCAGAGCAAGCAGACAAGTGTTGCAGGTTGTGGACTGTTATGAGCAAAATTTTGCAGTGTGCAAAAATCCAAGAATTGGAAGCAGTTTGTGCAGGCACCAATGAAGCAAGAAGTATATGAGCATACTTGCAAGAATCTTTTGGTGACCAAAAGCCTTCCCAGTGGGGAGGAATGATCCGGGAGGATCTAAAAAGGCCAATTTTTAAAATCATCATATTGCAACAAAAATAGTACCATGTTGAAGATCTCATCAATCCGATTCCAACAGTGCAAACGGCGTGTCAAACGGACTCCGGATGCAAAAGATATTGCGTTTTGAAATTTGGCCCCACTGCAGGGAAAATTTTGGCTGAAGTGAAGGGATTGGTTGGTAAGAGTGTGACTTTGGTTTTATTCATGCATTTGTCATGCAAACATATTATCATCTATTGCGTCTATCCTGCAGAATATTTTGTGGCGTAGCTCGAGGTTCGTGGCTCGTAGAGTCAGTTGAAAGAGTGCGATTTGCAACATTAAGCAAGTCTTTGATCCGCTCAAGGTTCGTGGCTCGTAGAGTCAGTTGAAAGAGTGTGATTGGCTACATTGGGAAAATATATTCATGTCCAAATTTGGAAACTTCTCGAGACAAAGGAGGCAGGCATTTTCTTGCTTGATTTCTCATCCCAAAGGACAAAGGTGAAGGGATTGGTTGGTAAGAGTGTGACTTTGGTTTTATTGATGCACTTGTCATGCAGACATATTGTCGTCTATTGAGACTATCCTACAGAAGATCATGTGGTGTAGCTCGAGGTTCATGGCTTGTAGAGTCAGTTGAAAGAGTGTGATTTGAAACATTATGCAAGTATTTTATCTGCTCGAGGTTCGTGGCTCGTAGATTCAGTTGAAAGAGTGTGATTGGCTACATTGGGAAAATATCTTCATGTCCAAGTTTGGCAACTTCTCGAGACAAAGGAGGCAGGCATTTTCTTGCTTGATTTCTGCAGTCTTCGATTGAGTCCTATAGCTTGTGCACTTATGTGACCCATCAGAGGTAGTTATGGTGCGGTGGTAGAGATGAACAGATGATGAAGACTCTACAGGTGAATCCATTGTGATGTATCTTATGTATTTGTGCATCTTTGCAATGGATTGGTCACTCTATTTTGGAGTAGGCCCGGAGACGTAGCCAGGAGATCTGGTGAACTCCGTAATCAAATCGTGTCCCTAATGTGCTTGAATGATTTTTCATTTTCATGTGGATGATTCTATGTTACACACTTATATTATGCTCATGTTCACTTGTACTAATGTCAGAAAAACGATCCTATTGGTCCCGATTGTTTCGAGCAGGTTCGATGACTTTCCAGGCTCGCCCCCAGGATCAAATCAAGTGGTATCAGAGCAGGAGAGGATGAAAGTAGAAGGAAAGAAGCTCAAGCCTATTAGATATGGTCCCTTCACCATCTTGGAGAATATTGGGATGAATGCTTTTCGCTTAGAGCTACCGCCATACATGTAGATCTACTCAGTGGTGAATGTGGAGAACTTGAAACTCTATGAGCCTCCCATGATCATGGATGAAAGGGAGAATGTCTCATTGCCATCAGTTGATGAATTTGCTCCTGAGTACATGGATGAGCTAAAGGAAGATGTCATCTTGGACAGAAGAACAAGGACTTCTCGCAGAGGTGATGTTGATTATCTTCGAGTGGGCATCAAAGGCACTCATCCAAGCAAAGCCAAGTGGATCGAGAAATAGAAAGTGAGGGAGCAATTCCCTCACCTATCTGTTGATTAGTAAAGGCTTTTGGAGGCCAAAAGCTTCTCAGTGGGGAGGAATGATCCAGGAGGATCCAATAAGGAAAATTTGTTGTAACTAAGAATTCATGAGAAACATGTGAAGGAGGTCTTCTCAAGCTATATAAACCCTCTTATTCTCCATTTTCCAGGTCATGCTTTGGAGTGGAGACTTTGTAGCTAAAGGAGAGAAGGGAGATTGCATAGCTCTGCAGGAGGAAGGTATGAGTGTTTATACTCGTTTTACACCGTCTTCAGGCTTCGGAGTTGCTGGAAGCAGTCTTGTTGTGTTTTGGACAGCGGTTCTCTTCCTGACCATTGTCGCCAAGGTCATGCTTTGGAGTGGAGACTTTGTAGCTAAAGGAGAGAAGGGAGATTGCGTAGCTCTGCAGGAGGAAGGTATGAGTGTTTATACTCGTTTTACACCGTCTTCAGGCTTCAGAGTTGTTGGAAGCAGTCTGGTTGTGTTTTGGGCAACGATTCTCTTCCTGACCATTGTCGCAAAGGTCATGCTTTGGAGTGGAGACTTTGTAGCTAAAGGAGAGAAGGGAGACTGCATAGCTTTGTAGGAGGAAGATACGAGTGTTTATACTCATTTTACACTGTATTCAGGCTTCGAAGTTGCTGGAAGCAGTCTGGTTGTGTTTTGGGCAGCAGTTCACTTCCTGACCATTGTTGCCAAGGTATCATTGTATCATTGCCATGTATTTTGCCTTATGATGAGATTATAGATCGGCCCTCCTATTGAGAAGCAGGCCCGGAGACGTAGTCCATCCTGGACGAACTCCCTTATCAACTTGTTGTCTTTATGTGCATATTGTCTATGCTGTTTGGTTCTCTTCTTATGGATTTGTGAGCTTCATTCATGCTCTTTATGCAATTCATGTTAACGTCATAGAGTAGCAAAGATCTTGTTTTTAGATCAAGTGGTATCAGAGCAGGCTGACAAGTGTTGCAGGTTGTGGACTATTATGAGAAAAATTTTGTAGTGTGCAAAAATCCAGGAATTGGAAGTAGTTTTTGCAGTCACCAATGAAGCAAGAAGTAGATGAGCATACCTGCAAGAAGCGTTTGGGGACCAAAAGCCTTCCTAGTGGGGAGGAATGATCCGGGAGGATCTAAAAACACCAATTTTCAAAATCATCATATTGCAACAAAAATAGTACCATTTCGAAGAGCTCGTCAATCCGATTCCAATGGTGCAAACGACGTGTCAAACGGACTCCGGATGCAAAAGATATTGCGTTTTGAAGTTTGGCCCCAACAGGGAAAATTTTGGCTGAAGTGCCACGTGGAACTCCCTCAAGCTGCCACGTGGTAGTCAAAAAGAGCATTCTGCTGACATGGCCTGATGATTTGGCATGATGACATGGCATGCTAAATGGCATGATGATGTGGTATGATGACATGGCATGCTGATGTGGCATGGTGACATGGCATGATGATGTGGCATGGTGACATGGCATGCTAAATGGCATGATGATGTGGTATGATGACATGGCATGCTGATGTGGCATGGTGACATGGCATGATGATGTGGCATGGTGACATGGCATGATGAAGTGGCATGATGAATAGCATATATGCATTTGTGCTTGAAATTAGTTTTAGGACATTCATGCATTTACTCATGAGAAATTGTAAAATGATTAATATTTGAAGTGAGTGGAAAAATTACTCACATATTACTCATTTATTTTATTCCTTGAGTTGTTATGAAGTTAATGCATGGTTGTAACCAAAAACAAACATGCCATATTTGTAAAGCAGTTGTAACAAGTTGGTTTATGGTTGAAAAACTAACATGCTATTTAAAAAAGAGATTTTTTTATGTAATGGATTATTGTTGGATTTTGTAAATGTCATTATGGGGAAGTAACTAAATGTGAAAACCCATGGGCATGTGGGCATGAACCATATTTTTGGTTTATGTTCTTAAAAGCCAAACCAATTTGTAACTAATCCCAATTTGGAGAATCACATGTATCATGCCACCAAGAGTAGCTTCTCCTATTTAAGCACTTGTCATGTGCATTTGAAGGGAGCTCAAGTTTGGAGAGATGTAGCCCATAGAGGAAGCAAGCATCTGAGAGGCCCCATTGGGGGCCTCCATTGGAGAAGCTTGTGGAGAGGCTCCAACCTTGTAGTTCCAACTCAGAGAGCAAGCATGGATCCATCATGTCTGAAGGTGATCCAGCGTAGGAGACAAAGAAGCAGAGTCAGTTCGAGGAGGCAACATTTCAATTTGCATTTGAAGGCAAGTAATGACCATCTACACTCTCATCCCAAAGGACAAAGGTGAAGGGATTGGTTGGTAAGAGTGTGACTTTGGTTTTATTGATGCACTTGTCATGCAAACATATTGTAATCTATTGAGACTATCCTGCAGAAGATCATGTGGCATAGCTCGAGGTTCATGGCTCGTAGAGTCAGTTGAAAGAGTGTGATTTGCAACATTATGCAAGTCTTTGATCCGCTCGAGGTTCGTGGCTCGTAGATTTAGTTGAAAGAGTGTGATTGGCTACATTGGGAAAATATCTTCATGTCCAAGTTTGGCAACTTCTCGAGACAAAGGAGGCAGGCATTTGCTTGCTTGATTTCTGCAGTCTTCGATTGAGTCCTATAGCTTGTGCACTTATGTGACCCATCAGAGGAAGTTATGGTGCGACATTAGAGATGAACAGATGATGAAGACTCTGTAGGTGAATCCGTTGTGATGTATCTTATGTATTTGTGCATCTTTGCAATGGATTGGTCACTCTATTTTGGAGTAGGCCCGGAGACGTAGCCATTGGATCTGGTGAACTCCGTAATCAAATCGTGTCCCTAATGTGCTTGAATGATTTTTCATTTTCATGTGGATGATTCTATGTTACACACTAATATTATGCTCATGTTCACTTGCACTAACGCCAGAAAAACGATCCTATTGGTCCCGATTGTTTCGAGCGGGTTCGATGACTTTCCGGGCTCGCCCCCGGGATTAGATCACTCAGTTCCCTTGGAGCTTGTGCATAGTGACTTGTGTGGTCCTCTTCCATCTGCTTCATTTTTTGGTTTCAAATATTTCTTAACTTTCATTGATGACTACTCCAGACGCACTTGGGTTTACTTCATAAAACTTAAGAGCGAAGTATTTAACATGTTCTTGGCCTACAAGGCCCTTGTTGAAAAACAATCTGGTCATCAAATTATTAAGTTAAGATCTGACAATGGAGGAGAATATGTTAACAACAAGTTCACTACTTTCTACACTCAACAAGGAATCCAACAACAACACATTATTCCATATACACCACAACAAAATGGTGTAGCTGAACGAAAGAACCGCACTTTAAAAGAAATGGCTAATTGTACGATCCAATCTAAGGGACTAAGTCTTCAATATTGGGTTGAGGCCATAAATTGTGCAAATTACATAGTTAATCGCACACCCACTAAAGTTACAAGGTATAACACTGGAAGAAGCATGGTGTAAAATTAAACTAGATGTAAGTCACTTTCGTGTGTTTGGTTGTGAAGCATGGGCTCACATTCCAGATGAAAAATGGAAAGCATTGAAGCCTAAAAGTGAAAAGTGCATATTTGTTGGATATTCTAAAGATGTAAAAGGTTATAGACTTATTCAGCCCCATTCACATGATATAATCATTAGAAGAGATGTTAAATTTGATGAAAATCTCTTGGCCTGCGAGCCTGACTTGGCGGGTGTGCCATCTTTGGCCTGCGAGCCTGATTCGGCGATTGTGCCTTCTTCTTATTCTTCTTACAATTTCCTTGACAGGTTTCCAACTCCAGTTTCTGATGATGACAGTGAGGATGAAAATCCACCTCAGCCTACTCATGTTCCTCCAATTTCACCAACACCAATGCTTCCTTGATGGGTCCGTTCAACATGTGAAGCAGCTAGTGATATTGCTGGTGATCCTAGAGATCAACGTCGAACATGTTCTCAGTTTCAATGACCCTCTTCTCTTTTGGCTCAAGTTTTCAAGAATCATGATCCAGAAACTTTTGCAGAAGCTTAAGGAAATCCAGATTGGGATGCAGCTATGGATGAAGAATATCATTCCTTAATGGCAAACGATACTTGGGATTTTGTTCCTCTTCCAAAAGGAAGAAAACTTGTCAGATGTAAATGGGTCTACAAAACTAAGTATGCATTAGATGGAAGTGTTGAAATACTTAAGGCAAGGTTAGTTGCCAAAGGTTTTTCCCAAGTTGGAGGGATTGACTAAAATGAAACCTTTGCTCTTATCACAAAAATGAATTCCATTTGCCTTGTTCTTTCCCTTGCAGCCTTACATAACTGGGAAGTCCATCAAATGGATGTCAAGTCTTCCTTTTTACATGGTGATTTACAGGAGAAAATTTACATGGAACAACCTTTTGGATATGTTCAGGATAACTCTAGCCTTGTCTATCTCCTTAAGAAATCCTTATATGGCCATAAGCAAGCTCCTAGAGCTTGGTATTCCAAAATCGATATCTTTCTCCTTGACACTGGTTTTTCTAAATGCCATTCTGACCTCAACGTCTATATCAAGAAAGTAGGAAACCATCTCATCATACTTGTTCTTTATGTTGATGATCTTATCCTTACTAGTAGTGACCCTAAACTTATAACACATGTGAAATCCAGTCTTAAGAAAAATTTTGAAATGTTAGACTTAGGACATTTGCATTATTTTCGTGGTCTCCAAGTCTTGCAAACCAAAGAAGGAATCTTTCTTTCCCAGTCTAAGTATGCTTGTGACCTTCCTTGTCGCTTCTGCATGGAAGATTGTAAACCAGCCCCTTCTCCCTTCCAGTCTGTAGTCAAAATTTCTACCACTTGTACTTCCCCTGAAGTAGATGCCACCTTGTATCGTCAGCTTGTTGGTAGTCTTTAATACTTGACTCATTCATGTCCTGACCTTTCCTTTGCCGTTGGTCATGTTTCCCATTATATGCAAACTCCTCATGAAAGTCACTCGAAAGCAGCAAAAAGAATACTTTGATATATTAGAGGTACAATTCAGTTTGGCAATCATTACAGTATAGGGGGGAAACCTTTGTTGGTTGGTTTCACTTATTCAGATTGGGATGGCAATCCTGATGATCAAAAGTCTACTGCAGGTTATGTTTTCAGTCTAGGATTTGGACCTCTCACTTGGTCTTGTAAGAAACAACAAGCTCTTGCTCTTTCTTCAGTAGAAGCAGAATATCGAGCCGTAGTTAATGCCAGTCAGGAAGCTTTATGGCTTCGATAGATCCTTTCATAGTTTGGATTCGAGCAACAACAACCTACTCCACTTTGATGCGACAATCAAAGTGCCATCAAGCTTGCCAAAGATCCAGTTCTACATCAGCGCAGAAAACACATTAAGCTACTCATGCACTTCATCAGAAATCTTGTTCATGATCGTGTTATTGAAGTGCTCTATTGCCCTATAGATGATCAAGTTTTAGACATCTTCACTAAGTCTCTTACAGAAGCGAAGTTTTATAAACTTTGGTATATGTTAGGAGTTCAGGAATGTGTCCTTAAGGGGGGATAGGCTCTAATGCCTCCTTCCTTCTCCTAATAGTGTCACTTCTGTAAATCCTTTAATCCTATGCCAAGTTGTTCTTAAGGGGGGATGTTAGGATATTTAAACACTTAGGAGTTAGTTAAGATCAACTTGTGTAATATATCCCTTAGGTAAAAGTGTGTTTCTTTAGTATGCATTAGTATGAATTTGTAAATATTCTAATCTGACGGTCACAATATGTTCTAGACATAGAGTGATCCAACGGTTCAACTTCTCTTAGATCATACCTACCATTGATCCATGGCTTAACACCCGATTGGTCTATGATCTCTATTTAAAGAGAATAGAGGGTCCTTGGCTAGTTGATCGATTATGAGAAGCTCATGTAACTTTCTTTCTTTTACATAATAAATTGCTCCAAGTAGCTATTTGGCTGGGCCTGTGGATTGTTTCCCTCTTGAGGGTTTTAACCACGTGACAAACATCGGTGTGTTGTTCTGTGATCTATTTGTGTGAAGTGATTGCTCAAGGTGTTTGGTCTTTTGGGAGTACCCTGTGTACGCGAACACACTCCAGATGAGGGCCATGCTGCTCTAATTGGCTCAAGAATTTTGTGCACATCCTTCTTTGCCTTAACCAACAATGTGGTTCTAAGTTTCTTCGAACCAGGAGGCACATAACCAAATGCAGCTCATTCACTAATACTTCGACACATCTCAAAAAACAATGGTGACCATGCAACATTGAATGATATGAAGTTGAGGTAGAAAAGGAATTCAATGGTGAGGTCTACCTCTTCTCGTGCCTCTTGTTGGAAAATCTTGTCCATTGGACCACTTGGCCTCTTTTTTGCTAGATGTGGATCACCTCTGCTAGGTGGAAATGGAGGTTGAATTGTAGAGAATTTCCTTAAGAATGGAAGAGGATCCTCAACCTTTTTCTTTCTTTCTTTTGCTACATTCCCTGCTCCCTCTTAATCCTCCTTTCCCATTTCTTTCCTTTGGATAACACTCAGACCTTTACATGAAGAATCCCATAATTAGGAAGGGCCAACAAATGGATCTTAACTCGGTATTATGTGCTCTTGAACTCATTCTTAAAAAAATTGCAAGTCCAAGACACATTGCCTCCCCAACCTAGCTTTCCCCAAGCCCTTCTTTCCTAGTCACATACCTCCACAAAGGGTATTTCTTCTCTTGGGCTTGGTGTCTTGCTAAAACAAATTTCAATGGAGCATGAGCTCCACTAGAATCAGATGGAGCACTAGCAAGAGGAGTAGAAGAGATTGTGTTTGGAGGAATAGGAGGGGAGACATTGGATGGGGAATTTCTCCCTTTCCTTTTCCCTTTATGTCCTCCCCTAGCTAAATGAGACATTGTTCTTCTTGCTTGTTGGTTGAGCTTGCAATCCACCCAACCAAATCCACCTTCACTTGCAACAAAAAAACCCTTCCAAATCCTTCAAATCCTCTTCATCTGAGAAAAAAAACTCTTAGAGCTCTCCCACAAATTAGAAATGAAAAAAAAGTGAAAAAATGTGTTTTTATGGGCCTGGCCGTCAAAATCGTGTCCTTTTTTTGGGACATGATGGGACAGTGCCCAGACTCGCATGTCCGAACATGGGACACGATTGATAGTCATGTCGTGCATGATCTGTCAACGTTTTCATTTCCGAAACGTAGACACGGGACACGTGGCCCTAAATGGACGTGTCTGGTTTCTTAGTTGTGAACAATGCATCCAACAAATGTAAGTAATCCAACATACAGTTAGGCTCTTGTTTGTTGAAAAAAGTCACGATATATAAATAGCCTCTAGACTAGAAGTTCTGAACGTGATTGAATAAATATTAATGAATAAATGAGGAAAAAGGTAGAACCATTTATTTATCAGGGTTGCTAGTCTGAAAGGTCTAATAATCATGCGTTAATTACACGTTGTGGGAAACAGAAGGACCTCACACTAATGCAAATTGGTAATGTATTACTTTAGATGGTTGGATGTGCATTTATCTTTCTACAAATCCAACAATATATGCGGTATCATATAATATCTCACAATAATGTAAATTGACAATGCATATATTGTTGGATATTGTGCCTATATACCTATGCAAATACAATGATATCTATCTATGCATGGGATTTACGAAACCTGCCATACTTTTACCATAATGATTCCTTAGTGTCAAATTACTGGAAATTAGTTGGTGGTGTGACAGGGGAGACTCTTCTTGTTTAGGTTGCAAGAGACGTCGAGCAAAGAAGACTCCTCACCATGAAAATTCTATGAAGAATAAGAAAATAATGATCAGTATATCAAGATCCACATAAATTCTATGCTTCGCAATCACAATGGCCTTAAAACATTTGCTTGTACTAACCCTCCTGCTACTATTTCGCTTAACAAAATCGATAAAGGGTCGAGTTGAATCCATAGAGTTCACAGGATACAGTGAAGAGGAACTATAAAATGTTATGGCAGTGGAAAACGCATTTTGCGATACTTGTTTAGCCATGTCATACCTAGTACGGTTATTTATTCAAAATCTTTTTGTTTATCTAAAATCATAAAATTTAAATTTTATTTAAGGGAAACGAAAAGGATATTTTTCCATGTTCGTAGATGAAATTCTTGATAAACCAATTTATTCCAGATTCAAGCAGTACACATGTTGGCATTCCCAACAACATTGATAACAATGATGTGGATAACTTGTTCAAGGCATTGATAACGCTGATTACAATGATTGAAATTTTGAAGTTGTTGGTTTTCCTACATGTAACAGAAATTCAGGTTAGACCTAACACATAAAATATTCAAGGAAGTAAAATAAACACAATAAAACATACATCACCTGTAGCTATCCAGTGTAACCAGTTTTATCATTTCTCTGTAGATTTCTGGAATAATAGTTCTAAACACTCTAAGATGGTCTCTTGAGACATAAATCTCTCCAAATTCAAATATAAAAAACAAATAACCATGTAAAAAAAAACTCCTTGCCATTGACATAAGTGGAAATTAAAGTAGAGAAAATTAAAAGGCTATACACAATAACCTATAATGTGACTGTAAGAAAGATAAAGAAAAAGGACAAAAAAAGTGAGTTCGTATAGCTTATCTCGAAGAATATCCTAGTAGAATGCTGGTTGTCATCCAAATTGGTAAATCACAACAAGTAGCTCCGAGCCTCATCAAATTTTCGGGTGAGGTGATTACAAGGTCTTCAAGATACTTCAGGTCAAAGTAAAGACCTGGATTCTTTCTCCAACTTGGTACCATGCATACCAGGAGACTAGATATCAGGTCATTATTAGCACAACACATTCACAAAAACGATTAAAAAAAATTAATTGAAAATAGGCCAGGGAAAAACTCCACCACCTTCCCTGGGCCCAGTTATTCAATTTCGGTCACAAAGGAAAACAAATGCAACAATAAACAAGCATAATAATGATATGAAAGTAAAAATGGATAAGAAGAAGGAGTGTAGCTGCTTGTCCGCATTGGGTATGATGAGATAGTCTTGCAAAATCTGTCAAAGGTATCATATAAGCATTGCCCTAAGCATGAGGACGAATTGGAGTTATGCCGGTGTCGATGAATTTGGGACCTTTAAGATTGGCAGGATTGGGTTTCCCCTTGTTCAAGTAGTTTAGAACCCATCTATTGAATCGTGACTGTACCAAACCATAGGAGCATTAGGATTTGCTAGTGCTACTTCATTACAAAGAGGAGATAATAAACTGGAATTAAACATAATGATAAGTACCTGTTATGAATAAAAATGAAGAGCTACACCTGGATCTTGTAGAACATTGAAATGTATTGTTGTATCATCTCACTGGAAAACTACCAAAGCTGAATCCATCTTGACCAGAGGCCTACATGATAGCCGGGGATAGAAATGTTCACGAAGGGTGGTGAAAAATGAGACTCGAAATTAGGCCATTATTAGCACAACACATTTGCAAAAATGATTGAAAAAGAATAATTGAAAATAGGCCAGGAAAATACTCCACCACCTTCTCGAAGCCCAATTCTTCAATTTCAGTCACAAAGGTTCCCAAGAGACAGGTTGTCCTGTCAATTGCATGAAGAATATCAAGCTAAAACTATGTCAATTTGCAACTTGTGCATGAGAGCCAAAGCTATCACTAGACCGTAAAACATGGAATAGTGAAGATGCCCAAGATTCACACTAGATGCATGATTGGTAAAGAACCTTCGAGGATCATTTGGGCATGATGAAAGAAAGCGCATTCTGAGGAAACCATTCCCAAAGACACCTGTTAACACATCCTTAGCTGGCAGTTGCATGTTTATAATGCAACATGTTAAGCTCTGCATGTATGGTAGATGTGTAGACAGGAAAGAAGACAGATGGAGGGCGAGCCTTGCATTGGATTCTAGAGTTAGATGTCAGAGCATGTGAGTTTGTCAGCATAGAATGCAATGTCAATCATCAATTACAACAAAATGTCAGTACATGGAAACAAAAAGTTTTTAGAAAATAAGACGATCGGATATAAAACTTAGGAAAATATTCTGTATAAAATGAAAATTGATAACCTAAAAAATTGTGTTTGGTGTTGCACAATTATCAAACCCTAGTCTATTACGATATTTCCTGCTTCCAGGGAATAATAAGGCACATATAAAGTCCTTGTATACATAGGGTAAAGTTGACAAAGGACAACTCATTCCATTGGACCCACTAGACTTGCACATATAATTCACATGTCATGAAAGAATAGTATCAAAGATAAGTAAGCAAACCACCTCCTTATTATGACAAATAATTTTTAAAGACGTGTGATCATATTATACATTCCTAAGATCGATCCAGTAATTCGTAGCTAGTTATTTATTAATTACTAGGTAGTTATTTATGGGAAAAAATAGGGGATCTCTCTTCTAAATAAGTAATCTTATCAAATGAGTCCATTGTATGTATCTTGGGTGATTGGGAGGAATGATTTTAACCTTTTCCACCCATGTTCAATTCTCGTAAGTGAAATGATTCTCTTGTGAGCCCCTATCCCCTTAGTAATAAATGTGTTGGTGATGTAATATGGCCATACCTTAATTCATGTTTGAATAGCAAGTGTTGGTATTTATGAAATCAACAAGAAAAGGAACACATCAATGCAAAGATTATTAACAATGAGCATATCCTCATATAATAACATTAATCATAATCCAATTACTACAAGCTACTTAACAAATATGTTGACCTTTCTTATTGTGTTACCATAAATTTATGCTAACTAACATAATCAATCCTCAATATATAGTGCCACAAAACCTATATGGGGTCTAACATAGTTTTTTATTAGCCAGGGTGCAATTCCTTGCACACATTCTTTACACATTTATATGAGGTCAACTTCATTAGATAAATATTGTGATAGTTGAATTCTTTTACATTTATTATACATGTTGTTCTACTTCTAGCATCCTTGAAAGCGATAGATTTCATGTATTTTGCATTTATAACATGTTTATAATCCAAGTAGGACTTTGAAAGCTTAACTTCTTCTTATCATTACAAAATAAATTTCGATTGCTAGCAAACTCACTAACATAACCTGTCACATGCTTGAGTGTAACTTGAATGATATTTGGTTTCTCATATCCTACCAAGATACATTGTAGTTTGACCAAAGGAGGCGTATCAAGTTCATTCCAAAATGAGTACATATTATTGGTATTTGCATGTCAATCAATCACTATGCTATCAACCTTCATGGGCCCATTTGAGTGGATGGGTGTTTACATTTGTTTTTTCATAACTTATGCAATGGTGGTTGGTTTTCTTTGGGAGGGTGAAACTTATCAAGCTCATAACTTTGTTAAATTAGAAAATATATAAACTATTTAAGATCAAACACATTGTGATCAATTTAGGGATACCATTCACTACTTGTCACACTAGTTAAACAACTTTACATGACTTGGATCTTCCTAATTGAAGTGTTGTATTGCATTGATTTGTAGTGATAATGTTTAATGGATTTGTGATGTACAGAGAATCATTTAAGGAATAAGAAACTAACATGACTTCCACATTAATGGAAACATAAACTACAAAATATGTTCCAAATACATTATAAATGGAAAACTAAAAAATTGGCCAAGATAGCCATCTCTGAAGACTCACCAAATGCGTCTTTGAAGACTCGCCAGATTCTAAATTCAATATCGAGCCTCTCATTTTCTAGAATATAATTATTGGTTATGCATGTTATATTTATTTTGTTTGTAATTATATGATGAAGATTCAGTTATAGAACAAAGTAACATAATCTTAGTTGGTGGTTTCTTGTTGTACTTCAGTTCTCCAAGAACAATTGTTACAGGTTATTTTGTGTGTTTGTGGCTTGTGTATGTGAAAAAGGTNAAAGTAACATAATCTTAGTTGGTGGTTTCTTGTTGTACTTCAGTTCTCCAAGAACAATTGTTACAGGTTATTTTGTGTGTTTGTGGCTTGTGTATGTGAAAAAGGGCAAGTTGTATGATTGACTGTTGGATACATTTAGTATCTAGACTGCTTTCCTATATAATTGTTAAATACATAACTCACTATATTTCAACAAATGGAAGCATGTGGATAGGACGATTAAGTATCTAGATTTTTTTTTAAGTATGTTAAGAATCAAGAGTCATTACAAATACATCATTGATGGTTAATGGATGAAGTGGTAGCTCGAATGAATGGGTGAGAAAGAGCATATTCTACAAGATTTCATAAGTGGATCAAGACCAAATAATATTAAAACCTGAGTCCAAATATTTTTTTGTGATTCCAGTATTGTTATTTATGATGTAAGCATTAAGGGAGGGTGTTAAAATTAATACCTATTTTAGTAGATTTGGTTTGGGCTTGTTAGAGACAGTTGAGATATTTTCTCAACCTCTCACTCTAATTTTAGAATAAGTTGGATATGAAAATACTTATATAATTTTCTTGTATGTGGGTTTGCATAAGTAATAATAAATGAAGACATTTTCTCTATGCATTAGTTTTTCCAATTTATGGCTCCTTTTGTAGCTATATTTTATTCCTTTAATTTCTAGTTTATTTGCTTTGAAATGTCATCACATTGCATTGTTGAATATAACCCAAAATAAGATTTATTTAGACCTGTAATGCAAGTATATTGAAATCTGAAACGACGCAGGTGAAAGTGTGGTGCAAGATATGATATTTACATTGATTCAATGGTGTTTGATATTGGAAATGCCAAAGTGCATTGATTATATTTTTTTTGTGACAAACACATGCCGATATTTCACAACTATATAGAATAGTTGTGCTTCCCTTTTTTTTTCTTACAACCAATTTGTTGGTCACTCTATATTATAGTTAATTAAAACTACCATGCATAATGCTCAATATAAATTGTCAACCCAGGGAGGTCTTTTTATTTCAAAGATAATTCACACTATCTGTGCTTAAACACTAAGAAGTTGATGAACTGAATAGACTGTCCTACCTATCTGTTTAGTCAAACTCCTCCCATAATTAAACTGATCTAAACTACCTATCTAAGAATTCAGAATTGCAATCACCTTCCTACAACTTCAATCCAATGATAAACGATTCATGAAATAAATATATAGACTTACTTTTTCAAGAAGTTAAATCCTAACTTACCATACTATATGCAGATCCATCATGACTAGTTTAATCCAACCTTAATCTAGAAATGGAAAATAACAAAAATTGAACCAAACAACTCTCAGCTATAGTCTAACTAAATCAACAACCTGAGAAAGACAAGTAATTGAAAGGAACCAAGGAAGAGCTTGACTGTTACAGCTATCACACTTATGCATAAAATAAATTAACCTACACAGTCGACTGTCACACCACATTGCTGCAGCTTAAATGAAATGCAAATACTAACTATTCAAGGAAACACAATGATTGAACATTACTATTGCAGCTACTGAAAATAATGCATCTAATGCAACTTCCACACCACACAACCAAGTAATCAAAACATATAATTAAATCGGCAATCTGTGTGGGAAGGCGGGCCCATCCTTCGAATAGAGACATCGAAACTAACACAAATTAAAACACATAGATATGAAGAATCCTGCTCCTTATATTAAAATGGTGGAATGAAAGTACAGTCTCCAATACAGCTTACACAATATAATTTGATATCAACCAAACCCTAGCTCCAAAGGTTTCCCAATTATTATACATTAACAATCGTAACCCTCACCCACTAATATTGGGCTGCTATGAAGATCTACAATCTTCAAGAAGCCCTGTTACGTGCGTTGTTACAACCGTGGGTGGGATTAAATGAAAGCAGAGAATATAGGAAACTCTATTGATTGATCCAGTAATAAATAACAGAACCCATTTAAGAGATGCCCCGTCAGTTGCAACTACTTTAAGCAGCGGTGCGCTGTTGCAGCTAAGCTTGTTATGGCCATTCCTATTGCAGCTCGCGTGGAATGATGAGCGTTGGTTGAACCCTGGATGTAGACTCTAGGATTGATAGGTCACAGCTGGAAATAAATGTTCATCTCTTCTTTGGACCACTCGTACTGCTACACCTATATTCTTTCATAGCTTAAACTATCTTTGTAAAATCACAATGTGTTAGCATAATTCAATAAGCAAAGTCCTGATTATAGCAATCATAAGCTTTAATAAGATGAAACAATAACTAGTAATACCTGCGAATATTCAGGGCTCAAGTGAGGAAAGATCATATGTTTGGTGAATGGAGTGGGGTATGACAAGGCAAAAAGGGCATAGTAGGTGTGGTAAAAAAGGGGCATTTTAGGGCCCAACACAATTGAGAACCACAAAGATATTTTGAATGAATGGTTAAGATCACCATGATTGACACATGTTCATTTGGGTATGGAGTAACATTTATGATATGGCATCTTGTATGAGAACATGGAGAAACATGACATTACAATGAAGAATTTATTGAAATCAAATATACAAAATCTTCACTTAAAAACAATAAATAAAGAAAGCATTAAGCATTAAATTCCTATTCATTACAATCATATGATAACATAGAATCCAAGTAAATAGATCAACAAACCAATTCATTATCCAAAGTTTTTGTGTTACAACAAAGTACTAACAATTAGTCATCAATATTTTGGATTCACAAAGAGCATCAAGAGACTTGTACAAACTAGGTTATCAACGTATATCTACCTTAAACAACCAACAAATGAATTTCATAGTGGAAGAGAAAGGAAAAGTAAATCCTCTAAGTTCTTAGGTTGTAGCCTTGATCCAGGAGGATATGTGATGAATAAAAAATCAATAGTCTCAAATTATGAAACAAGTGGAATTATTGCATAGGCCTCATTGATATATTTCTAATGGCGCTTGAATCACCTCAAACAAATGTCGAATGAGGAAGATATTGCACTCTGAAGTTTTGGCAAAAGATGAAAAAAAAAGGAAAAACAAGGGTGACATGTGACATGTTTATACAACTAACATGAAAAAAATGATGTCAACATGACATCAACGTGGTGATGTGGTAGCATGTAATGGTGCCATGTGCCACTCATATTCGGCATTTCCGGAACCTAATTGAACTAGTTTAGGAGTGCCACGTGTCATTTGCACGAATGGCATGGAATACATACAATGATGTGGTAGTTATAGTCAGTGGGTGATTTCAGCAAGATGACATGGAAAGTGTTGAGGTGTCATTCTATATGGATACATCACACCACTAAAGGGTTCCACATGGAAGGTCATATGGTGACTAGGTAAGTGATGTGGCATCCATATGCTTGGTTGGCAAGTTGATATGGCAAACCAATGGCATAATGATGTGGCATCTGTACACCAACTAGTAGTGAGTTGGAGGTGATGGCCAATGGGAAGTTTACACATGGACCAACTAGGTGATGCTACGTGGCATCTTCGAGAAACCCAAGGAGGCTCGGGGATTGAAAAAATCGGCCCCAAGGGGCCAATCCAAGTCACCATATGCTTTAATGAAATATTTTAACAAACCGTACTATATGTATATATAGTTGAAACTATATATCAAATCCACCATATAAAAAAGAGTCGATGGGGTTTGACCCCCCAACCCACCCTATATTACTCGAACATACTAAACATTGTGCCAAACAACATGCCATTGATGGCATGTAAGAAATTTTATTATTTGAAATTTTTTCCAAGTCATCCACGGGGCTCATGCAGGGGTTAGGCCCGACCATGCACTTTATAAACTGACACGATTACTGAGGTCAAGTATAAAATTTCACATGTGAATTGAGACATAGTACACCAAAAATCCCAAGGTACAAATATGATAGCAAAATGTACAACACGTAGTCTTGTAGTTTGTGCCAAGGGGGAGTCCCAGGCACTTGTGTAGAATCCTAACAATTTTATGCACAAAAGATTCATTATTTTGAGAGGATCTAAACCATTTCCTCTATTTATGACTTTTAGTGGTCGATTTGAAAGGTGTTTCTAGAACTTGTGTTGCTGACCCAAGTATGGTAGAGTTCATACTCTAAAGTCTCAGAATTTCCTGTTGAAGCCAATCATGGTTTATGTTTTTGTTTATGAGTTGCAAAAATGAAAGGTGATTTTATAAGTTGAATTGTAAGCCTTTCTTTTGTATTATTTTAGCATTTTGAGATTAATGAATATAGGTCTCACTGTTGGGAGTGGACCTGGAGACATAACCAATATTTTTGGTGAACTCAGTTATCAAGTTTTGGTGTTACTTGTTGATATTTTTTCTCTCATGATCTTATATTTATCTTCCAAACTTCAGTGATATAAATGGATTATGCAATTTGTTTTTGAGAAGCATAAGTGTTTATTTAAGTGAAGCTAATCACATAACATTGCAAGATGCACTATCAATTTCATGTTAATTGAAATGGATTTATTGTCAATAAAGGACTAATAGTTGGACCGGTAACTTAAAATTTTTAGATCAAGTGGTATCAGAGCAATATTGATAGGTGGATGCTTACAAGAGCTAAAATTAAGCGAGGTGAAGAAAAACTTGCAAGTTTCAATATGAAAATCCAAAGGGGATTTCATAAATGTGAGATGGATTTAATTGGAAATGAGGGAGAGAGACCTCCCATGAATCTCGAGGAAGTTGTGGCTACACTTCATGCGATGAAGGAGATATTGGAAGATTTGTATCAAAGAGTTCAAAATGTTGGAGAAGGTGAATCCTCGGTACATGTTGAAGGATGAGGTGAAGGTGGTGGATCTTTAGGACCTTCTTCACCATCATCATCATCTTTTATTGATGGTTGAAGTGAACATTCTTCCAAGAATAAGCATTCTAAAAAAACTTATCATTCTCATGATATTTCATTACTTAAATTGGATGTTAAGTTTGACTTGCATGTTTATGATGGTGAATGGAATGCATAAAAGTTGGAAAACTAGGTCAAATAGATAGAAGTTTATTGCAAGGTGCAAAAGATCAAGGAAGACACTGCAAAGATTCAGTTGTGTAATCTCTGCATGGACCATACAACTTTGATATGGTGGGAGAGTCGAGCTGAAGTGGATTTAATACAACATGGTAAAATAATTTCTTCTTTGTTTGAATTTATTTTTGCATTCAAGAAAAAAACTCTATCCTTTGGCATATACACAAACAACAATGATTGAATGGTTACATCCAAGACAATTAAAAGGGAAAAACGATCAGGTCTATACACAAGAATTTAAGAAGAAAGCTTTAGCATTAGAAATTTCATTACACACTCATGAAACTCTTGTAAAGTGCATTGGTGGTTTTCATTCTTTTCTTTTCGATGTTATGTTGATGTTTAATCCTACTAATACTGACGAAGTGTTAGTACAAGATACTCATCTTGAAGCTAGCAAAGGTAAACATGGTATGGAGAATGTGTATAAGAAACCCCTTAGTTTGAAAAAGAGGTGGATAAACCTACATGTACTAATTGAAGTTAAAAAGGGCATGTGGAGGCTAAGTGTTGGATGTTGCATCCTGAATTACTACCAAAGAATATCTAAGACAAGAAGAAACAAAAGACTGCTGCTACAATTCAATGGGACCTTGGGTCCGATTCAAAATATGAGAAAAGGATCAATGCAATAGGAAGTAAAGGTATATCATATTCTAACTCAAGTTTTTCTATTCAATATCCCAAGTTTGAAAATGATGATAAGAAAAGGAATGAGATTTTCCACATAATGGTTGTAGTGAAGAATACAAAGGTAGATATTTTGTTTGACAGTGGGCCTCAAGTTAATTTTATTTCCTAATCTATTGTTAAGAAGTTGGGATTAAAGATTGAACCTCGTAAGAAACATTACCCTTTTGGATGGGTAAAAAATGATACTCAATTGCAAGTAACTAGGCAGTATACAGTTAAATTTGCAATTACTTCCAAGTTTACTAATGAGGTTGTATTAGATGTTCCTCATCTCAACATATGCAAAATAGTATTGGGTGGCCAATATCTTTATGATAGAAAAGATATATTTTATCACGAGGAAAATAAGTATCACATTTTCAAGGATAGGATTGAATATATTTTTAGATCTCACCGAATGAACAACAATATTTCTTTAGTAACTTCAAGATAGATGAAGAGACTTGTGAATGCTAGTAAGTATTTTGTTATTATGGTTATTAAATTGAAAGATAAAGATGTATCTGATGCTCTTGCAGGTTGTGATCCAAGTCAAAATCATTAATTATTTGACATCATTTATGATTATCATTGGGTATTTCAAGAACCTAAGGTGTTTCCTCAAAAGAGGGATTTTGAACATGAGATTTGTTTGCAACAATATGCTCCTCTTCCTAACATTCAATATGTACAAGCCATCCATGATAGAGAATGAAAATATTAAAAATCAGGTTCAATATTTTCTTGACAAGGGAGTCATAAGGATGAGTAATTCTCCATGTGGGTCTCTGATTGTATTGGTTCCTAAGAAACATGGCATATGGAGGATGTGTGTTTACTTTCAAGCACCAAACAAGATCATGATAAAGAATCATTTCCTTCTTCCTAGAATTAATGACTTATTGGATCAATTGAAAAATGTTGTCAAATTTTCTAAGATGGATTTTGAAAGTGGTTACCATCATATTAGGATTACAAAGAATGTTGTGTGGAAAACTACTTTCAAGTCCAAGTAGGTGTTGTTTGAACATTTAGTGATGCCATTCAGTTTATTCAATGCTACCACAAGATTTAGGCGAGTGATAAATGATGTTTTTAGTCCCTTTATTGATGATTTTTCCATTGTATACTTAGATGACATTTTGGTGTTTAGTCGTACTTGGAAGGATCATGAAATGAATGTAATTTGTTAGCACATATTTTGTTTCACATGGTTGGAAGAAGATCAAGGTAAATAAATCACATCTATTTCAAAATGTTTTTTGATATGATCGAATAGTTAACATATAGGGTGCTAAAAGGAAGGACAAATATCCCATAGAACCACACGTTGGGTTAAAAGAGACTAAGGAGAGCAGACAAAGCTACTTGTAGCACCTTGCAAAGGAATTGATGTTCTAGATCTAAGGCGCGATGAGATCAACAATGGACAAGGAATTTGTTGAGGAAAAATGTTTGATTTATAACATGGAGGGATGTTGGAGAAATGAATGTTGGATCATTTTAAAGGTCATAACTGATCAATGTCGTAGGATCGTAGGGGAACAATATCGATGGTTGGAGTGCATTCCCCGCTCTCAAGTTGTAAGGAAGATGGAATTCCTAGCTTAAAATATTTATTTTCATGTAGTGAATTTCCACATGACCAAACACTTTATATTTCAATTTTATTTGGTCAGGATGTTTCTATTTTTCAATGAGGAAAATTTATAGTTCCCAAAGATAGTCTCCACTTTTGAGATTAGAAACAACACTTTCGACTATCTGAGCCTCTTTATTTCAGAAGTGTATATAGTATTGTTTTAGAATAATCTACCCAGAGTTCTACTAGAGACGGAGAAGTGCTATAATTCAGCCTTGATAGAATAATTGCAGTCTTGTTCCTTCTGAATGAACATACTATCATCAGGGTCTATGGTTTTGTTCATGAGCCTTATATTTTACCTATATTTTTGACACCAAATTTTTTTGCCTTGGAGTTTATTAGATAAAAGGTCATTGTGGAGAATGAGCACTTGTAGAATTTCATAAAGGATTCAGAGATAAAATTTCCATTGAATGTGGGCCCTTTTATTGCGAAAATAAAGTTTCTTTCCCAGTGATTGAGGGCTTGCTACAAGACATGAGTTTTATGAAGGACTCGAAAATAAATTATGACCCTCATCATATCATATCACAGAGGAGACAATAGAATAAAAACAAAGAATTTGATCACCAGGAGATAAAGGGATTAGTTGAAAGAGATAATTTGATAGAATATCAACCAAGTGCAGAGAGCTCAGAAATCTTGCAAGCAAATCCCTTTGATTTAATGAAGTTTTCTACCATGATAATACCTACTCCCGGTAAAGATGAAATTACTGGTAAAAATAAGTTTTTTAGAAACAAATGATATTGAAAATGAAGACCAAGTTCCTGCAAAAATACTTAAAGTTGAGTCAGAGAAAGAAATGGTTGAATTTGAATACATGAAGATGAAAGAAAAGGGAAAATTTCAAGGCCCAGTTGTTCAAATTCGAGAATACAGTTTTGCAAAGTTACAGGAGGTTGGTTCTAGTGATAGGTACAAGTCTAGAAATGACTTGTATACTAAATATGGACAGGATAAGAAGTTTTCTTTTGAAAAAACTTTGAATCTTTTTCCTAAAGTGAGGGATATTTCAGATAAAGAAGTTTCACTGATCACTGTAAAAGATCATGTGAAAAATATTTTGAACTTAGCAGTGGCCACCCATGACAAAGTTTCAAAAATGAGACTAAATTTTCAAAAGATTATAGTCCTAGAAAAAATTCATTTGCATAAGCAAACTTGAGAGGTAATTTACACTGACTTGTTGAAATCCACGGTGAAAGTTTCTAATTTGTAGTCCTTAGTGTCAATATTGTTAAACCAACTAAACTAGGAAAAGGTTGAAAATAAGACCTATCAACATCAAATTAAGAAGATTCAGGGTGATCTTTTGGCTATGGATAGTGAACCAAGCAGAGGACAAGCCACAAATAAAATATTGGCTAAAAAATAGAATGCCATCCAACTATTGAAGAAGAAACTAAAAATTCCATGCACTCAGTTAATTTAGGCATCTAACTTAACAATTTTGGAAAAAGAAAAGGATTCTCTGTCCCAAGAGTTGAATGATAACAAATCCAAATTGTTGAAATTTGTTAAAGAGTGGGATCAATGGGAAAATTAAGGAGATTTCCTTATATCCTAAATTGATGTCTTGAATGAAAATCAAATAATTTTGGAAAAGGAAAGAGAAGATAAGGAAAAGAAAAAACAGTTTGAAATAGGCCAATCAAGTGTAGAAACAAGTACAGAGAGTTTAGTTCAAGATATGTATCAAGTTAACTTGAAAGATGAAGAGATCACAGGATAGAGGGCAGAAAGCCATAAATTAGTTGATACATTAATAAGAAATAAGAAGAAAGATTTTTTTTTTAGAATAAGAGTAAAGAGTTGCTTGAGAAGAATGACAAGCTGACAAAAAACGCTTCAAGACAATTGTTACAGAGAAAAATTCCTATGGATTGGGGTGGACCACAACAGATAGTATGACACCATAAATCAATCAATTTTCATATGCAAGAGAGATAAACAAGTATAACACTAAGGGATGAGAAGAGTACCTTATTCCAGATGGTTGTAGTATATCCCCATTGATCTTTCAACCACACTTGCACCTACATTCCATTCTCAACAACAATGAAACATACAAGCATGATATACCTTAAGTGTTAGGCCTACTCTAGCATATATAAATCCATACATATATAATCAAAGCAACTACATCCATGGAAAAGAATATTCATAGTTACACAAATACAATGGACGAGAAATGGATATTTCTATTAATTGTAAACAAACATATAAGTGACAAACTCTGTTGGCACCTCGTCAAAATTGAGAAACTGATTCCTCCACCACTTCAATCCTCCATATCAATGGAAAGCTCACAAGACAATGACAAGATTGGGAAGAGAATCAATGGGTTCTCAAAGGACAAAGGGATGTAGACTCAAGTATGCAAGAATGGGGCATAAATCCACTATAATTTCCTTGCTCTCACAAGTTCTCCTCCTCTAATGCATCTAAGTAGCTCAATATATAGCCCTTCCATAGGAAGTGAAGGGCCGATTCGAAGCATTTCCATGCATATGGAAGGCCAATAGTCAATTTATTTGTTACTTGATGAGAAAAACCCTGAATATTTTATTTTGGGCTCATTTTCCAATGTACGCGGGTCATAGTGGAGCAAGTTGCATTTACACACGGTATGTAAGTCGATGACCCACGTATACCAATAAATATGACTTTTTTAGGGGATTTTTTGGAGAATCAAAGTTTATTTTGAGCAAAGAGGGTCCATAGAATCTGCATAGGGACAGGAAAGGCCATGAAACATGATCTACCAAGTGTGTTAAAATCAGCTATAACATATGCCCCCTAATGTGTGAGGTCAGAGGGGTAACATGATGGACGAAATACATTATACCAATCCTAGAAGTGGATTAATGAAGACCTAGGTGTAAAAACTAGCCACTCATCAGTACAATACAATGATACATCTCAGTATGTGACTACAAATATGAAGTGTAGCAGTCCTCAGATACATAATAGTACAATGGCCATGAATAGACATAATAGACACATGTCACATGTGGTCATCTCCATGTACATATACAGTGAAACAATATCTCCATTCTGAATGAAGATATCTGATGGTACACTAGAATCTGGTCATGAAAACTGATGTCTCATAGATACTTACATGATCAAGGAGGTAGCATATATGGAATGCCACCAATATTAGAGGTCTTCTACACAAATCACCACTAGTGCATGTCCCATCATGCGAATATAGGTGTCAAGGTCGAACATGATGGACCATCATTTGATTATCGGTCATTGATGTATACCGTTAATAGACGCGAGATATCCCATTGATAATGATAATGAGAATCAAGGTACAAAGTACAATCAAGCAAGGGTGAATAGATGTGTTGAGGTCAAACACTTGAAAGAGTCCATCGACCAAGGGATATTGATGTATTCCCAAAATTGTCGATGGCGAGAGAACCTGCCACTGATGACTGCAAGTCTCAAGGCACTCATTGGAATCTAGATCCCTATTCCAGAATAAATGATCTAAAGTCGATGGAATGGAATCCAATGGAAAGAGGGAATTAAGGCATCCCCCATCATCCAATATGAGGTACACAACAATGTTGCATAAATTGGAAGAACTCAGATGAACAAGATGTGCATGAACCAGTAACTGTATCGGGAATGGCCAACATGTAAAGACAAGATAACTGAGGAACGATTGGCTCAGGATAAAACTTCCTTCGAACAAGAGCATAAGGAAGATGGAGACTCATATACAACATAGACTCAACATGAAAAATAAGAAAAATTTGCGACACAGGAGGCATCAACAGAGGCTCCATAGGGATTGGAAGCATAACCAGTTAGTGGAGGAAGCTCATAATAAGGAGTAAATCTCCTAAATTCATACTAATAACACAACCAATGGATGGAATATAAATTTCTCTATTCAAAGGCAACACGACATGATAGTTTCCAAAGTAATATCATTGCATGTCCAATTTTTTATGTTTATTTATTTATTTTTGGTCTTTTTCATATTGGAAAGTTTGAAAAATAATAAAATTGCTTCTATTATAGAATTAGGAGGAAACGAGTGTCATGGGAAAACAAACTAGTTCCAAGCAGTGGAACATACCTATGCTTAATGCAAGGAAGTACATGCAGGATAAGGACACTCGGGGGGGTGTATCCTCCGGGTATGGGGTGATCAAGCTGTAGAAGATACATGAAAGGCTCTGCTTAGCTAGGATTGAGGAAATATTGGGCTATATGACTCATAAAACTGAAGCAGGGAGCTGCCATAAATCTCAATACACCAAGCGGATGAATGAAATGCAATTACAACTTGATATAAACAGGAGTCCCAGTGGGATATGGCCAACATAAAGTTCAAGAAGGGATATGAGGTTCTTGCTCAAAGACATGGAGGGAATACAAGGGACTCCCAGACCTAAGGGAGGACTCTCAGCATGGGTACCAAATGTCAAAGTGGAATCTATCTAGAGAACCCATGAGAAGGAAAGCTCTACCACTTACGTAATGCCACCTCTAGTAGTAGTGTGAAGGTTCTGTAACATTATGAAGTGGGTTCATGCCTAAAGTTAAGGTGACATAGTCATAGGATGATGCATAATGTATATGAAAAATTAATCCTATCCTATATGCCAGTTCAAAATTATACCTGTTATAGACACGAACGGGTTAAAACCTCAATGAAAGTGCACTCAAAACAAGTCCCTACACCACAATATTAGGCCAAAACAACTCAAAAAGGTTAATAAAATTCCAAACTATAGGCTAAGTGGGTAAAAATTTCAAAATAATTTTGATAAATATTAAAAATTCACATTTTCACTATACCATTTTGTTTATTACCACAAATAGTGCATTTGGATCCATTTGGACCACCAACTTCAACTGTCGATTCCGAGAGCTAGGAGAAACGAAATCATGAGCCGTCCAGACCAGGTAGATCCTCATCTCATCCCTCATGTTTCTCATGTATTTATTTTCATTTTCCATGGTGTATTTTTCAATTTAAGAAAACCTTAAAATGGGTATCATGACCCATGCGAGTTACAAGCCATCGAGTCACGTATAGGTCCTGATGTACGTGGGAAAAGAACAGACAACCCACGTACATATGAAACTATCACCAAGAAATTCGCATATAGGGCCATAGATACCCAGTTTAAAGGAAAATTCCCATCAAAATCAATGTTTTTCTTTCATGATGGTGCTAGAATGGAGGGAACGTAAACATGAGGATGTGGATAGGGAATCTCACCATGAAATAAATACTCAAAGAGTTCTAAAAATATGTGGATTATACAAGGTTTGGAAACTTGGGTGTTTGAGGTCCCAACCAAGGCTTCTACAGATGCTTGTTGACTACTGGGACCCAGACAGAAAGAATTTTTTTAGCTAGATGGGAATCCCCTAAGAATAGAAGTGGAATATATCTACTTCATTACCGGACTATCCCACCGAGGTGAGGTAGTAAAATTCCAGAGGGCTCATCCCCAAGACTAGAAGTGGAAAATATCTAATTCATTACTGGAATATCCCATTGAGGAGAGGTTGTAAACTTCCGTAGGGCTCACCCCTAAGACTAGAAGTGGTAGATATCTAATTCATCACCAGACTATCCCATCCAGGCAAGGTAGTAAACTTTCAGAGGTCTTGTGGGGTGGGAGGAGAGACTACCATCGAGGAGTATATAGTTGTTTACTTCCTTCCACATACTGAGAAAATCAGAATCTAGGTTTTGGTGAACGCCATCCAGAGCCTCAGTCTCAAGGTTATAGTACTAGTACTAGCCAAGATAGCAGGGTTGACATCACTGCATCATGCCTCCAGGTGTATCATGTTCTATGTAGTAGAGTGTATGACACCTACAATGTACGATTGGAGCACATCATTATTGAACGCCATGAGACAACAGTCGACAGACTGTAAGATAGGAGGGACAAATAATTTTGGGTTCACCAACATACTTAATACTTTATTTTTCAAGTGGGTATTGGGTCTTATCCCAAGAGTTCAGGTTCCTCCACATGGTCTACTAGATCTATCCCAAACCTGTTGGGTGGAGGTGATGTGGCGATTGTGGGGAGACCGTACACCCACTCCATTCCCACTAGACTTATACCACGGTTGGCAGCGATAGAGTGTGGTCGTGGACGACTATCCCTATGCATGGATAGAATTCTGCGGAGACCCAGACATGCCATTACCACCTATTTCCACATACAGTGACATAGGTAACAATCCCAGATGTTTTTTTGAATTATTTTTTTTTGTTGTGTTTTCGATATAATGGAATCAAAAACATGTTTTTGGCAGTATCATGTACTGACATTGATCATGTATATGTATATGTGGGTCCTAGACGGAAGGATGGTCACACTCAACATCATCGGAGGGGATGAGGGGATGATATAATCGGTGCATATGCAGATCACACACTCCAATGCATACATACCAACTTCATTAGGATGACACATAGGGTACCCATGGTGCAAGTTGAAGACTTGTCAAGCGCTATGCAAAGACACATCATAGGATTACCCCATCCATGGGTTATACTATTTTGGTGTTTGGAAAATGTAGTTGTTTGTTACCATGACCATCACCCTGGTCCATAGGAACAGAGACCTAGATAGACATTTTTTATCAACTATATAGTTTTTTGGTGGCTAAAGCCCCAATTTTATATCATTATTTTTTATACTGTGACATCATTTTGGACTATATTTGGAAATAAAAAAAATTATAGCGATCGAGTTAATGTATTTACCTGTGTATTTAAATGTGAATGAAATGTGTATGCTTCATTATTGATGTAACAAATTCTAGTCTAAAATGTAATTTGCATAAGAATCGGAAACATGATTGACAAGCCTAGGAATATGAATGTATGTTATGTAGTCAAATTGTCGTTCTAACAATCTTACCCGTAAGAACCTTCGCAACAAATTTGGATCCCTGACACGGTACACATCATTTAACTATGATACAACTAGCTGTGAGTCAAGGCAGACTTCAAGAGATAGGATACCAATAGATATGACATCGTGTAGTAGCTCAATCACGACACTATATTCAGGAACATTGTTCAATGCTGGTTGAACACACACACCTCCTGAAGACACCACATGACCCTCAGGTTTATAAATGACCCAAGCAGCCGAAGTTAAGTTCTAGGTATGGCATCTAGCATCGTCAGAGTATACTAGGTATATCGAAGACTCCATCGACATTTTTCACAACAAAGGGAAGCATGTCAACAAACCAAATCGTTACAAGGGGACCAAAAGTAAACTACACAATTGTATAATAATATACAACATATTAGCCTTAGCTGAGAATCAGGCATAGTATTTTTTAAGATAGAGTCCATTTCTAGGATTCTCCAAGGTTGTCCCTTCATAATTCGCTAGATCATATGCCCCTTCTCCAAGACATGTTTTACTACGTAATGCCCATGCCACATAGGGTTGAAATTAACTTCCCCCAACAGTTCACTAGCTTGGTCATATAAAATCACCAAGTCATCTTCATTAAATATATAGGGACGGACATACTTTTTGTACTAAGCCTTCACTCGATACTTATTGATCTCAAGAGCCACTAAGGCATCCCGAAGCTGCTCATGAAGGTGCTATAAGTGGACAAGACATTCCTCTAACTCATAAGTCTCTTGTAAGATCTCTATCGCTAGTTTCAAAGAGGGAATTTCTCTTTCAATCGGCAATATCGACTCTACCCGATGTATTAATTGGTATTGGAGAAAAAACGGTGGAAGCATTAACAACGGTTCGGTAATCCAAAAAATAAGGTTAAAGCATAATGTGCCAATTAGTCTTTCTTTGTGCAACAGTTATTTACAGAATGGACTTACAAGATTTGTTTACAGCTTCAACCTCTCCATTCGCTTGAGGATAGTAAGAAGAGGAGTAATTTTGCTTATATCCCAATTTCAAAGATAATTCTTCCATCGTCTTATTTTGAAAATGCCTTCCATGGTCAATGAAAAGCTCTATTGGGATACCAAACTGAGTGATGATCTTATTGAACACAAAATGAGAAGCCATCTCACAGTCGGATTTGATAGTAGGAATAGCCTCTACCCATTTCATGAAATAATATATGACCACTATGATGTGATGATCTTCCCCAGCCGAAACTGGGTTGCAATCGATAAAGTCTACCCCGAAATTGGTGAAGTTACTATAATAGGATGTGATGGGGTGGGAGGCGAGTGCATGTTTTGTGCAAAAACCTGGCAAGGGTGGCACCTCTAAACCGCATTGACACAATGTTTAAAGATCGACAGCCAGTGATAACCCTCTATGTATTTTTTAGGTTGTAGCATGCCCAAATAAATGACCACCATGCACCCCACTGTGGTAATCATTCAGCACAGTGTCAGCCTCATCATGATTCAAACATCAACGTAAAATCAAATCCACCCCATGGAGATACAATGTGTCACCGACAATCAGGTAATTATTAGCATAATGTCGTAAACGTCAACGCTCATCCCATGAGAGGTGAGGAGGAACCTTCAAATTATGTAAATATATGATGATGTCACCACACCAAGGGTCTGCAGTTGAGATAAGGAAGATATGCTCATGGAAAAAAGAATATTCATGAATCCCATATTCATCCAAACTAGGGATATATGACACGAGCTCCGCAAAAAATAACGATTTCTTCAAATTTTCTAAAACAAACATGAGATCAAATTCTTGAAAAATAACAATCCATTTATTATACTTCCCCCTATCGTACGTCTAGTCTAGACCTGAAACAGATTGATATTAGCTACAACCGTATTTTGGCGAAGGAGTATATAGTGTCTCAGCCAATGAACTGCATGAAAGGTCTCTAAGGCTAGCCTCTCGACGTGACTATATCGAAGTTAAACATCAATGAGGTTAACGTTAAGATAGTATAAAACATGCTCTTGGAGCTCATCGCCCTCTTGAATTAGAACCATTCCAATCGTCTCTCAAGACGCAACCAAGTATAATAGGAAATCACATCTATAGTTAGGTGGACTAAGAAATGGGGCCGATTCCATGGCTCTCTTAAGTGCATCAAAGGACTCCTGGGATTTCTTATCCCATGCGAATGGAGTATCCTTGTCCAAAAGGTGCATAAAACACTTGGTCAAATTGGAAAAGTTGACGACAAAAGTCCGTAAGAAGTTAGCCATCCCTTGGAGACTTTGAAGATCTCTAATCGTGCACGAGGGAGACAACTGAAGTATTTTCTAAACTTTCATAGGATCGAACCTAATCCCCTCCTTAGAAACAATAAATCCCAATAACCAACCCACTTTCACACAAAAGATGCACTTTTGAGGATTCAACTAGATTTGATAACAGAGCCATGTTTAGAAAACTAAGTGCAGATAGTCTGGATGATCCACTCTCAAACGATAGTGAGCAGCTAAATCATCTAGATGAACTTCAATAATATGCTTAATCTCGTGAAAAGAAAAGGTCATCACCCGCTGAAATGTGGCTCTAGTGTTTTTAAGGACGAAAGGAATTTTTTGGTTTGCAAAGGTACCCCAAGGAAAAATAAAAGGGGCTTTATGTTGGTCCTCAAGCCTTATTTGGATCTGGTTATACCCTGAAAAACCCTCCATAAATGAGCACACTTCCCTTCCCGCACACTCATCCAAAATATGATCTATGAATGGTGTGGGGAAATTATATTTAGGACAGGCCGTATTCAGGTCTCTAAAGTCAGTGCACACATGGATAGTTCCCTGCTTCTTATATACCGAAATGGGTTGGATACCCATTCAATCAATAGAACCCAATAGATAAAGCCAACTTTGAATACCTTCTCGATCTCAGCCTTAATGATAGATGCCTTATAGGGATTCATCACGCGTAAATGTTGTTGAACATGCTTAGAATTAGGAGAAGTTTTGATCTCATGCTCAACAATATGAGGGTCTATTCTTGGCATTTCATCATACGACCAAGAGAAAACATCACATAATTCTTTCAAAAGCTCAATGTATGCCTTAATTTCACCGGGCAAACAATTTGCACCAATGTAAACATTCTCTATCTTGCTAGGAACCCAAGAAATGTTGATAGGAATTGTGGGTGACAAGTTTTCCATGTTCCCTTCAGCATATAAACCATGAGTGCCTAATGGGACCATAGAACAACCAAATTTAATGCTAAGGGTAGACCTAAAGTCATCACAATCAATTTGTTTGAGTTTTGAGAGGAAGTGAGAGCGATGGTGCAACTCCTCCCAAGGTCATTCCAAACCATTCATGGCCTCAAAAATCACTTCATCCAAAGGAAAAACATCATCGAGGAAATTATGTGAGTGTGATGATGAAACCACCCAAGCAGGCAGTGCAAATAGAACCTCCTCCTCTGTCTACGAAGAGGAAGGACCAAGGTCTACTACAGGATCAAGAACATCTTGATAAACAATCTCTGCTGCATACAACAACATGTCCATCTTGGTAGGTATAGGATCCTCATCCATAGTGCTAGAAGAAGGAAGAGTCCAAGGGTCCTCCAAATACATAGTGTGAACTGGGACCGAACTCAACGGTGATGAATCGCTACCAAGAGTGGAACTAATATCTAGTATTGGTGCTGCAATATTAAAGGATCCCATCAATGATAGATACATTCCAACACCAACATTCTCAAACTCCTGTTGAGAATTGTCAATGGTCGAGATGATGGATCCCGACGATGCAACAGAACTAGAACTATCAAACTACATCTAGTCAATCTTGACAATTCGATCCTCAAAAGGGAAGTGAATAACATGGAACATTGACGACACAATCACTTTCAGAGCATAGATCCAATTCTGTCCCAGTAAAAGGTTTTATTCAAGGGACCCATCAACCACCTCGACCTCAATCGACATGGTCTTCCCTCCCAACAAGAAGTGAGGAGAAGGAATAATTTCATGCAGCCAAAATGAATTTCCATCAAATGCAGTCAACGTGGTCATGGATTTCAACAACGTGGGTGATCCAAGACCTTTCCAACAAGCGAGAAACATCGCAGAGGTCACATCTCCTTCATCAATCATTGTGTGTTTGATCATGTTATTCATACACTCCATGTGGACTAAGAAAGCCACATGGTAAGGAAAGCAAGGCTGGACCTCGTGGGTTTAAAATATTACTGTAGTGGAAGGGTTATAATCTACCATATCAAGGGAAGTCAACAAGGTAAAACCTAAGAAGAGTTCCTTAAAATTAGGGAGCTGTGCTAAACTAGCACCAAGGTACTGTGGGCCTTTTGCAATATTGTCCAGAGTTGGACATGTGGCATACCAACTGGCCTTACCACCAAATCTTAAAGTTCATAATGTTTTTCACATTTCTGTTTCAAAAATATATATACATGATGCTACTCATGTGATAAATTGGAATGATGTGCAGGTGGAACCCGAAGGAGATTTTCCAGTGGAACCAGACTGTATCCTCGACAAGAGGGAGATCTTGCTTCAAAATTGAACCGTTGGATAGGTGAAGGTGCAATGGAAGCACCTTAGTCTAGAAGAAGCAACCTGGGAATTGGAAATTCATGTGGGAAGCATATCCAATTCTGTTCCAGGGCAGCTCTGAGGCTGATGAATAAAAGTAACATCGAGGACGATGTTGGACTTAAGGGGGGGTGTATGTCACATACCCCAAATTGCAATAACATTTTATGTTTAAGAATAAATTATATTTTATTTTTATTGTAATGTTTATGACTATTGACGAAGTGGTGTCAAGGATGATTGTAATTAGTTATGTTGACTATTCTATTAGTTAATAAATAAAAGAAGAGACAAATATCCAAAGGAGCCTGTTAAATGAGTTTCCTATGACTCACTAGGAGGAATAGACTGGGGTGAGAGAAAACTGACACTTGGCAGCATCCTCAACCACTTCTATCTCTTGCAGGGGAAACTTCCCTAATTTTGTGGTCATGTTCCCCAAGAAAGTGGAATAGCGTAGGTGGCTCATAAATTTAAAAAAAATAACCAAAATACCTAGGCATGCATATAACTTTCCATCGACTTTAGCAGGAGGTTGTTCAATAATTACCTTGTGAAATTTCTGAAGTTTTAAAATGTGCACGAGAGATTCGATGAGGAGAAAAGTAGAAGTGGTTTGAGGGTTAAGATTGTTTTCAGAACTAGTGCAACTTGTTAGCCGAGTTCTTTACTGCAGAGGGCAGAAGTACTATTGCTAAGTACTTCTGTGGAGTTTCAAGGGTATTTAATCCAATTTCCTCACACATTGCTTTCATTTTGGTGGTTCAGTGAATAGGATCGGGGGTCCTAAGATAAACAGTGAGCTATCTTCAGGAAAAGGTTGGGTGGAACGAGCTCCTTGGGATGTTTGTCTCCTCTACAAGTTATCAGGTTCCAATCTATTATTATATTTATCTTTATGCAAGTAAAAGTACTGAAATGAAGTAGTCAAGATTAGTTTTATTTCTTAGATACTTGCAGCTACAAATAGATAGTTTAAGTCTCCATTTTTATTTAGGAAATTACTTGTATTTGTTTACCCTAATAAAAGAACCTAGAATTAGATCAAATGGTTTAATGAATAAAAATACCTTTATGTATTTTTCCACTCATCCTGAGATGAAGTACTCTAGTACAGAAGGTTGGTTTAGATATAAATATGACCGATTATTACATAGATAAAATGAATTGATTTTTGTTGATACACAAACAGAAAACTAAATATTATAGTAATACAATTTAATTACTTACACTTAGCTGAGAAAATTAATTATTATGCTAATACTTTAATACCTAAATTGATAAATAAGTATTCTATCTATTTGCTTCACAAGAAGTAATGCTCAATTAAAACCCAAACTTTACCTTGTAAAAACACCTAACATAGTGAGTTATAAAGATCAATCAATAAACTGAAAATGTTTAAGAAAGTTATCATCTATAGTATTATAGTGTCATAAGTACTTAAGGAAAGGAAATTGTAATCGTACAATTTAATGATAATACTATATGAAATATTACTCTAAGACACATTATAATACAGAATTAAGTACTCAGAAAAACCTAGCGGTAATAATAATATAACAAAAATTATATTGCTATCTATTATGTGCAAATTTGTGCATCTAAAACCCTACTCTGAAAATGTAAATTTCCTTAATCATTTACAGAACTTACTTTTGAAACAGGATAAATTCAAGTTCCTTGTGTTTAAAATGCAAACTATCAAAACCTATTTACTATTTATACATTTTACCAAAAATCAAATAATAACCTAATTAATAAAAAATTGTTTAATTTAAATCCAAGCCCTAGGATTCTCCCTACATTACAGGTTGCTCAATTAAAATTAAATAAATAAATTTACCAACGGCTCAATCTTTTCATAGCCAAAGTAATTTATTTACTACTGATTATTTACATGACAAAACCTCTATAATTATTTACCAAAGCATAATACACAGTGTGATCAAACTAATAAAAGGAAAAACAGATGCCATAAAATATTTACTTTACAGTGGCAAGAATTTACCAGTTTAATAACAAAATGATATTTCAAACAGAGTCTTTTATTTACCAACTATTGCTATTTTTGTTTTAACTCGTAAACCCTAAATGTAGTAGCAAATTTATGTCCAAGAAGGAGTCTTTTGGCCGGGGAAAAAGGCTGAATAAGTTTTTAAACAAAGTATCTTACATTGTCAAACAAAAAAAATAATTTCACCCTGGAACAGTGATAAAATTAACCTATCATCTTTCACATGAGCCGTATCTCTTTTGCAAAAACCTCAAGGGTTATAAACAACAATGACCATATGGCCTCCTCCTCCATCCTTAAGCAAATTTAAATACTATCATCTAATACAATAAAATGAACACCATGATAAGCAGTCGTAAGCACCTTTTACACCACAACAAACTCAACAATGAAGGGCACCTAGGATTAGGACCGAGGCTTACCAAGCCTATGGAGCTCATACCCTTCAACTTTTGAGAAAACGCCTTGATTTTAATTGTACATTGATGAGTTCATCACCTATAGCCAGCATACATGTTGAACCGTCATTATTTTTGGCTTCGTGTTGACAAGTAATTAAAAGAAATTTAAAAGTTGCTGGGAGGTTTTAGACAACTTACTAGTTTAATCCTTTTAGCTCACAGTCGCAGTAAGAAACTAGATCTTCGGTCCTGTTAACACCTCATCAAACAAATAAAACCTTTGTGTCAAACTTTGAGCTCAAGAAAGAGCCCAACAAGAAACCTCCCAAACGCCATTGTTTTACAAGAGAAGACCACTACTTAATGACGAGCTCAAAGGAGGCGTTTGCAGTAAAAAATTTCATAAACCTAATAGATCTGGGGTTCCTCGGAGGTTTCCAACTATTGTAAAATGCCTAAGAAGGCCGAGAGCCTGTTGGCTCAACCTTCCCTTCAAACAATAAATGAAGAAATAATTTTCGAGCATTTTTAGGGTAAAAAAATTTGATTGCAAGTGCATTGGGTTTAACAACAAAACCCTTCATCAAGCAATTGATCGCCACATGGAATCCAGTAAGCTTGAAATTCTTTGTTTGTGGATATTGTTTTGGACTGGTACAAAATCCTGCAATGATTGGAAACTATAATACTACCACTTTGCTAATAAAATAAACAAATTGTATTATAGTTTGATGGAACCTCGAGTTAGGTTAAAGATTTAGATATATTTATGTTTTGTTAAGTTTTTAAACTAAGATCATAGTATTAAGTTATATACTTTGGGTTTATGCAATTATAATGTATTGTTATACACTGACTACTCTTAGGATAGTTTATGTTTTGATGCTTTGAAAATATACCTAGATTGGTGTATACAATATAAATTAATATATTTATGTTAGTATATTGGTTATGCTTAGAACATATATATGGCTAGGATAGTTTGTTTTGTTGTAGTTAGATTCTAACTATTTTTCCTTAGTAATGTTAATCTTTCATGCTAGGGTAAGTAATAATATTTACATGGTAAAGACCGTAGTCATAGAATAATGTTCTTGAAATCTAGCATTACAATCAACCATAGAAGTGTAGTTGTTTAGAACTAATGATGATCACTATTAACTCTATTTTGCTACCTTGGTAGAGTAAAATTTGTTGTAGGCTTAGTAACATTTTTTACATAGATAATCGATACATTAAATAGAGTTTAAAAACCTTTCTAGCTTACTCGTTTGGTATTCCAAGCTTCAATTATATGACATCGTAACATGGAAGTAGATTTCACCTGTAAAGACCTGTACAAGCATCAAATTTGCATTAGCTTGAGAAAGCTAAGTAAGCCTCGAGCAAACCTCAAGCCCCTTCAGTAAGACAAGAAAAAAAACTATCAGAATCATACACATGCTGGAAAATAAATAATTGATCTGAATTCATTAAGTTTCTAACTCATTAACTTTCAAGACTGAAAAATCCATTACATATTGATTTTAGTTAGTAACATGTGTATTAAAAGTTAGTAAGTAATTCTACAAATCTTTAGTTATAGTTAGTCAAGAATATTAACTCCTAGTTTTCTCTTATTGTGTTGATTATAGTCTATCGATTATTTAAACTAAAGTTAGTTGTTAAACTAGCATTTTAGGCTATGACTTAAAAATTTAATTTCACAAAGAAAGTTTTTTAAGTTTTGTGAATTTTTGGGGTGTTACATATGATATCAGAGCGCACATTCAGAAACTAGGCCTGAAGTGGCTTAGCACACGTAAACAAAAAGTAAATATAAAATATGAGTATTGATTTATGATTTTAAATGTTGTTGTACAGAATATTTCTGAATTAGATTTGCAAGTATGGAAGGACTCGAAGAGTATGCTGAAGAGAGGTCCCCATTAAATGAACAAAATAATTCTAGAAAAGAACTTTTTAAAGAAGATATAACTAATAACTCATATGAGTTACTGCAAATAGTTAAGGATTTAAAAACTAAAATGGAGACTGTTAAAAAGAGAATGAGAGAATCCTAAGAGCTCAAGAGGAGTTGAATCAAATACTGCTGGAAACGTTTCATAACGAAGGAGAGGATAAACAGATAGAATATAATAATATGTTCTACCCACATAAGAGTAAAAGGTCAAAACACTCTAAAATTGAAAGCATCTCTTATTCTTAAATTTAGGGTGACTCCCATAGGAAGAAACAACAGTACTCTAGTGACAACAGTGAGGTTAATTATCATTCTAGGAAGAAGAAATACAAGCCCTATGAAGAGATTTCTGGAGAGTTTAAAAAGATTAAACCACCAAATTTTAATGGCGAAATATAAAAAGGAGAGGAATTCAAAGCATGACTGTCCACGATGAAAACATATTTTCAGATATATAACTATTCTAACCAGTTAAAAGAAAGAATGGCAATTTATAACTTAAATGGAAAAGCCGACATTTGGTAGCGGGACATAAAACGAGTTAAAAACATAAAAGAGAAGAATATAAACTGGAGCACTTTTAAAAAGTACTTTAAAAATAAATTTATGTTGGAGCAATATTATGACGAACGAGCTAAAGAATTTTATGACTTGAAGTTCGGAACTATGAACATGAAAGAGTTAAATAGTAAATTTTTAAGCTTATTGCGGTATGTGCCTTATATTGTTGATGAAAAACCCAAGGTACAGCGGTTTCTGAGTTGTTTACCTTTTCATATTAAGGATAGAATTGAATATGATAACCCCAGAACCCACTAGTACAAGTGATCAATTTTGCCACGGCAAAACGTGGCAATATCCACGGAAAAGCGTGGATATTGCCACGTCTAAGTGTTTTTTTTGCCGTGGCAACT
>LPNX010879785.1:5609-58372 GCA_001517045.1 Pseudotsuga menziesii | reverse complement strand
TAACCCTAAGTGAGTTTCTAATCCAATGGTGGAAAAGCAATCTAATCCAACGGATGAGAATCAATGAGAGTAAAAATCCCTTTTATTTATTTCTCATAAATAAAATTACTTTCACTCACTTAAATTTATCAAAAAGTGACTTTATAATTATAAAGTCTCATTAAGTGACAATTAATGTGAGGGTCACCTTTTTCCCTCTTTAAGTGACTTAGGCAAAAAATTAAGTCACCTAGGGAACATCTGCCTAGGTACAAAAACTAACAGTTACTTGGTCCATTTTAATGTTGTATAGGGGTATGGGTACTCAACACAAATGGCATGATACCCCCTACACCCGTGGGCCAAGTTTGAAGTCATTTGGACAAGTATTACTATGGTTTTGGTCACTTTTTCCTAGGTTAGTCATGGAAATCAGGAAATTGGTCATTTAATTAGAGAGCCAAATTTTGGAAAAATGACTATAGTCACTTGGGGTGGTCAAGTAAAGGTTCTAATGTTTATATTAAGTTCCTACGATGAATTTAAGACCCAAACGGTTACCCCCAAGCAAGCATGTAACAAGTTTTGAGTTTCCCACTCTAGGGGGTGCCCCCTTCTCTTTTTTATTCATTGGGTGAGCTAAAGTCATTGGGAAGGGCCCCACTATGGTGGTTTCCTCCCCATTTGACCTAACAATTAGGTTAGAAGCATTAAAAGGAGGGTTTCTCTCCCCATATTTGAAATCTCAAACCATGGTTTTGCCCTCCTTCAACAAATCCGCCCCCTCTCTTGGGCCCCCCTCTCTCCCTTGTGAGACTTTTCTAGCAAACAGAGAGACTCTCTCTTTCATTTTTCCTATTTAAGGAGGGCATTCCTCCTCGTTTAGGCTAGATTCACTTACTCTCTTGCTTCATTTTGCTCATGCTCTTTTGCTCTCTCATTCTCTCATTCTTTCTCTCTTGCTCCATTCTTGTCCAAGAGGCGCCATTATACTTTCAAGTTTGGATGATAATAAAAGAATTATTTGGAGAAAGTACTGTCCATGCATTGTGATTGAGGTGATCTAGTTAACTCTACTTTCCTTCGCATGTAAATTTGAAGCATATTCTTAACTTGTCAATTGAAAGTAGTTTGCCTAAACTTTTAAAGTTGAATCTTGCATTTAAGTGCATATCATATTGGCTGCCCAAAAGGCAAGCCAAGATCCCAAGGAAAGCTTGCTTTCCTTGGTTCCCTTTTGCTCTTTTTTCTTACCTTTTTAACTTAGATTTTTGTGGGTATTTTTGTGTTGTTCAAAGACACTTCTAAAGTGTTTTTGGGCACTTTTTACTGACATTAGCTTGCTGATTTTTAGCAGGTCCATTAAAAAGAAGAAGGAAACTCTGCCCGAAAACACATTTTTTGGGCATCCGAAGCTTCCAAGAAGTTCCCCCCTCAGTCGGGCTTCTTTTATGTTTTATTGTGTAAGCCTTTGGATCGCAGATAACAAGGACCAAAGTGCATTTCCTCTAAAGCATTGTAACCAAGTTAATAAAAAGGTTTCAGAGTAGGCTCTTTTGAGCCCACTACCCATCCCCGAGGGGCAATCCTGCGTTTTGTGGTTTTTTGCACTTTTTCATTTCTTTTAGTTTAGTCGTGTATTGCAACATTATATACTTTGAGTTTGCATTACAAGCTTTCAATATTCACAAAGTCAAAGTAATCATAGATTCATAGTACTTACCCCACGACTTCTCGATTGACCCAAGAGGGGAAAGAGATGCGTGGCAGGACTAATTAGATAATCCATGAGTTTTTCTGGCATTTTTTTTTGTTATCTAAAATCAATCCCCCATCGCTTTCCCGATTGAGGGCCATTTGGACCGAAAGAAACTCCTGGAGGTTTTTTGTTTTTAACAAGAACACAAGTTTAAAATCCTTAAAAAATTACCAAGACTCCGTTGTGTATGTTATGCACTAGTTGCGGTTTGTCCGATCAGCCCGTTGCATCAAAAGCAGTGTCGGTGACTAGAATAACTAGATCTCACATCTTTCAATAAACCTCCCCAAGCGAAAATCCAACACCTCAATTTAAGTCGTTGTGGTGGCAAATTACCCAAAGGAAGCAGGAACAACTGGGTAGTGACCTCGAGGCACAGTTAGACTACACCCTTGCGGTGTAGTGTTGAACACCGTCTCCGAGACTCTAACCAACCTAAATATTCCTTGCGGGTATTTGTATCGGTTAAGGGTTTTGGACATACTCCCCATATCCCCTGGGTATATTGGGAGTCCCCTTCCCCCCCTAAGTAATCAACTCATCTCACATTAACTTAAAATTTGACCAAGAGCACTTGCAACATCCTTTTCGAATTTCAACGGCAATTTCATTTGTGGACTCCATTATTGGCACTAGTCTATTTTTGATATTATCATATGATTCCGCATTCTTGCTTATCAAGTATTAATTTTTATGCTGTTGTAGTGTAATAAATCTTGCAAATATCTTGTGTTAAATTCATTTATCAAAACTCCCAAGTAACTTATTTCATCACCATAAACACTAAAGCCTAAAAGCCTTAGCAATTAATAGGGTCTACCCCCCTTGGCTTCGTTAGGAGTTGGCCTAAACGGAGAAGTCAAGAACAAGGTGACAACCTTGACTCGAGACTTGCCCCCAAGGACACACCCAGTCGCTTGAAGATTTCTACCACGTCCCCCTAGGTGTGTGAAAGGCGGCAACAGGCCATCAACCTGAGAAATTGGCAAAATAGGGGAAAAATTGGTAAAAACTGGCAAAACTCAGCAAGCATAAACATGACCCTGAAGAACATGAAAAAGTCAGCAACCTGAACAACCCTAAAAAGATTAGAGATCTTTGAAACACTAACCATAACATCAGTCTTACCAAGTTTAGCTACCAACTCGCGAAGCTCATAGAAGCAAGCAAGTGCATCTAGTTGTCTTTGTAATCCATCAAGATAATGAGAAACTAGGACCATATCATCAACAAAAAGTAGTATAGGTATCAAGACATGATGTAACATACAACCATCATCAACATGGGTAGGCTTCCAAAGAAATTCCTCAACTTCATGTAAGTAGATACCAAAGAGAGTCCAAAATAGACCCTGACCAACAATCTATGACAATTTCAGCTTTCAGCAACTAGCTCTCTTTATTTATTGAGCCTTTAAGCTTGGCTACCAATCTTAGACTGACTAGCAATGTTCAAACATTTGCCTTTCACAGACTTGCAGCATGCTTGAATTGAGTGACCCCTTGCTTGCACATGCCGGTAGTTTATTCTCTGGCTTCTTATTGTAACCTTACTCAGAGCTATAATTTTCTAGTTGCTATTCCAGTGTGTTCTCAACTATTTCCACATGTTAAGCTTCGTAAATAGAGGGCATACTCTAATTTTATCACCTTCTTGACAGCAAAAGAAAGCATCCAGGATATTTATGCATGCTAACTTGTGTTCCCTAATGTCAATGGTCTCTATGATATCCTGCAAGAGGCTAATCAACTACCTGTAATCGAATTTGTAATAGTTACCTTTTCTAGATAAGCATTCTCTAACTACAATGGCCAACAACTAACATTAGAAAAATACCATATCTCTGGCCTAAGTTTGTATATGCAGAAAGGAAACAACAACAAAAAAGAAAATGTCAACCAACAGTAATATGGGACATGATCAACAACCATACCTGTAATCACTATTATGAAATGAATGCAAAGAATGTATAGCAAAAAATAAGACTGTGTACAAGAGTTATTAAATGGCACTAACAACATACAGATTTTCAATAGTATCACACAAATTATTTCCAGTAGCTGATGCTGATGTTACAAGTAAGCTTATTGCCAGAGACATAAGGTCTTCTTCAACAATTTTGTAACTGGAAGCACTCCCTTGGCATGAATAGTTGCACATGAATAGACAAATAGCTGACAGAGATGTCATCAGCAATGCTTTTATGTTCTTTCCTGTAACCTATATGACTCAAGGAGCAAAAGACAAGAGATCAGAGAAATATATCAGTCTATAACAGAGTAAAAAAGGATAGAAAACAAATACTAGATCAGACAGAAACTAAAAACAAGTTTGACAGAAATTCTCCAAATGGAACACTCTCTGCTCCACTGTGAGGCTCTCTCAAACCTGCCTCACAGTCTAAGTGGCACAGATCAGGACCATAGATAAGATAAGATAAGATAATTTTATTAATGTCCAACAAATGACCACAAATAATGTAAGGAAACTTGGAAAGGGATCATGGTAGTTTTGGGCACACCTGCTAATGGGGTTATATTGTCATCATGTCTGGGAGCACACAGAGTCTAGGAAACAGCTATAAGGTCTAAAAGCATGACTTGACTAGGCTAGCCAAATTAATACTGTTCTCAGAAGAATGGATCATTTGGTCAAGCAGCAGCAACTTTAACCACCATGTTTTTGGTCATTTCTGAATGACTTGAAAATTGAATGAACTAGCTCAATTAACAATAAATTGCATCATCAAGTAAATGCAAACATATTTGCTCAAGCATGTTTCTTTACATACCTGAAATTCTGCTCGGTCTGATAGACAATGAACCAAAACCGTCTGGGTGTGATGACTGCAAATATACAAAAACTGAAGGATAGACACTAGCTCTGCCTGTTTTTCCAGATAAGAAGTAGAGAACAGGCATGTGGTCAGAGGTTCAGTTTCTTCTTTGTTGAATACACTCTTTGGTGGGGTAACCATTCGAAAAGATGTCTCCAACATGGATTTCATTACTTTAGTTATAACCACCCAAGAGCTTTCATGTGCAATATTCTCGAGGAATAATTGGGTGAAAGAATGAGTAGGTCCTTGCATTGAAGCAACGGTTTCCTTGTCTCTTAATAATTCAAAAGAAGTGCAAACATTGGAGCTTGCATTCAGGTCTAATAAATTTAGAACTCTTGTGAATAGCGCACAGCAGCCAGAGAACATAATGCATCTTTTATTTCCTAAAGTATCATCTTCGTCCAAGTTGCTTGTGTACTTCAAAAAATTGCTTCCCCTCATGTCAACTTTTAACTTAAACTGCAACATTTCAGATATGAAAATGTCTGGCTCATATCCAAAGCAGCATTCAGAAAATACTTTCTTGAATTTCAGTTGCAAAAATGTGTGTAGAGATCCTTCAACACCAAGCAAAGCAAGATTATCTGAATCTATGAGTGAGCAACATTCTTGAAAGCTGACGTGAAGACTTTTAAATAAACTTTTCTGCGACAAAGAATGGGACTTTGTATGAGACATATCATAAAGATTCCCCAGTTCAGCCATAATGAACTTTGCATGGAGAACTGAGAATGTCTTATTATCTGTGGCAAGATTATTACCATTGACAATGCTGGCAAGCTCCATTTCCATCTGGGAAAGTAGTCTCTGAATAAGTCGCTGACACTCACCCTGAAATTCCCATTCACAAGGTGGCTTTCTGCCAGATGATATTGTAATATTTTCGAAGGTGTTATGAATGGAACATACGAGTATAGCTAAACAAGGAAGCAGAAGGAAACACAAATGCACCCATGATAATTTATGATCTTGAAATACTCTAAATTTTCTGAGAGAAATCTCCATTGTATGAAGAAGAGAAATTTCATTATCCCAGCAAATTTCTCTTTGTATGCACTTTCGCAATTCAGCATGTGATAAGATAAGGCCTGAAACTCCTTTCAATAAACCAAGATCGTAGTTTAATTCTGAAATGGCCATCTGTCCAATAGTAGAATTTATGATGTCAGAGGTTGAAAGCCACACATTCTTCTCGTCGTTCCTACACATGAAAGATCCAGCTGACCACACAGATTTCTGAACAGCTGGCTGCACAGATTTCTGAAACTGACATGATGTCATAGCTGAGAAACCGACTGAAGATAGGTGAGATAGAATTCTGTGCAAGAAGACAATTCTGACTGTTAAAAATCAATCACACCAGTATAATAACTTTAAGCAGGAAAAAGCAATAGAAATTGCCACTTTTAATGTGAAAATTAGAGACTCGGTAACCAGATTACTATAAACTTCATACATGTAACAATCATACCGCAATAAATTTGCATGATTTCTGTTCGTCCGAATAGAAAGTGTCTGAAGACAAGCCTGGAGAATTTGAGCTTCATGTTCTTTTGTTTTCATTGGTTTTAGCAATTCCTGTATTCTGTCAGAAAAATTCTCAAATCATCAGAAAAACCTCTACACATGGTAAATGGAAATTCCAGTGAGGTACAACAAAACATAAACAGCAAACACTGGTACCTGTGAAGGAGATCAGAAATCACAACCACAATATTAGCATAGGTAACATGAAAATGAGAAGGTAGCATTGGAGACACAAATGTGCATATGGATTCAAAACATATTCAAAGAACATGGCAATGTAGGGATGACAACCATAACTCAGGATATGGCAGAACCATATATAGCATATTGTCTGAACAAAACAGAGGCTGCATTTCAAGGACTGCTTAAGAAACATAACAAGTTCACAACTACTACGATTTCAAAAAATATGACAGGATTAAACCCAAGTTGATCTGCTATGCTCAGTAGGATGACTATAACCATGTATGACAAAGGGTGCCCAAGAATATGATTTATGTGAAGGTAAACAAAGTGAAATCTCACCTGACTTCTGCAGTTGAATTCAAATGATCAAGAATAAAATCAACTGTTGAAAGGGGTATCCCTAAGCTTCGACAAAGCCGCAAAGTTGCATTAATAGGTAGTGCATTATATCCTGCAAAAATACAAAACCCTAACAGTTATAAACCCCGGAAAAATAAATTGCATGAATAAACATATTAAACTCAGCCTGCTCATTTAAGCCATCAAAACATATAACCAAAATGAGCTAAATGTTACCGGCAGAACTAGCACTTGAGATCCAAAGTCCATGATCAGTGCTCGCCAAAGGGTAACTCAAGAGGGATGCCAATGTCACCACACAACCCTCTCTCACTTTAGACCAGCTCTCCTCTGGTACAAGGGAGGTGTCCCTAAGATAGGATTACTAAGACAATAGACAAATAGGGCTCAAGATGACGTGAAAAGTGGTCTTAGTAAAACATATTTTTATGGAGTTTATTAGGTTGATTTTAGAGGTGGTTTATGGGGCAAGACAAACGCCAAACATCCAAGAGGGAAATGATGTCATACAGCAACAAAGTGAGCTGCAAGTGGGTGGTATGGGGATATATTTATTGCTGTTACAAACATGCAGAAAACTAAAGATGAGGCAGATTTATAAAGATGGATTTTAAATGAGCAAGGCCACTTCCAAAGGTAACCTTGTAATATGTATGCACATGCAAAGCAACAATGGGTGATCTTATTACTCGCTGAAGCATATATGCAACCTCTCACTGGAATGGCATAACATCAATAAATCAATTAGATAATAAAAACAGCAAAAGAATCAGAAAGATAGAACCTCATCCAAAGATTTTATCGAAGGTGCAAAACTGCCATATGCTTGAATCTCTTATTGAAGCAGAACCAAACTGATTTACAGCAATGTAAATCAGCAACTATGGTAAGATGGACAACCACATAACAATGAAAACTCTACTGAATAAATTTGATAAAGAATCACAAAACTTCTTTTTGGACTTTTATCAAACACTTGGACTGCAAATCTGATTTACAACTTTTCTAAACTAAGAATTCATAAAATGAATTTATCTGATAGTTTAAGCATAAACACCAATGCACTCAAAATTGATCTGAAGATAAGTGTGACAATACAAAAATTTAGGGCCAAGCCTAGGGCAAACCCTCACCAGAGGAAAACCCAGAAAAAAGAATTTTATTTATGAGAGATAAACTCAGAAATTCAACAACTCGGAATTTCTTCGACAGCATCAAAACAATTTCAGAAACCCCACTCATCTGCAAATATGCATTGCAAAATGTGTCGAATAATACCCAGTCAACCCACACGTGCAAACTGTACACAGCAATTTTTCGGGATTCAAGCCAGGTACAGACTGTACGGGTTCTGCCCAGCATTAAATGCAGAAAAAAAGAGTCGAAATTCATGCCAAACTTGACCTCAACTGTCTCCAAAACTGTGCCTGCAATCTGCCTCGTTTTCTGTGCTTGTACGGTCTGCAATGATGGCTGTCTCCTCTAATGAATGCTACAGGAATTTCTTGGGAATCATGCCCTCAAATTGTTTTGATGATCAGTCTCTAACAAAACAGAAATCTCCTTCAAGATTTAATTTCTCTCTCACACTTTTCTTCTCTCTTGATGTTTCTCTTCTCCCTAGACATTATTTTATACTTTATCTTATTGAAAGCCTAATCCTAACTACCATAATTATCTAATCAAAGGATGAGATTGATTAGATCTTAGGATACTCATTAATTGCACAATATAAACTCACTTTTATTAATAAAGTGCACATTAAATATTTGGGACCCACAACTTAAATATCACTTTAATGATAAAGTACAAACTCACTTTTAAAAAATAAAGTCACTTTACATTAAAAAAGTTGCCTAGGAAACTACTATTTCCCACCCATGTGACATCAAAATCATGGGGAAGGACCAAATGAGTTATAAAAACTAACATCTGCATCGCATAGGTCCATAAAGGTTTTTAATACAAGCCCAAACCAACAGACAGTTGTCTCCTCAAACCATCAACAACCATTACAAAAGCAGGAGCTCATCGATGAAGACCTCAAAACCTCCATCAATAAAATAATAATATCTCATGCAAAACCTTAGATCTATCGTAAGGAGGCGTAAACAAACAATAACGTCCAATTAACTCATGACAAGTCAAAAGCCCTAACAATAAAATAACATAAGATAGATAGATAAGATAATTTTATTAATGTCCACTAATGACCACAAATAGGTCAATGAGACTGTTGATTACAATGATATGTTGTGCATGTAGGAGGATCAAACGATCTCCCTTAACGGAAATACAATATAAGCTATGAAAAAGAAATAAAGAAGTACAAGGCAAGCCAAGTTGTAGCATGGGAGAGTTGATGCTCTAGTTCCACCTCTGTAACCCTGCCTAGGGGCGACGAAGTCCAGGTGGACAAGATCCGGGAGCCAAAGTAACCCAGGAGGGTCTGGTACTCCTAACATCCGAGGCCAAACGAAGAAAACTGAGAGAAATGTAAAAGTGTCTGCTGTCCTAAATCGTATCTGGTGGGCGCGGGGCGCTCTCTATAGTGATGTCGACGGGGTCTGGAGGGTCCTAAGCGCCTCTCGATGGGAGGTCTAGTCTGGAGCTGTCGTTGAGACCTTGTGGGTCGAGAGCCCGCAGCCCTTACTGATCTGGTAGTTGGGTCAATGTCGAGGCCAATAGATCTCTTGGTGCCCCTGGAAGAAGGTGGCATGCTGAAAAATGTTGTGATCTGCTATGTGGTGTCTGGTCTGGTGGGAGGATGGAGGATCTGTGCTCGAAGACTAGATAGTGGAGGTGCCACTTATCATCCTCTTGTACAAAATGCCCTCCTTAGTCTTGGGAGTATGGCCATGCAAAATCCTCCATCAAATGATAATTAATAGTCTCTAATGGTGCACCCCACTAGAAACCTCCAAAAATAGAACATAAGGTCCACAAAAGGGAGCACTCCACTATGATGATGATAAACCACAGCAAGAATAGTAAAATGGTTGGAGTTTGGTGTGAAGGTGTGCCAAATAGAAACCAATGCCTCAAACAATGTGCTAATGTTATGACCCTCAATGGTGGTGTAATGGAGGGGCCCGGGGTAGCGAAGGACCTAATATCCCTCAATTTGCAAGAGGACTAGTTTGAGGATTGAAGATGATGGTGTGCCAAAGGATTTGCATTTGCAAGGCGTCTACAAGCAAATTTGCAAAGGTCTTCTACTCATCATTGTATCAATTTGTCCTTGGTCATATTGTAAAATGATGCAAGTGAGATAGCACTTGTATTTGTAGGTAAAGGGTTACTCTATCATGTATATCTACAACCCGACTATGACAGTTGTACTAGGTAAGTGACTCATGAGTATTTTTCTTACTAAAAACGGTTTAGATCCTTAAGGTCTAGATCTTTCTAAGTTTTTTCACTCAACAAAATCCTCCAAATCCGTGAACACATTCTTTTACACCTACCCTAGTTGTTGAGCTTCTTAGCACTTTTTGTCATACACCTCACATTGAGTCACGATGGAAATGCATGTCAATGACTCAAGTCAATTTAGCTAGGATAGAGTCATTTAGAAGTCCTTGCACATGGTTACATTACTATTAAGTGGTGTAAGTGGCTGAACACAAGTCAAATCATTAGAGGTGACTTTCCCTAGCTCATAGTTTGGGTTTATTATCATTTTTGCCAATTACCTTTTAAAACTCGAGTCCTCCTTTCATGATGCTATACCCTCAACCTATTTGTATGCAAGCTACATTTATCCATGCAAGCCACTTTGATACCTCCAACCCTAGTGCCTGGCTTCCTTTGACCATAAAAATCTGCATGGCACTCTCCTAACATTATTCTAGCCTCCCAAGCCCCAAACGCCCTCTGCCACGTGTGAGTTGCACCCTCATTTAACCTCTTTTCACTCACACACCAGTTGTCCCTCTCTCTGAGCCTCTATTCTTTCCACGTGCGTGTAGTTTTCTCCTTTTTCTCTCTCTTTGGCACGCCATTCTATGAGTTGGTTGTGTTCTAGCTTTTTGTTGACCCCGCATGTGCCTCATTTTAAGAGAATATCCCTCTTCTAAGCAAATCACCCTCTCCAAACCCTTCATTTAAGCAAGTCGACCTCCCTTCATTGACTTTCCTAAGTGTTTGTTGAGACCACTTCATTATCCTATTAGCTTTTGACCATGTCAAGAGGAGAAAAGTTTAGTTTACTTCTTTCTAGAATAGATCTAGGGCTTTAGACAAAGAAATAATTTTTTAACGAGGAGGAAGTTGAGTCTCAAGTCCTATACAAAGAGACATCCTCTCTCATTCTTGTCATTGACTGGCATTGAGAACTCTTTGTTGAATATCAAGTATAAGACATTGGAGGAAATATTAAGGACTCTTCTTTCATGTATGGCAGATTTTTCTTACTTCAACCTCAAGTTGGAGGTAATTCTATAGTAGCTTTGTTTTTCTTATCTTTCTCTTGGGTCATTGTAAGGATATTACTACCTTGTTGAAGGAAGAGGATTGTAAGTTAATTTCCATTCTTCTCTTCTTGTATCTTTACTTTAAAGGGTGTTAATATTTGCATATTTATCTTGGTTTGTGTTGTGCAATACTAACCTCTTTTTACTAGAGTGCACCTCGAAAAGGCATAGAAAGAGGGAATTTATCCTTCCCTTTGTGATCTTGTGCAAGTATCTTCAACTCGCCAATAAGTTTAGTATAGTTATGTTTACCACACAGTACTTGTTCCATTAAACATTCTCCTTGTGTTCTTCAGTTATAGACTTGTGTTTCATTTTGAGATGGTGTATAATAAGGACAGTTCTACGTCTCCCATTAAAAACATATTGGCCTAAGAAGTCTATAAACTAGAAAATATGTTAAACATGTTTGCGACCAAAACTACATATCTATCTTCAGTGTTTGGTATAAAGTACTGTTTATATTTTATTGAGTTCTTTCTAACATTAATCATTCTAAATTAAAGATTCTCCTTAATCAAGCATTTATACTTAATTTTCTTGTATTATAAATCTCATTTTATATGAGCTTTTGTTGAAAAAGCATAAATTTGAAGCTCATAAACTAAGCTTAGACTAAAACCTATCTTAAAGATCTATATGGTTATGTATACCTATGGAAGGTTAGTTCACCTCCATCGTTAGTATCTTACTATTATCAAAAGTAACATTATTTTTAAACAATAAGGAGAACATAGATAATTAAAACTATGCATATAACCCTAGTGTAAATAAACATTTCTCTAACACAAATTCTTTGATTAGTGAAACAAGAATCAAATGAGGATAATATTGATACTATGCTATGATATCATAAGGTTTTTGACTTGTAAACCAATTGACTGTGCAGGTTAAAAAGCAAGACTTTCAAACTATAGCTTGATACCCATAATTGCAAATTATTTTGGTGGACACATGGTTGGTGGTTGAAGCTTAAGGTTTAGTTGACTTGGAGGCAAAGTAAAAGGCCTGTTGTAACCCTAAAATCATATTTTGTTTGTCTCTGCAGTGGAGTGGTCGAGCTGTGAGCTCATGGCTGCCAAGCTTGATGTCAAAACCTCCATTCAAACGCACACTGGCCTTTGTGAGCCTTAACGAGCTGGTGTAGAAGGGTGAGTAAGAAGCTTACTGCCATCGAGAGGTGGTTTTGACTGTGTAAATAGTATTGGGGTTTGGGTTGTCTTCGCCTTTGCTTTTATTGTGTGAGTTTAAACTCTGTTAGTGTAAAGAGTGTGGTGGGGTTGTTTACTGTGTGAGTTGAGTTCTTGTTTACTGTTCGTTTCCTCCACGAGGGCTAGGTCTTTACCTCGCCGCGGCCTGAGACTTCACCTTTGAATACTGCATACTGCATTTTCATGTCGGCAGGGCTCCATTTCAACTCGTGAAGCTCACGAGGGAGGCTAGGGTGAGACTGCAACTTCTAGCAGCTGCGTCGTGTCTTTGGTAAGAACTAAAATTGATTTTACTATTCTGTAAAAGTATAATTTTATTTTATTTGTAGGATTAAGTATTAACCTTTGTTTTCTTTTATTTTGTTTGTGCAAGCTCTTTAATGGTGGCTCAAAATACTGTTAAACTCCATCAACAGAGCTTTCGTGAAGGCATTCAAACCGGTAAGCCTCGGTTTCACCTGTGGTACTCCTGCAAGGGTTGTATGGTGGATTATGATGGCACTACCGTATGTTGTAGTTGTTGGTTCGGCCGTGGTTATTAACTACTATGTTTGTTCTTTTAATTTCTATTTTAAAGCCCTAATGGCTGGTTGTAATGGAAGAATTTAGGATTCCTGAACCGAGACATAAGGAAATAGTTTTGAGCCTTTTCGGCCACGATTAACTTATAAAAGTATTGTTTGGAACTGGCTTTAAGCCGTGACTCTTATTGTCAAGCCATTGGGTCGTTAGATGTGGATTTGTTTAGGGTTTTAAAAAAAAACTTAATGGTTGTTCTTACAGCACTTCTTGTTTTTGGAAAAGGGCTTTTGTAGCCGAAACAGATGGTTGTTTTCATTTTTGTGAACTCTGTTTTGTATAAATACTTTTATGCAATAAGCTTTGACTGATAATGAAAAGATTGTGAGCCGAGACTCAGTTTGCTCAGTTTCGTTTTTAATATTCATAAGAAATGTTACAACTTATAGCTGAATTAATAGTATCTATGTTTGGTTAATATTTATATATTATTTTTATGCTAACTGTTTGTTATCACTCGCCTTGTAGTTGCCTACTTGAGGTGGATCCAAAATGGATGGTAGAGGGGCAAGCAACTAAGGGGTGGAACCACGACTGCCTAGACTCCCAAATGGATGGTTGTCATGCCAATCAAGGCAGCCTTCACTTTAGGTTATCCTAGTCCAGGACAACAATGGGGGAGACCCGGATCTGGTCCCGACAGGAGAGATCAAACCTAGACACCAGAAGAAAATCAGATGGGACTTCAGGGTGCTTAAGGTGCAAGGTGAATGGGAACCCTAGCTCTAGGGTTTAGGTACTAGCAACTGTCTTGGGACACGTAACTATAACAGGGCATGCACAAACAGAGTTGGGATTATCCAGTACCTAGAAATCAGACTCAGTAAAAGGTGTTTGAGCTATCAGTGAATGTTGGTAGATGGCAAAGGCTAAGAGCCTAAGGGCAGCGCTAGCTTGGAGATCAGTGCTTTGTATGCATTGGGCATAAAGTCAGTAGTAAGACAACGTTTCAGGAAACCCACTTGGGAAACACCTTGATCTATGAACCCAGAAAGCAATTGGTCCGGAAAAGCCAAGGTATAGGAAAACCAGCTCAGTAGATGGCTAGCGCTAGGGCCTAGGAAGACAAATCTGAAGTTTTAGGGGGTCCCGAAAAACTGATGGCTCAGCATCGTGGATGAGAAGAGATCAGGGAGACCTAATCTCATAGTTTTGAAAATCGGAATCGGACTCGGAATCGGTCGAGGGTCAACTCGGAATCAGAATCAGAATCGGTAATGAATCAGTCATAAATCGGCCGATTTGAATTTAATGAATCGGTTTGCTAAAAAATACATTAAATATTTAAATTTTAAAGAAAAACAACATTTTCAAGATTATAATCCATGATTCCGAGTCATTGAAGACAAAATAACCAAAATCTGCTCATGTATATACCATATGAGAGTCAATGTATCAAAATGGCACAAAGTGTACTGTAATCTGCTCATGTATATACCATATAAAAGAAATAATATGAACTTTTGAAGGGGACCAGTAGATGTTATTTGTAGTTGGGTTGGGTAGTTAGGTTAGGGATAGGTTAGTAAAATATAAAATATAAAAAAAAATAAAAAACAAAACAAAGTTAAAACTTAAAATTAAAAAAAAACTAAAAAAAATTAAAGAAAAAACAGTATATTGCCAACCGGCCGGTCAAACCGGTTAGTTACCGAACCGGACCGGTTTGGTTACCAACCGGCCGATTCGGTAACTAACCGGTCACCAATCCGGTTTACCTGCCGGTTTGAACCGGTCGGTTCCAAAACCGGTTAGCCCGATTTTTAAAACTATGCCTAATCTACAAGCCCAAATCAGGAAAACAGTAGAAAAATCAGATCTAGAAAGGTCCAAATCTGATGATGGGCTAGGAGGCTGAAAAAACTGACGTTTTCAAATCTAGGGCAAACCAAGAGGAATTAGGACAGCGTTGAAGGTGTTATGGGATGCTTGGGACCCGATCCATCAGCCTATGATATCAGATTTCAGAAAACCTATTTCCGGAAAAGGCAAATTTTTAGTGAGGGCGCTAAGGTTGTTTCAGTCTATTTTTTAGATCCCAATCGAGCTGTTGAGCCACTTGACAGCGTTGGGGTTGATTTGGACTGCTCAAGCCCCGATCTATCCGTCTGTGAAGTCAGAATTCAGAAAAACTCAAAACCCTAGCAGGTCAATTTTCAGTGGGGGGGTTATGTAGTTTTCTGCTGAAAAATCAGATCTAGGTCAAACTATGAGGAATTTGACCAGCGTTCCAATTGTTTTAGTGAAGGGGAGGCCCGATCTATGAAACTTAGAAATGGTTTGGCAAAAGATCTGACGGTTCCCTGATTATTTGATTTTTTAGGTTTTTATAGTTTAGGAGTTTTTAGAAAATTAGTTAAATTTCAGCAAGGTACAATGGAATAAGATCAGAAAAGAAAAACTTACCTGTGGATCTTACCTAGATAAGCTTGTAGAAGTCTGTAACAGTGACGATCCTAGGTATCCCGATCAATCCTGGAAGATCCTCGTGATTTCTATGGCATATGCAAGCTCTAAACCATCAAAGCGCCCCCTACCCTGCATGAGCAAACGTCAACCATATCAGATTTGCACATACAAAATAAAGAAATTGAATGCTACAAGACAGTAAAATGAAGTAATCATAGATGCAATGAAACTAATGAAAACCCCCCTAATCCAAGACGAAGAGAACCGAGCGAGTTGAGGTCCCCCTACAAAAACGCTCCAGCCAAAACGTCCTCCTGTAGACAAAACAATGATAGCCACCTAAAAAATAGATCTCACGAGAATTTCCACGATGCTAGTAAGCTGAAGACAAGCTAATCACCATTTGAGCACATCAGATGCAAAGCAAATCCAAAAAAATTTCCACAGAAAAAGTCTTTCTATTATTCAGATCCAAGAGCCAAAGACTCCTTACAAATGAGAAGCTCTCTCCTTTAAATAGAAATGAGAGAACCTCAATCATAACCAAATCCTAACCACTTTCAAAACAAGTGGCTAAGATTAAAAGATTCAATGTTCTGATCAATGGTTGAGATGAGCTCAACATACAATGCATGGATCAATATAATTATAATTTACCAAAGTGGACTTAAACCACCCAAATAAAGGTAACCCACTCAACAAGAAATAAATGAAAGCACATGGTGGGTCGAAGGAGTGTTTGACTAACTCCCTTTGGGTGTCCCCATGGTACAATAAATGATATAACAATTTAAAATTTTGACTTTTGTGCCTCCTTGAGGAAATCGTGGGTCTTCCAAAGACCTCCAGGAAATAAATAAAAAATGCCCAAAAATAGGTGTGGGCCTCATCAACTACTGAAATTGTTGGAGAAGGTGTGAAAGACATCACTCTCATCATTGTGACTCACCCCATGCCATTTCTTTGCCTCGGTAGCCCAAATCGATTTCTTCAATAGCCATTTGATCATTTTTTAATCTGCCTCGGGAAACGTGATCCTACCAAAACAACCTCCTAGGGTGCCTGTGTTGTCAAATTGAGCCCTCCAAGCTCTCTGGGATGGGGGTACAATGGTACAAACAAGTGGCTGCACCCCCCTATGCCCATACAACGCCCTAGGAGATCCAACCAAAACATCTCCCTGCTCAAACAAATCAATCTGTGAAGAAAAACTGCATCAAAAAAACAAAATAAGCCTGATCACATATGTAAGTGCCCAGAACTGGAAATAAACTATCTCATTGGACCCAGAGAGTCCCAATCCATCAAAGGTGTATACTCATACCCCTCATAGGTCTCTGTCTGATCATCAATCATAACCAATAAACAATATAACCACTTGTGAATAATCAGACACCAATAATAACTTAGAATAGATCAATATGCTGCAAGTGTTAAAAGGTTAAACCATGCTCTACAACTCATTCACGTAACAAAATCAACAAGTAGCATTCATTTCACTAGCGGTACATCAACAAATACTTATAAATATCAAGCTTTATTTATTATTACTTAGACTCAAACTTTCAAGTCTATACTCACTTCATAGCTGTAGTCATTTTGCTAGTGAAGGGTGAAAGGTGGAAATGACAAGGCTAAGGCAAAGGATGACCTCCTACTCAACATCATGACACTTTGGACAAGGAAAGGGAGAACTCACTATAACCAATACTGGACAAACAACAACATAAGGAATGGCAATGCCTCACAAATGGATGAATTGTTTAGAGAGTGCTTATTCAACTTAGGCATCATGTCTACATCAATCTTGATCCAATTTCATTAGGATCACATTTTATTCTGTGGCCCTTTTTGCCTATATGAACCCTTTGGGACTTCACCAGTGCTCAAAAGCACAGTTAATCGCAGCTCTCATCCGGGCCATATTTATTTTTAACAAGGTCAGCAATTCTTTGATATAACATTTTTAACCATTGCTTTTTGGACCTCTTCTTATACTCTTCAAGGAGTATTTTAGCATTTCATTGCTCTTGCCCCTTTTTACATATGTTAAGAAACACAGTTTTACAATTTTCATTTTCCATGGGCGCATATTTAATATTTCAATAAAAATAGTACATGAGCTTTCAGTTTTAGCCAACAACATCTCAAGTGACCAGGGGGAATTCTGCATAGTGCCAAACATCGGGACAACCGACCAGAATGATTTAGGCATACTATCCAACTTACCAAAGGCAAGTTTTGTCACCAACTCAGAGTTGAGACACAATGTAAACAGGGAGGCTTGTCCAACAAAGGTTCTAGCAGGGAAAAAGGTCCTCCATGTCACAAGTCAAGAAGTCAGTCGGGTTGAAAATTAAACTGGAAGGTAATGGATGGATGAAGACAATGAAATGATGGAGCCAACATTAGCAAGCCAAAACAATGGTGGGAATGACTACCTCTATTCTCCCTAAGGAGGGTAAAACCAATGAGTATAGATCAAGAACTTCAAAGCCAGAGTAAGGACATCAATACATAGTATAATATACAACCAAGTCCATATAAATATGACCGCCAGATCATAATACCACAAGTCAATATATGTCACAATAATCAATATAAGAGCAATAATAACCACAACACCATATAAAACACTGAGTCATATCCATGCAATATAATCCATCTGAAACACCATATATCCAATGAGAAAGTATTGATATAACACTGGGCATCCACTACTGCTCTAAAATAACATAAATGGCTATATCGGTCCTCAAATCTGAGTGTCCTGAGACTCAGTCCTGGCATGGAAGAGTACAATAGTCCACTAATACAAAAATGATCCATCAGAAATGCTCATCTCAGCATCTCATATGTAAGAGATCTGGCTGAAAATGTACTGTGTCTGAAAAATAGAATATGGTAGCCTGGCTACTATATATGTGATAACACTATGTTTATTATTAAATACTCATGAGGAATTAGGTTAGATGGTATATTAGTTAAATTTTGTTTTCTTCCAGATAAATTATGAATTGGGGCAATTGACAGTGGAATACTTTGATAAAAGCATTATTATTAATGCAGAAATGAATTCAAAAGATAGGACAGAGAAATGATATTAGTGAACAAAATTACCTAATTTCTGTACTTTTTGGATTTTACTGGTAGATTTTTTATAAATATAACTTATGATTTTATTTGGTTATAAAAGAACATGTTATCACATATATAGTAGCCAAGCTACCATATTCTATTTTTAGACAGTACATTTTTTCACCCAGATCTCTTACATGTGAGATGCTGAGATGAGCAGTTTTGACGGATCATTATTGTATTAGTGGACTATTGTACTCTCCCATGTCAAGACTAGTCTCAGGACACTCAGATTTGAGGACAGATGTAGCCATTTAGTCATTACAGAGCAGTTATTGATGCCCAACTTTATATCAGTGCTTTCTCATTGAACAAATGATGTTTCAGATGGATTATTGCATGATTATGACTCAGCTTGTTATATGGTGTTATGGTTATCATTGCTCTTATACTGATTTTTGTGACATGTATTAACTTGTGGCATCATGATCTGGCGGTAATAATTATATAGACTTGGATGTATTTTGTATTATGTATTGATGTCCCTACTTAGACTTGCAAGTTGCTGATCTATACTCATTGGTTTTACCCTCCTTGGGGAGAATAGAGGTAGTCATTCCGACCATTGTTTTGGCTTGCTAGTGTTGGCTCTATCATTCATTATATCCACCCATCCATTACCTTCCAGTTTAGTTTTCAACCCGACTGACTTCTTGACTTATGGCATGGAGGACCTTTTTCCCAGCTAGAACTTTTGTTGGACAAGCCTCCATGTTTGTATTGTGTCTCGGCTCTAAGTTGGTGACAAAACTTGCCTTTGGTAAGTTGGATTGTATGCCTAAATCATTCTGGTCGGTTGTCCCGATGTTTGGCACTATGCAAAACTCCCCCTGGTCACTTGAGATGTTGTTGGCGAAAACTGAAAGCTCATGTACTACTTATATTGAAAATATTATATATGCGCCCATGGAAAATGAAAATGCTAAACTGTGTTTCTTAACATATGTAAAGAGGGCAAGAGCAATGAAATGCTAAAATACTCCTTGAAGACTATAAGAAAAGGTCCAAAAAAGCAATGGTTAAAAATATGATATATCCAAATATTGCTGACCTTATAAATATAAATATGTCCCGGATGAAAGTTGTGATTAGCTGTGCTTTTAAGCATTGGTGAAGTCCCAAAGGGTCATATAAGCCAAAAAGGCCATGGAATAAAACTAATGGTCCTAATGAACCTGGATCATGCTTGATGTACTCATGATGCCTAAGTTGAATAAGCACTCTCTAAACAACTCAACCATTTGTGAGGCGCTGCCATTCCTTGTGTTGTTGTTTGTCCGACATTGGTCATACTGAGTATTCCCTTTCCATATCCAAAGTGTCATGATGTTGAGTAGGAAGTCATCCTTTGCCTTAGCCTTGTCAATTTCATCCTTCACCCTTCACTAGCAAATGGGCTACAACAATGAAATGAGTATAGTCCTGAAAGTCTAGTCTGAGTAATAATAAATAAAGCCTTATATATGTATTGGTTGATGTACCGCCAGTGAAATGATTGCTACTTGTTGTGATTGTTGCTTGAATGAGTTGTAGAGCATGTCTTAGCCTTTTAGCACTTGCAGCAGATGGATGATAGTATGAGTTATTATTGGTGTCTTATCATTTACAGATGGTTATATTGTTTATTGGATATGATTGATGATCAGATAGGGACCTGTGAGGGGTATGAGTATACACCTTAGATGGATTTGGACTCTGACTCTAATGAGACAGTTTATTTCCAGTTCCGGGCACTTGCACATATGATCAGGCTCATTCTGCCTTTCTGATGCAGTTTTTCTTCACAGGTTGATATGTTTGAGCAGGGAATTGTTCTAGTTGGATCTCCTAGGGCGTTGTATGGGCATAAGGGGTGCAGCCACTTGTTTGTACCATAGTACCCCCATCCTAGAGAACCTGGTGGGCTCAGTTTGACAACGCAGGCACCCTAGGAGGCTATTTTGGCAGGTTCACATTTCCCGAGGCAAATTAAAAAATGATTAAATGGTTATTGAAGAAATCGATTTGGGCTACTGAGGCAAGGAAATGACATGGGATGAGTCATAATGATGAGAGTGATGTCCTCCACACCTTCTCTAGCAGTTGCAGCACCTGATTGGGCCCACACCTATTTTTGGGCATTTTTGTATTATTTTCTGGAGCTTTTGGGAGGCTCACGATTTTCTCAAGGAGGCACAAAGTCAAAGAATTAAAATATTATACTATTTTATTGTGCCATGGAGACACCCAGAGGGAGTTAGTCAACAGTCATTGGACCCACCATGTGCTTCATTTATTTCTTGTTGAGTGAGGTACCCTCTTTATGGGTGATTTAGTCCACTTTGGTTCTTTATGGTTATATTGATCCATGTATTGTATGTTGAGCTCATCTCAACCATTGATTAGAACATTTTATCTTTTAATCTTAGCCACTCGTTTTCAAAGTGATTAAGAATCGGTTATGATTGTGGTTCTCTCATTTCTATTTAAAGGAGAGAGCTTCTCATTTGTAAGGGGCCTTTGGCTCTTGGATCTGAATAATAGAAAGACTTTTCTGTGGATATTTTATGGATCTGCTTTGCATCTGATGTTCTCAAATGGTGATTGGATAGTCTTCTGCTTCCTAACATTGTGGAAATTCATGTGAGATCTATATTTTTTCTGCTATCATTGTCTTGTCTACAAGAGGGTGTTTTGGCTGGAGCGTTTTTGCAGGGGAAACTCAACTCGTTTGGTTATCTTCGTCTTGGATCAGGGGGTTTTCATTAGTTTCATTGTGATCTATGATTACTTCGTTTTACTTTCCTGTAGCATTTGGTTTCTTTATCTTGTCTTAGCAAATCTGATATTGTTGACGTTTGCTCATGCAGGGTAGAGGACGCATTGGTGGCTTGGGGCTTACATATGTCATGGAAATCACTTGGATCTTCTAGAATTGATCAAGATAGGAAGGATCATCACTGTTAAGACTTCTACAAGCATTTCCAGGTACGATCCAACAAGTAACTCTTTTCTCTTTAACAGATTTGAATCCATTGTACTTGCTTTTCCTTCCATTTTTATGAAAATTCCTAAAATACTAAAAACCCTAAAAAGTACTAAATCTGGGAACCGTCCGATCTTTGGCCAAACCACTGCTGAGTTTCATAGATCAAGCCTCCCCTTCACTGAATCTATTGCAACGCTGGTCAAATTCCTGTTGGTTTGACCTAGATCTGATTTTTAGCTTGAAAACTGCATAGTGCCCCCATTGAAAATTTGACCTGCTAGGGTTTTGACTTTTTCTGATTTCTGACTTCATAGACTGATAGATCGGGTCCCACACATTCCAAATCACCCTGAACGTTGTCCAAATTCATGGCAATTTGACCTGGATCTGAGTTTTAGACTAAAAATAGCCCTAGCGCCTTCACTGAAAACTGGACTTTTCCGGAGTTTACTTTTTCTGAAATCTGACAGGCTAGGCTGATAGATCAGGGCTTGAGTACTCCAGAACACCCCCAACGCTGAGCTAGTTCCTGCCAGGTTGCCCTAGATCTGAAAAACTGACTTTCAGCCTCCTAGCCGCCCTCATCAGATTTTGACTTTTCTAGATCTGATTTTTCCTGCGGTTTTCTGACTTGGGTTTGTAGATCAGGCCATCCTGATCTCATTTCTCCTCCAACGCTGAGCTGATAGTCTCCTAGTGGCTCTAGATCTGCAAATCTGCCTCTCTAAACCCTAGCGCCAGCCCTCCTTCTGTTGATTTTCCTGTAACCTGAATCTTTCGGGCCAAATCCTTTGCTGGGTCCATAGATCAGGGTATACCCCAGGTGGGTTCACTGAAACGTTGTGCTGATACTGACTCCATTGCCCAATGCACGAAAGGCACTGATCTCCTATCTCTAGCGCTAGCCCTAAATTGACCTTACTCTCGTTCTCTTTGCCAACATTCCTTGATAACTCAAGTTACCTGATACTTTCATATCTTTCACTGAGTCTGTCTCCTTGGTACTAGACAATCCTAACTCTGTCCTTGCTCACCTTGTCACAATTACGTTTCCCAAGACAGTGATCATCTCCATCAGTTGCTAGTACCTAAACCCTAGAGCTAGGGTTTCCATTTACCTTACACCTTACGTACCTCAAAGCCACATTTGATTTGTTCTGGTGTCTAGGTCTGATCTCCCCTGTCGAGAGTAGATCCGGGTCTCCCCCGTTGTTGTCTTGGACTTAGATAACATAAAGTGAAGGCTACCTTGATTGGCATGACAACCATCCATTTGGGAGTCTAGGCAGTCTTGGTCCCACCCCCTTAGTTGCTTGCCCCTCTACCATCCATCCTGGATCCACCTCACACAAGCAACAACAAGGTTGGTGATAACATAACAGTTCTTTTATAAGCCTTAAATCTTCTTTAAAGTTACAGAGCTAGTAATGTTGTTTTAGTAACCCTAGTTTACATTTTCACCTAAGTAAGCTAACTGGGTAATTATTTAACCTAATTTACTGTTTTACGAAGTTAAACCTAGTTTAGATACTTTACTGTTCCTATCTTATCTATTTAAAATTATATACTAGGTTTATAGTATGTAACTTTGTTAGTTTTACTGTATAAAATATTACACATACTAGTGTGTATTACTTAGACTTGTTCTTCTATCTTTATTTAGTTTATTTTAATACTTTAAGTAAATAACACAAATACAATTAAAGTTCTATAAATAAATTTACACAAAATCCTGTAGATAGTAATCATTTGCATCTGCATTCATATTTTATTGAATCTACTTATTTGAAAATAAATAAACCTATTGTACCCCCAAGCTTGTCTCCTGGTCCTCCTGGTAGAAGTACTGGGTGAGAGATGTAGTCTTGAAATCCTCTGCAACTCCACTGAGTGTTCAGCAGTAACTCAATTCTGCTTACAGCAGTATGAACTCAGCTTAGAATAGTTGCACTAGTTCAGTCTTCAGCACTTATCACCTCAAACTTACTTCAGCTAGTCCCCTCCATCGAATTCACATCTGCACTTCATTCACTCAGAATGATCACAAATCCAGAATGAGCAGCCTCAGCTGTCTTCAATGGGAAGTTTTATTAGCATGCCTAGGTCTTTTGGGTTAGTTTTTACTTAATGAGCCAGCTGCTCCTGTTCCACTTTCTTGGGGAATCATGACCACAAAAATAGGGAAGTTGCCACCTGCAACAGCTAGAAATAGTTTGAGGATGCTACCACATGTCAATCTGCTCTCAACCCCGCCTCCTCCACCAAGTGACCAGTAAACACTCATTTAACAGCTTCCCTAAGTTGTTGTCTCATCTTTCATTTATTTATTAATAAAATATTCTGCAATACAATAAATTATCCTTCACCCCACTTGGTCATTAATTACAAACTTTAACATAAAATATAACATACTGTTCCTCAAAAACATAAAATTGTTTTGCAAATTGGGGCATGTGACAAAAAAGCTTTTAAATTAATTCCAGGAGTGATTTCAAGATTCGAAACAAGGTCAATATCCACACATTGAACCAACATATTCTGATTAAGGATTGGATGAAGAATTCTATCGATACTATCAGGACATGGATCCTCATTGCAATGTTCTTGATAAAGTTCACTTGCAATCGTATCATCATGTGATTGTTCTTCTTTAAGCTCTAGATAAGGAAAAACATCAATAAGTTTGGTTTCAGTTTCCCTATCACTCTTACAGACATGCTCTTCAATCACAATATGACCACAAGATTGCTCTTCAACAGAAATTTGATTGATTTCATCAAAGTCTGAATCCAGATTTAGATGGCTTGAATACTGACTCAAATTATCGTCAATTAGGCAATGACTATGGAGTTGCTCTTCTAAAGGCTCTTTAATGGACTCACAAAAGGAAGGCTCAACTATGGATGCTTCTTGATGGTGATTGTTAGGTTCCCTTCCACGAATGAAATCCAAAATTTGCTCTGTGACTGCTTCAGGTAATAATAACAGAGTATCTCGTATGATTTGATTGATATTCGTCTTAGTTTCAACATGAAGTTTTGAAACATTATTCTCAAAGTACTCTGTAACATTCCTATGGATTGCATGCACCTTCATAATTTGGAACATTTCAGGAGAGAAATGATCCAATTGAGAAAGCAAATTGTCAATATATTGATTATCAACGGCACAATCATTGCTAGATTGACACTCCAAAAGAATTTTCAGTGTTTCTACCCCACTTATCTATTAACAGATCTGTGAACATGTCATACCCAGTGATGGATTCTGGTGCTAAATTATCAAACCATAGTTGAACATCCCCTCGCAAGGATTCTCCTAAGGCTCGCATATAAACATCTTCATTTTCCGCACCTCTAATTTCCATGTAATCCCAGAGAATATCCAAATGACTTTCAATAGCTATATCCTTATTTCCATTAAACTGGGGCAACCTCCTAGTGTAATCGTTTGGCATAGGATGAGGTGCCTCCGATATTCCAGAAAAGTCAAAAGGAGACTGTTTGCCTTGTTTCTTAACAGCTCTGGCTACTTGTCTATAAGGCTTTCACTGGGACTGATTCCTAGGTTCATGTCGACTTACAGCTTCATCAGGGGTAGTCACGACCAAACTGGTATTACATTGATGAAGAGGATTATAAGGATCATTCACTTGATGCTGGTTTACTAGTCCACTCGGGATGGTTGGAAAATATTTATTGCATCGGTGAGGAAATTGGTGGGTATCATAAAGATTGTGTTACCTAGATTCATACCCATAATCATGCTCGAGATCATCCTCATACACGTAGTCTAATTACCTTTCAAGTTCATTTATTCTTTTATTTAATTCCTTCAAGTGTCTGATAAATATATCTGAATTCATTATGATTTATGGGATGGGTTCGCTTCTCAATGGAGTCGCATTGTGGAGTCGCCAGGTGATCGAATTGCCGTGTTCACCAACGGATGATGTCGTAGGAGAGGTAAGGTATGTGGAACCAAGGTAGGCCTCTACCTCCTCGGCAACGGCGCCAGAATGTTATCACCAACCTTGTAGTTGCCTATGTTAGGTGGATCCAGGATGGATGGTAGAGGGACCAGCAACTAAGGAGGTGGAACCAAGATTGCCTCGACTCCCAAATGGATGGTCGTTACGCCAATCAAGGCATTCTTCGTTTTATGTTATCTTAGCCCAAGACAACAAAGGGGGAGACCCAGATCTACTCCCGATAGGAGAGATCAAACCTACACACCAGATCAGATCAAATGGACTTGAGGTATGTAAGGTGTAAGATAATGGAAACCCTAGATCTATGGATGATGTCACTGGGTGAGCCAAGGCTTTGGATCATGGCTTTAGGAAGTATGAGATTCAAGCCAAGTTGGGACGAAGGTGACCTATGAGGTAAATACTAGATCTGGGGTTGAGGTACTAGCAACAGGTGAAAATATCCGTTGCCTTGGGAAACATGACCAATGCAGGGAAGGCAAAGACAGGATTGGGGCTATCTAGTACCGATGGATAGACTCGAAAGAAGATATGGCAATGTCAAAGTACCCGCGTCACCAGGAAAAAGTCAAGACATGGGAAAAAGAGGCCAAAGAGGGGGTAGCACTAGGGCTAGGAAGTCAGTTTTTCAGAGCTAGGGAAAACCAACCACTTCTAGCTCAGGGTTGAGCGTGATTCCTTTAGGGCAAGACCTGATCTATGAAACCCATAAATGATTTGCCCCAAGATCAAGCGGTCTGATTTTTCAATATTTTTGGTTTTTTATTATTTAGGGTTTTAAGGTGAAAATTGAAGAAGACATACGCAAATGGATTGAGATCTGCAAGAAGATTACTAACCTGTGGATCTTACCTGGAAAATGTTGTAGATGCCTCGATGATGATGATCCCTGCTGTCCCGATCAATTTGAGAAGCTTCGAGTGAGTTATGTGTCCAACGTTTTGGCCCAAGAAGCCAAATCGCCCTCTCTCCTGCACAACAAACGTCAACCATATCATATTTGCTGCATCATGAGAAAAAAAGCAAATGCTACAGAAAAATAGCAAGAAGAAATCATAGATCACAATGACACTAATGAAAACCCCCTGATACGAGCGAAGCCAATCCAAGCGAGTTGAGGAGCCCCTGCAAAAACGCCCATGCTGAAGTCGTCCTCCTGTAGACAAGACAATGATTCTCGAAAAAATTTAGATCTCACAAAAATTTCGCGAATGCTAGGAAGCAAAAGACTTTCCAATCGCCATCGAAGAACACCAGATGCAAAGGAGATCCAAAAATATCCACAAGAAAAGCTTTTCTATTATCCAGATTTAAGAGCCAAAGACCCCTTACAAATGAGAAGCTCTCTCCTTTAAATAGGAATGAGAGAACCAAAATCATAACCACTTTTCAAATGAGTGGCTAAGATTAAAAGATACAAATGTTTTTATCAATGGTTGAGATGAGCTCAACATAGAGTACATGGATCAATACATCAATATAATATAAAAGTACACCAAATCACCCAAGGAGAGGGGATCCCACTTAACAAAAAATAAATGAGGCATATGGTGGGTCCAGGGAGTGTTAACTAACTCCCTTTGGGTGTCCCCATGGCACAATAATATAATTTTTAAACTGTGAAATTGTGCCTCCTTGAGGAAATCGTGAGCCTCCAAAAGCTCTAGAAAATAATATAAAATGCCCGAAACATAGATGTGGGCCCATTCAGGTCCTGTAACTGTTGGAGAAGGGATGGAAGACATCACTCTCATCATCAACACTCATCCCATGTCATTTCCTTTCCTTAGTAGCCCAAATCGAATTCTTTAGTAGCCATTTTATTATTTTTTATTTTTCCTCGAGAAACGTGATATGCCCAAAACTGCCTCCTAGGGTGCCTGCGTTATCCAACTGAGCCCACCAGGCTCTCTGGGAGGGGGGTAATATGGTACAAACCAGTGCCTAGACCCCCTATGCCCCATACAACGCCCTAGGAGATCCAACAAAATCATCTCCTTCCTCAGACATATCATCCAGTGAAGCAAAACTACACCATAAGGGAAAAATGAGCCTGATCATCTCTGTAGTGCCCAGAACTGAAAACAAGCTCTCACTGGAATCAGAGAGTCCAAATCCATCTAAAGTATATACTCATACCCCTTCTAGGTCTCTGCATGATCATCTACAATATCCAATAGACAACATAATAACCTGTAAATGATCAGATAGCCAATAATATAACGCAGGCTAACATCCATCTGTTGCAACTGTTCAAAGGCTAAGACATGCTCTACGAATCATTTTAAGTAACAATCATAACAAGTAGCAATCACCTCACTGGCGGTACATCAACCAAATATATATATATATATATAGGGTTTCATTTATTAATCATAACTCATACCAGACTTTGAAGACCATACTCACTTCATAGTTGTAGTCAATTTGCTAGTGCAGGGTGAAGGCTAAAATTTACAAGGCTAGGGCAAAGGATGACCACCAACTTGACATTGTGCCACTTCGGATATGGAAAGGGGATACTCACTCTAGCCATATGTCGGATAAGGAACAACAAAGGGGATGGCAGTGCCTCACAAATGGGTGAATTACTTCAGAGGTGCTTATTCACCCTGACAAGTGCTCACAATCCAACTCAATACAAGTAAGGCCAGCAATCTTCAGATAGAACTTTAGGAACCATTGCTTTTTGGGCCTTCGATTTTCCATAGCCTTGGTCCATGTGTTTATTACACGGACTTTTATTATTTTAGACTTTCTGCATTCATGTATGTTTAAAAACACTACTTTTCATGAATGTTTAAGATATTTCATTTTTAAATCCAATTTCATTAGGCTAGCCTTTCATTCACGTATGTTGAAAAACACTACTTTTCATGGATGGGCTTTTTCATAAGATATTCATTTCATTTCCAAATACATTGTATTGATGGCAACGCTACTCGTTTCAGGTTAACCAACACAACCTAGGAAACTCAGATCCGAGACACACGTAAATAGGGAGGCTTGTCCAACAAAGGCTCTAGTAGGGAAAGGTCCTCCATGCCACATGTCAAATAGTAGGTCAGGTTGAAAACATAACTGGAAGGTAATGGATGGATGGAGATAGTGAATAATGAAACCAACACTAGCAAGCCAAAGTATGGTGGGAATGACTACCCCTATTCTCCCTACGGAGGGTGAAACCAATGAGTATAGATCAAGAACTTCCAGGTCTAAGTAAGGACATCAATACATAATAACAATACATCCAAGTCCACATATTTATATGATTGTCGGATCATGACACTAAATGCTAATACATGTCACAAGAATGAGTATAAGAGCAATGATAACCATGACACAAGATATATAAGTTGAGTCATAAATAATCCATCTAAACCAACATCAGTTAAATGAGAAAACACTGATACAACTTTGGGCATCAATACCTACTCTGCAAATGGCTAAAATGACTACATCAGTGCTCAAATCTGAGTGTCCTGAGACTTAGTCATGGCATGGGAGAGTACTATAGTCCATCAATCAAATCATGATCCATCCTAGATGCTCATCTCAGCATCTCATATGTAGGGGAACTGGCTGAACAGTGTACTGAAATCTGAAAAATAGAATATGGTAGCCTGGCTACTATATATGTGATAACACTCTCTCTCAGCTCTCTCCTTCACTCTCTCAAAAAGTGAATGCATTTTGCTTTTCCTTGCCTTTTTGGTGAAAACCCTAGGTTTCATCTAATCCAACGGTGGAGATTAGATGAGATGAGTGGATGAGATTAATCCAAGTTTCAAATCCAATCCAAGTTTCAATCTAATCCAAGGTTCATCTAATCCAAGTTTCAAAAATTTACAAAAAGAGGGGACTCAACCATAAAGACCCTTTTCCAGCATTAAAAAACGATATTGCGAAGTATTCTCAAGTAGGTGAAATCCTTCTAGTAGGAGATTTCAACGCCAGGACTGCAAGTGAACAAGCTAGCATTCTTTGTCAAAGGGAAGATTGCAATCCTATTTGGCTTACCGAAGAAAGAAATCATCAATGGACAAGAATTTCAAAAGACAACAAAAGCTGCAATTTCTTTGGAGAACAGTTGCTTACCTTATGTGGAACTTTCAATTTAATAATCTGCAATGGTTTGCCTAGATGGTCAAACTCTGGTAATTTCACTTGTAATACCTACAATGGAGCAAGTGTGGTGGATTATGCAATTTGCTCGCATGGACGATGCGAGAAAATGGAGGAAGTTATGATTGGAGAACAACTCTAGGATTTAAAATCTGATCACAAACCAATCTATCTAAGTCTTTCTTGGACTGATAAGCAACAGGAGGGGACAAAAAATCAGCACATTCAACAACCTTTGGCAAAAGGCAGAATTCTTTTGACTCAAGAGAACTGTAATGTCTTTAGGAAGGCATTAAAGAGACTTTGTAAGAGGGAGGAAATTCTGTCCCAAGGCCTTGACAATCAGCAACTAACTAATTTAATTCAAAGGGCACTCACAAAATGCAAAAGAGCAAAGAATAGGAAACGTGAAACAAATTGCTTTCCTATTAATGCTTGGTTCGATGAGGAGCGCAAAAAAGAAAGGAGAAGGTGGAGAGAGTCCAACTGGAAAGAAAGAGAATTAAAAAGCTACAAGCAGATTATAAGGAAGAAAAAAATTGATTTCATGGTCTCAAGGAGGGAAGAGCTAATCTTCCTTGGGAAAAACAACCCAAAACTATTTTGGAAGGAACTTCAAGCGAGCAAGAAGCAAACTAAAAACAATATTACAGCGGACCAGTGGCTTGAGAATGCAAGGCAACTCTATGAGCAGAATCCTAAGGTTGAACCCCCTCCCCCCTTAGTCAACACCGCCACCATTACTAAGCTTTTCACCATGCAAGAGATTGAGGTGAGTATTAAGAAGTTGGGTGTTGGAAAAGCCAAAGATTTAGTAGAACTGCAAGCTGAAAATCTAAAGTGGGGCTCAAAAACTCTTGCACCTCGCATTACAAGAATCTTCAACAAAATCATTTAGTAGGGATTCCCTACAAATTGGACAACTAGCCTCGCAATTCCTCTTTTCAAGAGCGGGGATGTCAACGATCCCTCCAATTATAGGACCATAATGATAAACCCCTTGTTTGCAAAGCTATTTGGAAGCATGCTAGAAAATAGAATTAGCAAGTGGGCGGAAGAAAGGGACAAGCGTGCTAAAGGACAAGCAGGTTTTAGACCTAAACATTCCACGGTGGACCATGGTATTACTTTAAGGCACACCATTGAAAAAGTGTGGGATAAAAAAGGGGAAGCCTTTTGTTGCTTTTTCAATTTCAAAAAAGCTTTTGACACGGTTCCCAAGGATAAACTATGGCATAGAATGGAGGAACTTGGGGTTCCTATACATCTTAGGGAAGCTATTCACAAGTATATGAGGAGGTCAAAGTCAAAATCAGAACATCAGATGGTATCTCCGAAAGTTTTAGAAGCAATATTGGGGTCAAGCAAGGGCGCCCATTATCCCCTACCCTTTTTGGCTTATATAATTGACAAACTTAAAGAGTGGTTAATCCTAGAGGGCGGGGATGGCATCCTCATGGGTGAGTATGTGATAAGGCTTCTTTTGTATGCAGATGACCTTATTTTGATTGCTAAGTCTACTCTTAGCTTGCAAGAGCACTTGATTTCCCTTGAGCACTTTTGTAGAACAGTTGGGATGCAAGTAAATACTAGCAAGACGAAAGTGGTAGTTTTTTCTAGCAAAAGAAAACATAAACAACATAAGTTCTACTTTGAAGACAATACCCTTGAAGTAGTGGAAGATTACAAGTACCTCGGAATCGACTTCAACAAAAGTTTGAGTTGGGAAGGCTGCAGGAAAAAAAGAACTCTGGGAGGTTGGAAAGCGTTTAATGCTTTCCAAAATAGGTGCAGAGAGGGAGAGTTATGGGACTGGAAAACTATGCAAACCCTTTTTGGGCTCTCAGTGATCCTGGTTGTTCTCTATGGTTGTGAAGTTTGGGCCAGCAGTACCTCTGACTTACAGTGGAAGCAAATAGAAAAGATTCAAAAACACATGATCACAAGCAAGTTCAAAATTAAGAGTTCAATGCCATACGAAATCATGCTAAGTGAAATGGGGGTGGATTCTATTGAAGCAATCGCTATGGTGAGAGTCATAAAATATCTAAAAAGAGTTGAGCAAATGGAAGAAGGTAGATGGCCTAAGGTTGTCTTCAATGACATATTGTGCAAAAGAAAGAAGACTTGGATGCGGCAAAATATTAAATGGCTTAGCAAGTGGGATACGTGCTTGAGCACGTGTCTTACGAATAGTAAAGAAATAAAGGCTTTTGTTATCAATAAATTCCACAAGCGAACTTGGGATAAAGAGCTAGGGAGAAAGAGAAAGTATTATATTGAAGAGTTTAACCCTACCTACAATCAGCATCAAAAGGCGTACATAGGGGCCAATATACCTTGGAAAGCCAAAATTCTCATTACTCAATTAAGAACTAATTCCCATCAACTCCGCTGTGAGACTGGGCGTTGGAAAAGGCCAAAAGAAGCTTGGGCAGAAAGAGTGTGTATTTTTTGCGCCGCTGGTAAGGTGGAGACAGAAAAACACTTCATTTTAGAGTGCTAAGCCTTTAAGGACAATAGGGACAGCTATGCAAATGTCTTGGTGGATAAATCTTGGGATGATTTATTTAACGAGGGGACTGTGGAAAAATTGGGGGCGCTCATCATCAAGTTGAACAGACAAAGGATTGAATTGCAGAAAACAGTGTGCGAGTTGGTCTGTCCCATAGGCTATTCTTAGCCTCACGGATGTTAAAATATTTCCTTCCTTCCTTTCTTAAATGCTCATTAAATCTCATTTAAAAATTAAATTCACTCACCTCACTTAAATTTTCCAAAAAGTGACTTTATTGTCTAAAGTCAAATTAAATGCTCATCTCAAGTCATTTAATGCAAGGGTCACTTTATTTCCCCTTTTTAAGTGACTAAGGCTAAAGTCACCTAGGGGAACACTTTCCTAGGTACAAAAATCAACAACCAAGTAGATTGGGGTTAGCTCATGCAATTCTTCTCTCTTGGTGACATTCAAGTAAGGCCCTATTAGTTAGTCTTCATTGACTCCATAACCCTAATTTTATTTTAAAACTAGTCTCTCCTCTTCCACCACCATAACTTGACAAATCCAAAAATACAATTTTTTCCTCTTTTGTTTTAAAAAGAAATCTGGAAATTAACCCTATAATTTCATTATAAAATTTCAGATTTCATTTCCAAGTCTATATGCTCTAAAGAACAATCTAAATTAGACTGTCATATAAAATCTAAATTTTATTTCATGGATTTATCATTTACATGTGCAGATTTTTTGTTACTCATTGGTTTTAAAGTGATTTGATTCTTTATTTTAAACGGCTTTTAGTTTTCTAAAATCTAGAAATTGTGTACTTATGCCATAAATATAATTTTGTAGCTCATTTCTTAGTCGTAAGGGTTCAGTCTTTTCCTACTTGAGTATGCAATTAAATTTCTGCATTTTTCAGAAATATTAAATCATATCTATTGCATATTTAATGATTAACCTATGTAATTTTGCTTCTTATGCCTTTTCTTGGGTTAATTTGATAAATTCATAATTCTGGAATTTACATTAAATTCTAAATATTACAGAATTTCAAGTTTTCCTCTTGCTCATTAAATACACATTTTCAAGAAGAATTAACTAGTAATTATTAACACAATCAAGGAATTTTCAGAATCATTTTATTTCACATATGTAATCTAACTTGCATGAGCTTAAACATTATCTAATCCTCAATAACCTTGCAAGTAGATTCTCATTTCTCATTCTTGGGAAGCTAATCTTTTGGTTTAAGCTTCTACTTATTTATGCAAGCACTTATCTATCTTATATTGACTTCATTTGAGCATTGATAAATATGAAGTCTCATTGTTAACATTCAATCATATTCCACTTCAGATTTCTTTCTTATCAAGTGGTTTACATGTGTTCAATTTCGTTAGTCTTGTGATAAACCATCGTAATCTTTTAACCCATTTGGATCCAAGTATTTCTTAAAGCAATATATTTTAGTATTAGATTCATTTGAGCATTAAGTACGAGTTCATTTGTTCATTGATCTATTGTTCATTTGTACTTACTATTCTAGAGGCTCTCTAATTGATTCATTATCCAATCTAGAGTTTGTTAATTAATTATTGATTTAATAGGGAAGCCCCCCTCCCTGGATTAGAGAGTTGGCCTAAAGCGAGGGATTGATTGTTGATGTGACAACCATAATCAATCTAAATTTACCCATGGTTTGCACCCATGGGTTAAAACCTTTTCCACTTAAGTGAAAGTGAAGCAGTAACAGAATCCATTGGAGTACTAATAGTGGACGCCATTCAATGTCATGTGAACTAGGTCCACTATATTTGTTATCATTAAAAAAGACCCCTATGGTAGTTAGTATTGAATAAATCATAAATGTAATGGGGCCTCATTAAATATGGTCAACTAGGTAGTTAGGAGATTGTTATGGTTAGGATTCTGCCGTTGCCTATAAGTAAGAATGGAGTCCTTCTTATGAGATGTGTGGAAGAATATTGTAATTGGATCTTAGCTCTAAAAAGGTCCCCAACCTTAAGAGGCAAGTGAAGAGGAGTGGATTCCTTCGATAAAGGATCAATTGTAGTTATTCACAAACACTAGAATATACTACAAGGTTCTACACCAACCACATTGTACTTTCCCAGGTGTGTAGTTCCAGTGTCCAGATTCCAGATTCCAGATTCCAGAATCAGTATTCAGCCTAAAATTCGAGAACATGCAGAGCCTAAAGCAGGTAGCGAAAAAAGAGTCACACAAGGGAGCTAGTAAAGCTGGTTTAAAAAACTCAACACGCTAAACAAACTAGCAAATTAAATCACTGCTTGTACAGTAATTCTTAAAAAAATATAAAGGCAGTGAGGTACAACTTGAAAAGAAATAAGTCAAAGGCACAAAGGAATTAAAAGTGGCAGAACATACTCAGAACACTTCTTTTAGAGATGGGAAGCAAAATAATGTCATAGCTTAATTCAAGATGTTTCAGCAATTTCTGTTCAAATAGTAAAAGTCCCAAGTTTTAACTTTTAACTTACTAATTTACAATGCATAACATATCCTAACAGGTTATATTGCTTGTGGCAAGATGATACATACAAATTTTAAAACGACACACTGACAAGTCACAGAAATCTGAATCCAATAAACAATTAGTCACAAATGGAGATAATAGTGATACCTGCTAATGCAATCCTGTCATCTGAGCTCTTAGCAAAGGCCATAGCTTGTTCTTCAGACAGCAACGGCAATTGTTGCCCTGTCCTTGATTCCAACCACGCTACACCCATATTTCCAGCAACATTTGGTAGTAAGATTTGTATCATTCTTTCAACAGTGGGATTCTTACACCTATCATTGATCTCCCCATTTGAACACAAGGATAAAATGAGTAAAACTGCATCCAGAACAATCCTGTGTAGTGTAATATGCAGTAAACCCTGTGTGTCTTTATTAGCATTTTGAGGTACCACAAGTGTTACAAGAGGTGATTCAATGCCAGCAACATCATCATCGTTTAATGGACTAGAGGTCCCAAGTATCAGAGCTTCACACAAAGAGTTGAGAATAAACTCTGTCATATAGGTGTGCCACCCAACAACTGAAGACGATGAACAGATCATGTATGGATTATATTCTTTTTCCCTCAAAAGCAAGGAAGCTGCAAAGTCCTTCCGCTGCACAAGCAGCCTTGCAATGACACAAGCTGCTGAAAGATGGGAAGGAAGAGGCGGAGAATGCTTCTCAAGGAACTTTAAATATGAACTTAACTGTATGACACAACATAAATCTTATGAAGAACAGCAATAAACTTTTCTTATTAACATGAATGTAAACTACACATACAAATAGCTTAAAAACACTAACGGCATTGAAACATGCAACAACAAGAAAAGTATCTGGTTGTTTATGGCATTGACAAAAAAAATAAAACAAACTCAAAATTTTCTGAATAACTAAAATGTATCCAGTAAAACTGCCCCCAAAAAACCATATCTCTGAGCATGAAAAACATTGAGCTTCTAAAAATTCTCTAAGTAACATCCTACAGTAAAACTTTAAGAATATTTTACCACTTCAAGTGATGATTCAACTTGAACAGCAGTTCGAATAGCAGGTAGAAGACTACTATGGATTGAATTTGGAAGGGCCTCTATTCCTTCTAGCCATCCAAGTTCACAATTATCTGTAATTAAAAAGGTTTGTGCGATACTAATGAGTTTCTCCCCTTTTGCTGAATTACAACTGTTCAAAGTAATTGATTTGATAGAGTGATTTTTACCACCTTCTCCATGCAGTGATACCTCTTCCAAGAAGGAAAACAAGGTCTTGAATAGAGATGCTAAGCAAGAACGAGCCTGGGAGCGAGTAAGGCTACACTTTTCTCCAAGCTTACAAGAAAAGTATTGTATAACAACTTTGGCTTCTTCTTCACGAGCCATGTCACTAACCACCTTGCAAAGTATCAAATAAAGCTGTCTTGTATCTGCAAAGTGTTCCCCGCCACAGGCCGTTAACCCCTCCTGCAAGTATAAAAGCTCACACTGCAAGATCCAGGTACAACGCACCACGAAATGAATCAGTTGAATACTAACAATCAGCAGTCAGGATAGACATGAACAAAGAATAAATTGCATAACAATTTATTAGTAACAATTGAATAAAGAATAATGGATCAAATGATTAGTAACAATTTGCACGCAGTAACAAATGAAAATAAAGAATAGATTGCATACCTGCCACAACAGAGGTAAGACAGACACAAGCTCCGCCTCTTGAGGCAGAATCCTCCGGAGCCATGGCCAGGCCTTCTGTAATGTCTGTAACAAAATATAAAGACCAATTAAAATGGTTAAACAATAGAAAATTCAAAGGGTTCACCTTAACCTAAGAAGAAACAAGGTAAAATCAGTTATTGTAGCTCTAGATAACAGATCAGAGCTCTGATATGTCCAGCCAGTATAACAGCCCAGCACAGCAACTTGATACATGATAATAACTATAATGTGTCCAGGGATATATAATGTAACCTGCAAACTGGTAATCTCAGCGAAAAAATCTGGAGACCTGGATTCGCGTAACCTATGACCAAGTTCATATATTTTATCAGCTTGTTCCAACTCTTCAATTACTGATTCTGGCAGCCTCCAAAGAATTCCTGACTCGTTTAGAAGTGTTACGTTCCCTTTCCACATAGTCGTGTCCAGTAAAATATCCCCAGAGGCAGTCCTAAAATTACTGCTATTTAATAGAATCAATAATATTGATTCCTCTGCCTTAGCATCACAAATCACTGCCTCTGATTCTAGATCATTTGCATTCGCCTTTCCTGCAGTTGCATCACTGTGTGATTGTCAATCTACACAATTCGTAATTCGAGCAAGTTCAGGATAAACATAATTTCATTGAATCAAATCTCACAATCAATAAAATTTGATTCATATGTCCATTTGAACACAATTTTGATACACCTCAGCAAAAAATTGTAAAGATATTACTTAATATATGCTTTGCATCATTCATATTCTATAAGAATATATTGAAACTTGGTTTAACTTTCCAGAATATTCTAGTTTCACAAAGAGAGTAATACCGTCAATTTATGGTGTCCAACTGACCGATATCATTTCCCCATATCTAAATTATAATCATAAATAATTTCCTTCCACTGTTTCACCAAATTTCAGACACAATTTGGACACAAAATAAGTTCCTTCTCCTCTCTTTTCAAATCTTGAACATATCACTACATGAAGAACAAAGGCATTTGAAAGTTCCCTATCACTAGGTAAGAAGATAAAGTGCAACAAGTGATGAATATGGTTGTCTATGATTGTCATTGATGACAACATTAATGACAAAGGTCAAATGGATGATGGCAAGAGATGACAAAGCACGAGGACTTTGGATGTGGGCACTGGACCACCTAATGAGCCAATTGACCCATTCTGTGGTCAATTGGAGATGGCCCTAATACCCTAGATAAAGATGTTGTGGACAATGCACATGGCTTGGATGGCATGATGGCAATCTTGATGGCTGCGGGCTTGATGAAATAATGGACAAGGAGAAGAGGCTGCAGGTATGTTAAAGGGCACAAACAACAACCTTATGCGGGAATCCTTGCATGTCTCTGTGGGCACACCATTGAGCAGCCGTGAGCATCATTGGAGATGGCAAACAAAAAATTAAATGGGAAGACGACTGCAAATAGTTTTGTAAAAATAAAATAAATTTAAAATTATATAAACAAGTCGGCTCAGAAAATAAACAAATGAAATTGCAAAGTGCAAAGTCGGCTCCAGAATTAAAATAAAAAAAATTAAAAAATAGATACATATAGCATGTCGGCTCAGCAATAATTATGATTGAAAAATCAGTATAAATACAAGTGAAGGGTCATTCAAAACAAATTGAAGTTGGAGGATGAAGAGCTCTGAAATTCGGCTACCACTGAGGAAATTTGGACTGTGAAAAAACCGCAGAAAAACAGTGACCGAATTTTTATGTTGAAGGCAGCAGACTATTTTTTGGTGTGAGTTTTTGAAGTGGGTATAAAGCTCTGATTTCGGCCTCCTCTCTGAAATTTCGTGGATCCAGGCTGAGGCATTTTCGTGGGTATGCTGGCAGCAGACATAAGCTTCTTTTCTTTGGCAGGCTCGGTCTGAAGTAGTCCTAACCGAATTAGAAAATATCTCACATTCCTATTTCTTCGGCAGCTCGGTCTGAAGTAGTCCTAACCGAATTAGAAAATATGCACATTTATGTTCCTAGAGGAAAAGGCTCTAGCCATAATACTGTTATATCCCATCTGACTCATCCCTTGGAAGAAGATAGAGACTTCTGGACTGTGGGAGAGACTATCAAACATATAATATCTCCTCATGATGAAAGGACTAATGCAAGTAACCAGGAGACAAAGAGAGAGGTTAGAGAGATCTTAGTTGGTAGGGTAGCTATTCCCATTGATGGTGGTCCACCCAGATTTGATGTGGTTCCTTCCAGGAGGAGCTCAAGGATTTTCACCCCGCAACCACGAAACCTTGTTGATGTCCATCCCATGCCTGTGCGTAACATTGAAAATGTTCCTGAATCAATGAATAGGAATAGATTTCCCACAGGAAGTCAAGTCCTTATCCCGAACCACTTAATGCATATCCAATCATGGCAAGCCGATGACCTTTGGGTTGGACCTTTTTCCGTTGAGAGTTGCATAGGTGACATGTGCTTTCTTGTTACTGGTACTGGACGATAGATCTTACTTCCTATCAACCAAAGGGATTTAAGGAGTTACATCCCTAAGCTCACTTAGTTGGAGTCATATCTTGCCTAGTAGGGTAGAGTAGGTAGAACCTGAATAAGTCTTTCCTGACAGTAGTGTAGCTTAGAGTTTTGTATCTTTGCCTGAACCTTGCCTTTTGAAGCTCTTACTTTAGTCCTGAGTTCATTTTCTTTCTCTGCACAATAAAAATCAAACTTTTCTTAAAAGTTATGGTTATAGATTAGATTTATTTTCTGCTTTTCCATTTCACGCATTTTTATTTTCAGTACTTTATTTTATCCACATATTGTTTTGACGACCGGTCTGTGAGTTGGGTATAGCTCTGGACATTTTGCAGGTAGTCGGTGACATTTTGGTAGCGGTTGCAAAGCTGGAATGATTGATCAAGGATGCTAGTAGCAGAGTGCGAGGACCAAAGATTCTGAGGTTCTCAAGTGCTCTATTCAGCAAAGCACTTGTTCCAGCTGGAGCCAGATGTTATCACATATATAGTAGCCAGGCTACCATATTCTATTTTTTAGATTCAGTACATTTTTCAGCCAACTCCCCTACATATGAGATGCTGAGATGAGCATTTATGATGGATCATTATTTATTTGATGGACTATAATACTCTCCCATGCTAAGACTGAGTCTTAGGACGCTCAGATTTGAGGACTAATATAGCCATTTAGCCATGTGCAGAGCTATGGTTATCATTGCTCTTAAACTCATCTTTGTGACATGTGTTAGCATTTAGTATCATGATCTGGCGGTCATATAAATATGTGGACTTGGATGTATTTATATTATGTATTAATGTCCCTACTCAAAATTTGAAGTTCTTGATCTATACTCATTGGTTTTACCCTCCTTAGGGAGAATAGAGGTAGTCATTCTCACCATACTTTGGCTTGCTAGTGTTGGTTTCATTATTCATTGTCTCCACCCATCCATTACGTTCCAATTATGTTTTAGCCTGACTTACTACTTGACTTGTGGCATGGAGGACCTTTCCCCGCTATAGCCTTTGTTGGACAAGATTCCCTGTTTATCTATGTCTCGACTCTGAGTTGCCTAGGTTGTGTTTGCTTGCCTGAAACAAGTAGCGTTGCCATCAATACAATGTATTTGAAAATAAAATGAATATCTATGAAAAAGCCCATTCATGAAAAGTAGTGTTTTTAAACATACATGAATGCAAGGCCAGCCTAATGAAATTGGCTCTGAAAAAATATTGCACTGAAATATCTTAAACATTCATGAAAAGTAGTATTTTTCAACATACATGAATTCATAAAGCCTAAATGATAAAAGTCCGTATAAAAATACGTGGACAAAGGCTATGGAAAATCAAAGGCGAAAAAGAAATGGTTCAAAAGTTATATCTAAAGATTGTTGGCCTTACTTGTATTGAGTTGGATTGTGAGCATTTGTCAAGGTGAGTAACCACCTCTGAAGTAGTTCACCCATTTGTAAGACACTGCCATCCCCTTTGTTGTTGTTTGTCTGGCATATGGCTAGAGTGAGCATTCCCTTTCCATATCCAAAGTGTCACAGTGTTGAGTTGGTGGTCAGCCTTGGTCCTAGCCTTGTGAATGTTAGCCTTCACCCTTCACTAGCAAATTGATTACAACTATGAAGTGAATATAGTCTTGAAAGTCTGGTTTGAGTTATAATAAATAAAACCTTATATATATATATATATATATATATATATTTGGTTGATCTACCGCCACTGAGGTGATTGTTACTTAAATGATTTGTAGAGCATGTCTTAGCCTTTTAACACTTGCAGCAGATGGATGTCAGCCTGAGTTATATTATTGGTGTCATTTACAGGTTATTATTTTGTCTATTTGATATTATAGATGATCAGGCAGAGACCTTGAGAGGGTATGAGTATATACCTTAGATGGATTTGGACTCCAGTGAGGAAGCTTGTTTTAAGTTCCAGGCACTTACAGAGATGGTCAGGCTCATTTTACCCTTTTGGTGCAGTTTTGCTTCACTAGCTGGCAGGTCTGAGCAGGGAGATGATTTTGTTGGATCTCCTAGGGCGTTGTATGGGGCATAGGGGGTCCAACAACTTGATTTTACCATAGTACCCCCCTCCCAGAGAGCCTGGTGGGCTCAGTTGGACAACGCAAGCACCCTAGGAGGTTGTTCTGGGCCTATCATGTTTCCCGAGGCAGATTAAAAAATAATTAAATGGCTACTGAAGAAATCGATTTATGCTACTAAGGCAAGGAAATGGCATGGGATGAGGTCTAATGATGAGAGTGATGTCTTCCACACCTTCTCCAGCAGTTGCAGCACCTGGATCGGCCCACATTTATTTTTCAAGCATTTTATATTATTTTATGGAGCTTTTGGAGGCTCACGATTTCCTCAAGTAGGCACAATTTCACAGTTTAAAAAAATTATATTATTTTGTTGTGCCATGGGGACACCCACAAGGAGTTAATTAACACTCCATGATGGAGTCATGAACCCACCATGTGCTTCATTTATTTCTTGTTGAGTGGGATCCCCTCTCTTTGGGTGATTTAGTCCACTTTTATGTTATATGGTTATATTGATCCATGTATTGTATGTTGAGCTCATCTCAACCATTAATTAAACATTTGTATCTTAGCCACTCATTTGAAAAGTGGTTATGATTTTGGTTCTCTCATTCCTATTTCAAGGAGAGAGCTTCCCCTTTGGCTCTTGGATCTGGATAATAGAAAAACTTTTCTTACGGATATTTTTGGATCCCCTTTGCATCTGGTGTTCTTAGATGGTGATTGGAAAGTCTTTTGCTTCCTAGCATTCAGGAAATTTTTGTGAGATCTAAATTTTTTCGAGAATCATTGTCTTGTCTACAGGAGGGAGACTTTAGCTTGGGCATTTTTGCAGGGGATCTTCAACTTGCTTGGATTGGCTTCACTCATATCAGGGGGTTTTCATTAGTGTCATTGTGATCTATGATTTCTTCTTGCTATTTTTCTGTAGCATTTTTTTTTCTCATGATGCAACAAATCTGATATGGTTGACGTTTGTTGTGCAGGAGAGAGAGCGCATTGGCTTCATGGGTCAAAACGTTGGACATAGAACTCACTTGAAGCTTCTCAAATTGATCGAGACAGCAGGGATCATCATCATCGAGGCATCCACAAGGTTTTCTAGGTAAGATCCACAAGTTAGTAATCTTCTTCCAAATCTTAGTCCATTGGCATCTGTCTTCTTCAATTTTCACCTTAAAACCCTAAATAATAAAAAAACAAAAATATTGAAAAATCAGCCCGCTTGATCTCGAGGAAAACCATTTCTGGGTTTCATAGATTGGGTCTTGCCCTAAAGGAATCACCCTCAACGCTGAGCTAGAAGTGGTTGGTTTGCCCTAGATCTGAAAAACTAACTTCCTAGCCCTAGCTCTAGCCCCTGTGCTGCCAGTTCCTCCCCTGATATGACATTTTTCGGCAAACTGCTTTCTTGGGTTTGTAGATCGGGCAAATTCCCAGGTGGGTCTCCTCCAACGTTGGACAAATAGTGACTCCATTGCCCTAGATCTGACAGGCACTGATCTACAACCCTAGCGCTATCCCCTCTTTGGCCTCTTTTTCCTGTGTTTTGACTTTTTCCTGGTGACTCGGGTACTTTGACATTGTCATATCTTCTTTCGAGTCTATCCATCGGTACTAGATAGCCCCGATCATGTCCTTGCCCTCCCTGCATTGGTCATGTTTCCCAAGGCAACGAATATCTTCACTTGTTGCTAATACTTCAACCTTAGATCTAGTATTTACCTCATAGGTCACCTTCGTCCCAACTTGGCTTGAATCTCATACTTCCTAAAGCCCTGATCCAAAGCCTTGGCTCACCCAGTGACATCATCCATAGATCTAGGGTTTCCATTACCTTACACCTTACGTACCTCAAGTCCATTTGATCTGATCTAGTGTCTCGGTTTGATCTCTCCTATCGAGAGTAGATCTGGGTCTCCCCCTTTATTGTCTTGGGCTAAGATAACATAAAGCGAAGACTACCTCAATTGGCTTGACAACCATCCATTTGGGAGTCGAGGCAATCTTGGTTCCACCTCCTTAGTTGTTGGTCCCTCTACCATCCATCCTGGATCCACCTCACATAGGCAACAACAAGGTTGGTGATAGCACACACAAAGGCATCACTATACAAGCAACTCAAGGTGATATATTCTAGAGAGTTGTCCCATCAATGACTTCTTTTTCGATTAAGATTATCCCAACCCATATCACAACTCTGTCCTTCCTAGGATTCTCCGTCAAATTCCCTAGCCCATATATACTCTAGCGTTGTCCATTACTTGTATAGTCGGTCATGGTCCCTTTCCCCACTCATACAACTCAACTTTCTCAATCCTTTCCATTCACAAGCATACACCCCTTGACTAAACCTCCATACCCTATCCAACAAGTAATCGTACTCACGTTCACTTAAACAATCCCATGTGTGGCCGTACCACCATTTGCTCCCTGCTCGATAAGTCTAGCCCATACATCTGTACCACAATCGCTCTCTCTCCCACATCACTCTCCTCTTGAGATCTTTTTTATAATTCATGTATTTCGTGAATTCTAAATAATTTTTAGATTTTATACACACTATCCTACACATACACACACACACACACACACACATATATATAGAGAGAGAGAGAGAGAGAGATTATTGTCCTACCCAGCCCACCATCCTTGAAAAAATTTGGGCATGGTCTCTAGCCATTCCAAACACCACTTCCTCCATCACTGTCGCATTCAAAAAGATTGTGCAACATAGCATAAAGGTAACTAAAGATTAAGGGCGATTAAAGGCGACGAAATAAATTACAAAGTGTGAAAAATGCCAAGAGTGGTTCAATGGAGTGCACAAATTCTTAAGGCACAGAAGGTAAACCTGTAGATGAAACCCACAAAAGGAAAACAAAAGCACAAACGTCACACAAACCCACCACCAGTCTTCCACAATGGTGAGCAAGCACCACATCACCGGATAAATTGATACAAGACCGTGTTAACAAATCAAAAGACAAGGGTAGAATGTAGGCAGAAACATGCATATCAGACAGAAGCTCACCACGAGTCTTCCATGATGGCAAGCAGAAGGTGGCACCACATCACCAGATAGAATGAAACAAGACAATAAAGGACAACGACAGAATTTGACAATTCATGCAAAGGGCAGAAACACAGTGACAAGTAGACCATAACCGCATACTCAGATGACATTGCAGTTTCTAGACTATAGAGTGTTGAATTTTAGCATTTGCATATATTCTTTAAAATTTTGTAGAATGTAAGATAACAATAAGACAAGTGCAGTGCATAATTAAAACATCAACACAATGAACACAAGATGTTTTTCATGGGAAAACCTTTAAAGGAAAAAAACACCAAAAGCATTAGTAATTCACCCCTTAAATGAGATGGCTGAGTTTTTCAATCTCAGGATTCTGAGATGAATGTACTTCAACAATTATCAAACCCTAATAGGCTTGAACCATTGATCAAAATTGCCATAAGAATAATTTTTACAAAAATTTCAACTTAGGGCTTGTTGCCCTAATTCCTTTCTTACTTCCCAAAATCAATCTATGACTGCTCAAGTTTCCTGTGCCTGCCCAAGAAGAATAGTAGGTTGCCCGAGGTCAAACTTGGGCTGCCCGAAATCTGTACTGCTTGCCAAGGGTTTCCTATGTGCTACCCGTGAAAAGAACAGTGTTGCCCAAGATCTGCAAAGAGCTTCCCGAACTTTATCTAGGCGGTCGAAGCTAAATTAGGGCTTCCCATGAAGAGTAGAGGGATGCCCGAATTTCCTGAGTTACCCGAAATTGTTCTCTCTCTGCCCGAAGTAGGAAGAGACTTGCCCGAAGTCTGTTTGGAAAGGCTGTGTCTACCCGAGCTGAGAATGGGCTGCCCAAAGTGGTAATCAAGCTGCCTGGAGTAGTGAACAGGCTGCCCAAAATAGTATACATACTTCCTAGAATAGTATACATACTGCTCGAGGTTACTGTAAAAAATGCCCACGAAGAAACAGTGTTTCCCGTCAATTTTGTGGGTAGTTAGGGTTGCCTGGAAGATGTCCTACCGCTGCTCCTAGCTGACCGTGAGTGGTAACGAAGGCTACCCTAGTTGTTTAGGGTATGGTGCAAGAAGAAGAGATGCCCTACTACTTAGGGTTACTGTTGTAGAAGAATGAGGGATTCCCTAGCTAGAAAGAGCCTCCATGCTAGGGTATAAACAAAACAAAGATCTTCACTCCCGTCAAAGACCAGCGAAAATCATCTATAGAGCAGCTCCACATTAATGATGAAGTGTGTGAAATGACAAAGAGTTGATCTTCCTTTATAGGATTTTAGTCCCTTGGATGTGGACCAAACACAAAAGAATAAAATAATCTGATTTTATTCTTTTACTTTTTGACTTTTACCTTTGATGGTACTAAAGGCCTTTTTGCATTTTCACTTTGACTCCTTAGTGGTCCAAAGGTCCTTATGTATTTTTTACTCCTTCAAGTACCCTGTGGTCAATGAAAGTGGTCATAGGGGTTCTTCATACCCACTAAAAGTACATCATCATAAATAGGGAGAATTACTAATGCTTTTATCTCAAACTCCTTATGCCACCAAGATTGAGTACTAGGTGTCTTAACCAGGGGTAGTTAATCCCTGGAGGAGATCACAAAGCCCGTAGATCAAGGATAGGAGTGCCTCACATGCCCAGACCCGGTCTAGGACTTATAGTGATGTCCTGGTAACTAACCAGGCGCCTCCATTCTCCCGGAGAATGGAACCCTAGGCTGAGTCCCCCAGTCCTGGACTGGTTCATTAGGTACCTCCATTCAAAGAATGGCCACTCAGTTCTAGATTGAGTTCCCCCAGTGCTTAGACTGGTTCCTCTTCCTGGTAATTGACCAGGTGCCTCCAATCAAAGAATGGCTACTCAGCTCTAGGCTGAGTTCCCCCAGTGGTGGACTAGTTCCACATCTTGGTCCTTGACCAGATGTCCCCATTCAAGAAAAATGGCTACTCAACTCAAGGCTGAGTTCCCCCAATGTTGGACTGGTTCCACATCTTGGGCCTTGACCAGATGTCCCCATTCTACAAGAGAATGGCTCTCGATGCTGCTTAGGAAAAATCAACACTCCCTCTCAGTGAGAGAGGTATTCTTTGCCATGCCAAGCTTGTCACAAAAGTACACAAACTTCATTGTTGTCAGAGGCTTGGTCAGAATATCTAGAATCTGTTCATCTGTACGGATCTACTACAACTCCAGAGTGCCTCTTTGTACTAGGTCTCTGATGAAATGATACTTCATTTCAATGTGTTTTGATCTATCGTGAAACACCGTATTTTCTGAAAGCTTAATGCAACTCTGATTATCGCAATGAATAATCGTTGAGTCAAGCTTTCCACGAATAGATCAGATAGTAGTTTCCTAAGCCAAACTGCTTCCTTGCAAGCATCACTTGCAGCAATATACTCAGCTTCAGTAGTACTCTGCACTATGGATCCTTGTTTCCTGTTGGACCAAGAGATCATTGCAGATCCCATACTGAAGCATTAACCTAAAGTACTTTTCCAGTCTACTGCACTGCTAGCCCAATCTGAGTCAGCATATCCAACTAACATTACTCCACTGCTAGAAGTATACCTGAGTCCATAAGTGATTGTACCTCGCACATATCTAAGTACATGTTTGGCTGCTACCCAATGTATGTGCTTCGGATCGGACATGAACCGACTCAGAGCATTCATTGTCTAACAGATATCTGGTCTCGTGTGTACGAGATACATCAAAGATCCAATGAGCTGTCGGTACAGGGTAGAGTCCACATCTTGTGAATTGGTGGTTGAGTCTCGCAACTTCTTCAAGTTGGTAGTCATGGGCATGCTCATGGACTTGCAGTCCTGCATCCCAAATCTCTGCAAGATGTCCACTGCATACTTCCCTTGTGTTAACAAGGTCTCGCCTGGCTCTTGCCAGACCTCTAGGCCAAGAAAATAATGCATCAGACCAAGATCCTTCATTTCAAATTCAGAGGTGAGCTCCCTCTTACACTGTGCTATCAGCTATTCCTCACCTGTAACGAACAAGTCATCCACATATAGGACAAGGATCAAGATATGATTATGAATAACCTTAAAGTACAAATTGGAGTCATCAGTACTTTGGAAAAACCCCAAGCTGTGAAGGTATCCATCCATCCTCACATACCAGACTCTCGGAGCCTATTTGAGCCCATACAAGGCTTTCTTCAAGTTGTTCAATGTAGACTTCCTCATCAATCTTGCCATTGAGCAAGGTTGTTTTTACATCCATCTGATGTAACTACCATCTGAACATTGCAACAAGAGATATCATGGTTCTGATAGTGGTATACCTAGCAACAGGGGCAAAAGTCTCATCATAGTCTATGCCCTATTTTTGGGTAAAGCCACGAGCTACAAATCTGGCTTTGTACTTCTCTATGCTGCCATCAGCAGCATGCTTGATTTTGTAGAGCCAACTTGATTTAACCATTGACTTTCCTGTCGGTCTGGGAACAACTTCCCACACATCATTTTTCATGATTGAACTGTACTCTTCAATCATGGCATCAATCCATACATGTTGACTTGTTGCTTCTTTGTATGTAGAAGGTTCAGCATTGATGAGCTGGCTCATCAGACCTGAGTACTTCTGCGACCTTATGCTTTCTCTGAAATTCCCGGGAGGAGCTTTATGCTTCTCAACTTCTTGTACCATTTCTTGGTACCAAGAAGGTCTCATTTTGGAAGGAGGGACTTCAGGTAGTTCTTCTAGTGGACTTTCAAGTTCCTCAGGTACATCTGGAATTTGAGTCTCAAATACTTCTTCCTCCCTCTGAACTTCTGAATCTGGGTTCTCAGAAGGAGGTTCTTCATTTTCCTTTGAAATCTCTTGTGTTTGTCGAAACACTGCTTCCTCACAGAATAGCACGTCTCTACTAACTACAATGTACCTCTGCCGAGGGACACAGATGTGGTAGGCTTTCGAGTTATCACTGTAACCAACAAATATGCCTTTTTTCCTAGAAGGCTCTAGCTTAGCCCTCTTTTTTTTTGGTACATGAATGTAGACCGGAGTGCCAAAAATCCTCATGTGGTCGACTGTAGGTTTCTTGCTGGTGAAGACTTCTTCTGGAATCTTTTCCCCCAAGATAGCATGAGGGCTTCTGTTTTGGATGTACACAGCAGTAAATGCAACTCCAGCCCACAAAGATAAAGGAAGATCAAGGTCAGTAATCATAGCTTTAGCAGCTTCACAAATTGTTATGTTCTTCCTTTCTGCGTAGCCAACTTCTGCTTCCCTGTGAAAAGCTGACACTCTTGGCAACACTTGACAGGTTTGTGAACATCTGCGAAGATAGTGGGCCAATAGTATGCAGCTCTCAGGATCTTGTGGGGAGTTGTATTCGCTGCATAATGGCCTCGACAAAATCCTGAGTGAAATTCAGTCAAGATTTTCTTGGAATCTTGTTCATTGATGCATCTGAGTATAATGCCATCTGGTTTCCTCCAACCCAGACCCTCTTGGGTAAGGCAATATCTAGCGGTCTTGAATCTCAAAGCCCTTCGCTTGTGACCCTTGAGGTGATCAATCTAATCTACTCAAAAAATATGACAAAGATCTAAGCTAACCAAGACAACACTCTTCCCCAAATGGGGAAGAAACACAAAAATGGGAAGCCTTATCCCACTTAGCCTTATTTCATTAATACTTTACAAGATGAGGGCATTTAGCCCTTTGAAAATGAAGAAAGTGACTAATCAAGAGAACTTGAAGCCTTATTATGACTTCTACAAAGGAGAATGATTTTTTGAGACTGGATCCTATTCTTGGTATGGTTCTTCGTTTTAGCTCTAAATCTTTTGAATCTAGCTTTGCTTGCTCTTTCTTTGCTTGATTTTGCTCTTTGTTCACCTGTAAATGAGGGCTCTAAACAACAGCTATTAATAGTGTTAGGAAACCAAATTTGAACTGATGACTCGAAAAAATGAAAATGAACAAGATGCCAAGTGGCTAATGAGATAAATAAAAACCCAAAACAGTAAAACAAGACCAAAAATCAGACCTTGCAAATGAGAGGAAAAGTTTTTTCCTTTTATGATTCAAAATGTACGTTTTTCAATGAAATGACCTGAAAATTTTTTGAAAAATAAAACTTAAAGATTTTTTCTAATTTTTATGCTAATTTCTAGAATTGAAAAATAGCATAAAAATGTCAAAAAATCAGAAAAAAACAGCAAGCTTAAATTTGCACGCCTTTCGAGGAAAAGATGACAAAAATTAAAAATAAAATTTTCGAAAATTTTCTGATTTTTAGGCTAATTTCCAGAATTAAAAAAATAGCTGAAAATGTCAAAAAATCAACAAAAAACAACAAGCTTAAATTTGCATGTTCTTTGAGAAAAGGTACAAAAAACTTGAAAAATTAATTTTTTGGAAAATTTTCAAAAAAATTCTGATTTTTAAAAGAATTTCCAGAATTGAAAAATAATGAAAACGCATAAAAACCAGCAAGCCTAAAAGTGGAACATTTGCACATTTTTCGAGAAAATTCGTGCCCGTTTTCCAAGGCAAAAAAGAAGTCAAAATATTGACTTTTAAGCACTAGTCTTGAAATATCCAGCTAGCTGAAAATATGCAAGAGATAGCAGAGAAAGAGAAGTGGCACGCAAAACAATGCGGCAATTGGGGACAAACCCCAAAGTACTTCTCAACACAAAAGTTTGGCAAAAAGAAAGATGGATTTACAAATTTGAAATGAGACAAGGATCTTAGATCTAGTAAAAGTTAAAGATTTGAAAAATAGTAGATCTAAACCCAACAAGTAAATCAAAGTATGAATCTTTGATCTACTTTAGCCAATCATAATGCAAGATCTAGAAATGTGAATAACTTGAGAATACTTGCACTACTTGGAAAGCAAATCAATAAGATAAAACCTGTGAAAATGTAGATCCGCTTTGTAGTAACCAATGTAACCAAGAGATTTTTTTGAAGTTTGTAGTTTGATGGATGAGGCAAGCAAGCCCTTCGTTTCTCGATTTCTTAAAGTAGAAGCCTCCTTTAGGCACCTGCAGAATGAATGCATAAACCAAACAAAAGCTCTTGTATTTGGGAGAATACCTGAAAGCCACAAAACCTAAGAGAAAAGCATAGATCAAATAATATTGTGCTAGATTGTTAGCAAATAATATTGTGCTAGATTGTTAGCCTTCTAATCACAAGATCATATACTTAAGAATCAAAAGAAATGAGCTAAGAATGGTATCACCTTGAACAAGATGAAGCATGGCACACAAATAACTCCCACATGGACCTCCAAAGTCTTCTGCTTTATTCAAATTCAAACAATATTACAAATTTCTTAAGAGTGTACTTGCACAAATTCTCCATAGCTTCTATGCCAAAAATCCGAACCCAATAGAGCTAAAAAAGCCTCTATTTATACAATGAGAGAGTGCTAAAACCCTAATACCACACCATGCAAGGAGGGCGCAAACCTAGCCATCTAGCCATGTGAGAGAGTACAAACCAAAAATAAAGAAGGGAGGAGTGAGGGGAGGCCTCCACCTAGGCAAGGCGCCCCCACTCCAACCACCACCCATACGAGCCTTGTATCTTCAGAAGCGTGAGGTTCCAATGCTCTAGCGTGAGGATGAGGAGAGGCACACGTGATAGGTCAGGGAGGTAGGCGTGAGGCCATAAGGTAGGCTTGTGCTAGGTTTGGAGGAGCCAAAACCTAGAAGCAAAGGACACATGGCAATCCTCAACCTCGATCAAAACAACGAGCCAATAAACAAGCTCCAACCCACCCAAGCGTGGTCATCACTGAAGGAGGCGAATTGACCAAGTGGATGAGAACTCAATGCTCTCCGATTGCTAACTGAAGAGGACTGGTGCCAAACTCAATCATCATTAATCCCCGATACCATGTCATTTTGCATTTCATTTCGTTCAATTTGGATTAATTTGGAGAGATTTGGATTTTCTCCAAAATAATCATTTTTAATAATTACACAAAAATTTCCCTGCAACTGAATTTTTTGAGAAATTATGAGTTATGTGGCTGAATGATGATCTGAAACTTGGAGATGGTTGGCTGGCTGATCAAGAATGATTTTTGGCTTAGGGTTAGAGCCTTCAATCACTAAAATCGGACCCCGGATGGGTGACTTATTATAATTTGAATTTTTCCATTTAATTTATGGAAAATTTTAATTAAAAACTTAGGAAAATTTTTAAAAATTAAAAAATAATTAAAATCCTAAATCCAACGCGTCTGGTAAAACTTTTTCAAATTTTTTTCTGGGGCCCTGGTGACTTAGGACATGACCATGATCTATTCTACTAGTGTCTAGTAGGTTCATACACTTCAGTTGGGCTCTAATGCCCCCCCAAGGCCCAAAATTCAAAATCAGGCATTCCATCTTTGAAGGAAGCGGGAGAAAACCTCGTCAACTATACTCGGCTATAGGTAAAGCATAATTGACAAGGGCAAAAAACTCCCTGGAATACCTTAGTTGAAATTCTATGTCTTAGGGGACCGAACCACTCAAACCCCTACTAGCAAAGTTTATTACAAACCCCACGGGCCGTGGTCAAAATTATTCAAAACCAAAACTGACTAGCCAAAACTGGCTAGGCACAAAGGGTAGATCATCCGATGCACTGGAACACAAACATGTATCATGTTTGTCAAATGGCGGTTCCTCAGCTGATCCAACTATGGTACAAATAAGTTGGTAACAGATTATATGCATGATTATGACTCAACACAATGAACACAAGATGTTTTTCACGGGAAAACCTTTAAAGGACAAAAACCCGAAAAGCATTAGTAATTCATCCCTTAAATGAGATGCCTGAGTTTTTCAATTTCAGAATTCTGAGATGAATGTGCTTCAACAATTATCAAACCCTAATAGGCTTGAACCATTGATCAAAATTGCCACAAGAATAATTTTTACAAAAATTTCAACTTAGGGCTTGTTGCCCTAATTCCTTTCATGTTGCCCGATATCAATCTGTTATTGCCCAAGTTTCCTGTGCTTGCCCGAGAAGAATAGTAGGTTTCCCAAGGTCATACATGGGTTGACCAAAGTCTGTACTACCTGCCCAAGGTTTCCTGTGTTCTTCCCGTGAAAGGAACAGTGTTGCTTGAGATCTGCAAAGAGCTACTCGATCTTTATCTAGGTTGTCCAAGCTAAATTAGGGTTGCCCATGAAGAGTAGGGGGCTGCCCGAATTTCCTAACCGCTGCCCGAAACTGTTCTCTGTCTGCCAGAGTGTGAAGAGAGTTGCCCGAAGTATGTCTGGACAGGTTGTGTCTGCCCGAGCTGATAATGAGTTGCCCGGAGTGGTAAAGAAGCTACCCAAAATAGTAAACAAGTTGCCTAAAATAGTATAAAGACTGCCCGGAATATTATACAAACTGCCCGAGCTTATTGTAAAGTTGCTCGTGAAGAAACAATGTTTCCCGTCAATTCTGTGGGCTATTAGGGCTGCCTGGAAGATGCCCTATTGCTTCTCCTGGCTAGTCGTGAGTGGTAAGGAAGAATACCCTAGTTGTTTAGGGTATGGTGCAAGAAGAAGAGATGCCCTACTACTTAGGGTTATTGTTGTAGAAGAATGAGAGATGCCCTAGCTAGAAAGAGCCTCCGTGCTAGGGTATAAGCAAAACAGAGATCTTCACTCCCTTCAAAGACCAGCAAAAATCATCTATAGAGCAGCTACACATTGATGATGAAGTGTGTGAAATGACAAAGAGTTGATCTTCCTTTATAAGCTTTTAGTCCCTTGGATGTTATTGCCCACCTATTTCGACTAGGTGGCAACTTCATATACATGAAGATGTACATAATTGTACAAATTGTACCTTGGAAAAATCTGAGGATTTTTCCAATTCTGCAGGGT
>LPNX010879702.1:53095-73451 GCA_001517045.1 Pseudotsuga menziesii | reverse complement strand
TGTAGGTTGCTCGCTCCCTTTCTTCTTTTCTAGACTTCCTCCCTTTTGTTTTATTCATTCTTGGGGTTATTATTTCAATTTCCCCTTCTTCTTCCTCTTCCTCTTCCGATTCCGGATCTTCATCCGATTTCCCGTGACTTTCACCTTCTTTGGTTTCTACTGTATCTTCCTCGTTATCTCTCCCTTGATCCGAGATGACTATTTCCAGTTCTTTGGTTTTTTCATGACTAGCTCTATCTTCTATTTCAGCAGTTTCATCCCTTGCTTCCACTGATTCTATAGACTTTGAGGGCTCTTGGGATTTTTTAGGTGTATTAGCTCCACTTCCCTCACCTTTCTTGGTGCCTCCTCCTGCTTGTGTTCTCGATCTGGATCTATTCACCCTGTGCCAGCCTTCCCCCTTCTCTTGCTAGTTTTCCGGTGTTTTGGGGCAGTTTCGGAGAAAGTGCCCATACTCGTGGCATCTTCTGCATTTGAAGGGGAGTTGCTCGTAGTCCAATTTTTGAATATGAGACCAGTTCCCCACCGTGAGATTTATTGCTTCTGGCAGCCCAACTTCAAGGTCAACCTCCACGCAGAGGCGGGCGCATGCATATTGATCCTTTGGACTGGCCATATCAATATATTTCCCCAGGGCGTTCCCGATAGTCTGAAGAGATTTAGGGTTCCAGCAGTGCATAGGAAGGTTGGGCAGTTTGAACCAGACTGGGATAGCTTTAGGGATGTCAGCTTCAGGGTCGAAATCCAGTGTCCAGCCGTTGAGGTACAGGCCTTGCGGTCCCATGAAGTAGGGACCATTTCTGAAGATTAGATCTTTGTCATCTTTAGATTCTAAATCAAAGAGGAAGTATCCCCTGCCGACGGAGTAAGATGCAACATTTTTAGTTATTAATGGTCGCCAGTTCCGTTGAACCCAGCTATCAGTGGTTTTAGGGGAGGGCCATAGCCCTGTGAACTGCCTGATCAGAGCACGGTCTGCCAATGACAGGGCAACCCGAATTGTTTCCTCCGGTGGGAGAGCTATCACCGGCACATCTTCTATTCTCTTGACGAATTTCGGAAGTTCTCTTTTACTAGATCTGTTGATAGGGTTAGAGATTAGCCTTTCGAAGGCTTCCGAACTATTAGGCTGTGGATCCCCGCCTATCTCCTCGGCCATCTTGATGCTCCACCCTTCAGAGCATGGAGGCCTCCTATGCCCAGCCAGTCCAGCACAGCTCTACAGGCTGAGCATGCATGCAGCATAAAGATCACCTCCACGCCCTTCAGAGCACGCAGCCCCTCGATGAGATCGCCCAGCTCACGATCTGGCAGAAACCTGCAATCAAAACCCAGCTTCACACCTGGTCAAAGATCGATCTCCATGCCTCGTAGTTTTCGAAATATCAACACTCTATCATTACAATGGTGATAACTTCCTGTACATGAAGTGATGTTGTTGTATATATGTCTATTATATTACTTTATACAAATTAGAAACCAAGCTCTAGATTGTATTTTATATGCACAACATACATGAAGCAAATTTTTTTATAACCTACAACGAAAGTAGTTTAGATGCTCGTAATGATTATATGCACAACATACACGAAGAAAGTTTTTTCATAGCCTACAGGGAAAGTACTTTAGATGCTTGTAATGATTAATCTATGTTTAGATGAGGTCTTTGCAATTTATTTTGCATCAAACTCTGTTAAAAATGGTGCTATGTGTTCATTATTAACTGTTGTGAATAATTTTCGCCTAATACTGAGTACGATACTTGCTTGTTATTATTAAGTAGCCATATTACTGACACAGTACTAACAATCACTTACCTTGGGAGTGTAATTTCTTTCCAGTGAGGTCTTTTGGCTTAAATGTGCCATTTTTCGATTTGATAGGGTTTGAGGGGATGGTTTCAATCACCTTTACCTTCTGTGTATTCCAACTAAGAAAGAGGTTTGTAAACTTGTTAGGGTTTAATAGGTTTTCTAGTTGAAGAAGCCGCTATGAAGTAGGTCCTGGCTTTAATTTTTTTTTTTTTTGTGAATATGTCCATTCCTTCTGGTTCAAATACCATTGATTTTGACGTTCGAGCAGATCAATGAAATTGTGTTTCATCATTGTGCATACTTAAGGTATTTATTCCACTACGTAAATATATTATAGACCAAAATACGATACCTCTCTCAGTTTAAATCTCATACAGTTATAATGCCCTTCGATTCTAATAGAGGCATGGGTCTTTTGGGCGTTAATTGTGGTCCATTGTTTTAGTCATCATAGTGTTCATGTGCATGGATTGCAATCTAAGTTAACGATCAACATACATGACTTCCCTCCAAACTCTATTTTTGGTCTAGGTACCTCTGCTTACTAGGTCCCTCTATCGTTCACTCATTTGTGGTTTCTACTTTTATGCATAAATTTTAATATGATACATGTTTCTGGATAATACGTGCAGGTTGAAGGTTCTGCAACATTGGATGGATGAAAGCCCATCATTTGGGACACTTACACCCATCTATCATATAACACTTATCATTTAATATCTTATGACTGAAAAATATGTTCCAGAATTACACTTTCTAGTTATATGGTCCATATATAGTGAAAACTATAAATTACATTTTTAATTCCTTACTGAGAAAGGGGACATCTATCTGATCACTAGTCTATGTGTGTGTGTGTGTGTGTATCAAAGACTTTTGATTATAGTTATTCATGAGCAATTGATTAATGAAATCACTATTTCCTTCTAAAAATAAAATAAAAAATCCCTAATGCAAAACACACACATGTTTGAATGAGAGAGGAACCCTAGAAGTTAACTGAGGCAATTAGGGTTTCCACTAAGTAAGCTTTTTGGAAAATGAATACACATGGAGGAAACGGTGAGGTTTCCCTTGGGATAGTTGGAAGCAACCTCCTTAGAGGACAGGCTATGCGAATATTAAAGTACCCACTTCTTTTAATATTGGTTGCGAAGTAAAATTCAATTTTGTATGAAGATCTCTATCTAGCACGACTAGGGTTAGAGAAATGGAATACGATCCTGCATTGAAAGGACATTATTTTGACTATGGAAAGATGATAACTAACCTAAAGCATGACTCAGGTAGTTTTAATTGAATGCATTTGCAATTATTTCTAGAAAACCGCCATTTTCCGATTAAGAAGCGATGCCAGAATCAATTGAGTATTTAATAGAGGATTTGAAATGGTCCCAAGATTTTAGTAATCTTTATTTATAATCTTAATCATAAGACCAATATTCATAATATTAAGAAATGGTGAATTAAGTTTTCGATTATCGAATGGCACTACTTCACTTATGCTCCCAATGCTAATATTCATTATACCAATAGAATCATGGATGAATCTTGATAAATATTATTAGAGTTGAGCAACTTTTAAAATAAAAATATCAAAATAACAATTGTTTAAGTAAAGTTAGTAGCAATGTCGAGGACATTACCACCACGTGGCTCTTATTTGTATTGAGTGGATACTTGTGTCATTGTTTAGATTTGGATAATCAAAATATGTTATTATTGATTTTTTCTTCACATTCACAATAAAAGTTATATATGTTTTTCCAATGATCTTCAACTTTATTTGTATAAAGGGAATATTTTGTATTATTCTTTATAATTTGATAATCAAAATCGTTTATTATTACTTTGTTATTAGACATTTTAACTCTCAAACATCATTGATGTTAAATAAATAAATAAAACAATTTTTTTCTAGATATCATAACAACTTCTATATTAACATTGGTATACCTTATTGTTTTATATAATTATCTTTATCAAATATATATATTTTCAAATTATTAGACAAAAGTATATACTTTTCTTAGGGATCCAAGTGGCTATCGCAGTCTATTCTCATGCTCTCAAATTTAGCATGCAAGTTTTTATCTAAATTTAGCATGTAAGTTTTTATCTAGACGGGTTCACATGTTTTAGATCTTCCATGAGATTTTTTTGATGTTTATGAAATTCAGCACAATCAAAGTGGTGTAAATTCACTTGTTTATATATTTAGAGAACGTTACATTTAACAAGTATTGAAATTTGATAATAAAAATATTTATTGCACCGAAGAGGTGCACTCTACAATCCAGTAGGAGAGAGATGTGTAACTCCTTCCGTGTTTATCCTAAAATTGGCACTTGTCCTTTATAAAAAATAATAAAATTAAATTAAAATAACATGTTGGCTTAAATTAATTTTAAACTATTTAGAATTGCATATATATAAAACAACATAAATTAGATAAACTAAAATCGTAAACATTAGATTCCATTATAGAAAAAAGTTTGCACTTTGAGAGATTTGATCCCTCTTGGTACCTCAAAGTGCAAACCTTTTTCTTGAGTGGAATCTAATGTTTATGATTTTAGTTTATCTAATTTATGTTGTTTTATATATATATGCAATTCTAAATAATTTAAAATTAATTTAAGCTGACATGCTATTTTTAATAACATTTTATTATTTTTTATAAAGGACAAGCATCAACTTTAAGATGAGTACGGAAGGAGTTATACATCTCTCCCCTCTTGAGCTATAGAATGCACCTTTTTGATGCAGTAAATATTTTTATTATCAAAATTCAACACTTGTTAAATGTAGCGTTCTCTAAATATATAAACGAGTGAATTTATAAGAAGGAGAAATTAAAAGTAACACCACTTTGATTGCCCTAAATTTCATAAACATCAAGAAACTCTCGTTAGATAAAAACTTACATGCTAAATTTAGATAAAAACTTGCATGCTAAATTTGAGAGCATGAGAATAGACTTCGTTAGCCACTTGGATCCCTAAGAAAAGTATATAGTTTTGCTAAATTTAATAATTTAAAAATATATATGTTTGATAAAGACAATTATATAAAACAATAAGGTATAACAATGTTAATATAGAAGTTGTTATGATATTTAGAAAATTATTACTTTTTGTTATTACACATTTTAACTCTCAAACATCATTGATTTTAAATAAATAAAACAAATTACAAGTACAATTTTTATTTTAAATATCATAACAACTTCTATATTAACATTGTTATACCTTATTGTTTTATATAATTGTCAAAACTATATACTTTTCTTAGGGATCCGAGTGGCTATCGAAGTCTATTCTCATGCTCTCAAATTTAGCATGCCAGTTTTTATCTAAATTTAGAATGTAAGTTTTAGACGGGTCTACATGTTTTAGATATTCCATGAGATTTTCTTGATGTTTATGAAATTCAGTGCAATCTCAAAGTGGTGTTACTTTTAATTTCTCCTTCTTATAATTCCACTCGTTTATATATTTAGAGAACGCTACATTTATCAAGTATTGAAATTTGATAATAAAAATATTTATTATTATGTATTTTCAATAATGGTTATACCTTAAATATTATATGAAAAATTTAATAATTTGTCTTTTATAATAAAAAATTAATAAAATAAATTTTAAAATATCATCATAAATTTATGCGTGTGTAAAGTAAGAATTATATATCTTTCAAATGGAAAATATCAATTATTCAAGAAGAATGATCATGAATTGTCTCCATAAAACTTACATTCAGTGTTTTTATTTATATTTCAAAGCCTTTCTTTGCATGAAGGCACATCACAGTTGCATAAGACCTCTTTTCATAATATCTTCTATATGGAAATCAATCATTCAAGAAGGGTGCTCGTGGACTGTCCCTATAGGACTTACATTCAGTGATGCATAAATCCTCTTGTTTTCATTTATGTTTCAATGCCTTCCTTTGCATGAAGGCACGTCACAGTTGCATAAAACTTCATTACATCACCCTTTCGCTTCTTTCTTACAAAAATGATCCCTTTATATTTATCAGATGTTAGCCTTCTCGAGCCTCTTCTATCTCTGTATGACTGGGCACCAAAAGTAGAGCATTTTTTGATAATTGATATGCTTATGTGTTAAATTCCCTGTACACATGAGTTATGGAAAAGACAGAAAAAAAGACCAAAATCCTTCGAATAGTTCAAAGGAGCTGCTGTAGATGTGGGGCTTTGATCTGAATTTTATTGTTGACCCAATCAACAACCAATTTTGAGTCTCCATATATATGAAGACTTGTTATATTTATATTTAAAGCCAATTCCAAAACTGAATGCATAGCTGCAAGCTCTGCTTTGTTGTTAGAACAATGCCCCGACGCATATTTAATCAGAAATTTTTTATTCTCAGTAAGATATAATACTCCTTTAGATCCTCCAAATGGAGGTTCTCCCTGGCTTGCTCCATCTAAATAGACCCATGGAGTAGCTTTGTTGATGAATAGAGGTACCAGGATCTAGGGCTTGAGTTTTTTTCTTTATTTAGCTCTGCGTTCCTTTGTCCACTGCACAACAAGGGTTGTCGTCACCTCTTGAGGAATAAGGCGATTTTGGAATATGGTTGTGTTGCGAGCCCACCAAATTCCATAAATGAAAGAGGAGGGGAGGGCATTGGAATGTCGTATCGAGCTGTATGTCCACCAAGAATGAAATTTCTAGTCCAGAGAAGATCTTTAATGTGATTCTTGTGATTTTAGCTCTATGGAGGCGTCCTTCCATACCATCTCTGCATATGGACAAAAACAAATAAGTGAGAAGTTGTTTCTTCATTCGAATGACATAAAACGCACCAACTTGGTCCTTGCCATCCTCTTTTTATGAGATTTTCCCAAGTTAATAGTTTGTTACTTAGAGCTAGCCATAGTGCGATCTTGGCCTTTAAAGAGCCTGAATTCTTCCAAACAGAATACCACCGCCACTCTCTTTCACCTTCATATGAATCTATGGCCAAATTATGATATCCAAGCTTCGTCGTAAAATCCCCCATAGCTGTGTTTTTCAACCAGGCCAGACTGTCCTCAACATCATTTTCTAAGTTAATAAAACAAGTTTTCAACATAGAGGTAAATGACGTCCACTCAACTTTTGTATTTCCTTCCAGTCCTAGCTCTTATGTTCTTTTCCATACTGTTTTGCCTTCTTATAAATAAGTCTAAGATCTTGCACCGTTTAGGCTGCTTATTTTGAGGCTTTTAAGTTTTTTCGTTGTTCCATGAGAGAGCTTATAACCGCCCCATGCTCCTATCCACGACTCTTCTCCTATCCGGATTTTTTCCCCATCTTCAACAGTCCAAGCCAACCAGTCTTCGATCAAAGGAAAAGAAGGCATGAAGGCTTTCCATCCTATGGATCCATTTTTATGTGACTTATATGGTTTCCTTATCCATTCTAAGATGGAGGAGTTTGGACAAATTTTTGAAATCATCACTTTCCCCCATTAGGAACTTGGATTTTTTTATCAGCCTCCACAAAGACCTTGCTGCCAAAGATTGGCAAAATGGAAAGGGGTTTTTAATACCCCATCCTCCAAGCTCTTTTAAGTTAGCCACAATTTTCCATTTATCAGTGGGATGCCTTCAGAATGTCTGCTTGTAGTCCACAAAAAAGAGAAAAATTCCTTTCGAAGTTTATGTAGGATATATGCTATTGATGCCCGAATACTCTGAATAATCGCTTTGAGAAGAAATAATCTTCCTCCTCTTGACAGAAACTTATTCATCCAACATCCTATAAATCCCTCTACCTTTTTATACAACTAATGCCAATCTTTAAAGGAGTATGCATTTGGTTTTAGATTGAATCCTAAATATTTAAAACCTTAGCTTTGAGAAGAAACAATATTCCTCCTCTTGATAGAAACCTATTCGTCCAACATCCTATAAATCCCTCTACCTTTTTATACAACTAATGCCAATATTTAAAGGAGTATGCATTTGGTTTTAGATTGAATTCTAAATATTTAAAACCTTATGCTAGTGGTTTCAAAATATAGGGGACTTCTGCTACTAACCTATTTTTCACCGTCTCTAGAATATAATTCTTAGAGAGAATGGATTTTTCCACATTTATATGCATCCCTGTGGCCTTCTTATATAATTCTAAGATATGTTCGCTTTCTCGGATATTCTCCATAGGGCCTTCCCCCATCATTAATACATCATGCATAAGCAATATATGAGACAGTTCTTCAGTTTCATAGACCTTAATTCCAGTGTAAGAACCTGAGCGCTTATCATGATGAGTTAATATACTCAGAGCATCTACTATCAACAGGAAAAGAAAAGGGGAAAGGGTGCACCCTTGCCTAATTCCTCTGGAAGGTCTGTAGAAGTTGGAGGGAGATCCATTTATAAGCACCGCAAAGGAGGCAAACTGTATACAACCCATTATCATATTAATTGTATCCACTGTGACACCAATCTGTAATAAAAGAAATCTCAAGAAAGTCTAGTTAACTTTGTCATAAGCTTTGGGAAGTATATATATATGAGATGGATTTTATCATGAATTGAGGGTCGATAGCTGAAGTGGCTTTGGTTTACGATTTCATGGGGTGTTTCTGGGTTGTATTGCTTGGTTTTCTGACTGCATTAATTCTAGTTTTTTCTTGGAGTCGAGTCCTCCATTTGGAGGATATAGTACCAACCACGCTAAAAATGTGGGAAGTTTTGTGCTCTTTCGCTTTAGTTTTTAACTATGGTTTCTTCACCAGTTAAATGGTTATTATTGTATTCTTTCCTTTCAACCCTGCTTTTGTTTGTAGTGACCTAGGTTTTGCAGCTTTGGTTAGCTAATATTATTATATCTAGTTAACCCTATACTGGATGGTTAGGTCTAAGTCCCATCAAGGGTTAAAGTCTTCGAGTGTGTCATTGCTAAAGGACAATGGCTCTTTTGACAAGAGTTTGTCTCGAGATGCTTTTTCATCTCCTCTTGCTAAACAATTCTTTGTCTCGTCGTCGGTGGCTGTGAAGGTGGGTGGTCTTGGTCTTGGTCCAGATAGGTATTCCCCCTCGGGGATCTCTACTGTTGGTGCCAATTTCCTTAATTCCCCAGAGAAGATTTTTTATTGAAAGGGTGAAAAAGGTTATTTCAAAAGTTGGCAGCTTGGTTCTTGCTGTCAAGGGGGACTGTTCATTGGAGTCGGTGGTGTCACTTGAGCTACATTCTCCTCGGTCAGCTCCATTCTATGCCCCGACATTGGGGTTTTAGAAATTAGGGGGACATAAGGCGAAGATTTGACACCGCTTCAAATTTTACAAGGTTAAAAGGGAATTGCCCACTTACGTACTTGTAAGGATGTCAATATAGACAGAGTAGTGAACCTCTCATTTTTTTCCCTAATTGGTATACTGGAACACATTAGGATGAATAGGTTGGAAATGATTAGCTAGGTGTCAAAGCATTGGCTATCGGTGCTAGATTATCTCCGAAAGGTTAATCTTTTAATGAATGGTTGGTTTTGTTTTTTTTTTCTAAATGAGGAAGACCCATCTAAATTACTTTCTAGGTATTAGGTTATTGGCAAGGGCTCCCTCGTTTTGAGTCATTGGTACTCTAGTTTCGATCCTGCTAGGGAGCATTCTCAAAGGTGTCATCTTTGGCTTCTATTACCTAGATTCCCTTTTCTGATTTGGACTAAAGAGGTTTTTGTGGGGTTGGCTAACCTCCTAGGAGATTTTATCTTTCTGGATGAGCAAATGTTGTCAAATGGTGAAAAATGATCGGATTTAGTTATGGTGGACTTCAATGTAACTGAGGGTCTCCCAAAAGAAGTTAAGATTGTTTGGGGTGATAGAATTTTCCAACAGAGATTGGACTACAAGGGTATTCCATTCTAGTGTTTTCTTTGTCAGCAAATGAGTCATTTACGTCAGAATTGTCTTAGAAATTCTGTTAATGACCCTGCAGTTGATTATGATGAATGCTTTATTGATGATTCGAGCCTCAAAGGTTTATGTGATGTTGGTCGTGTCTCTGTAATTCCTTCTTCAAAGATTCCAAGATGTCTTCCATTTTCATCTTATGAAGAAGGCATGTCTCTTGTTCATTCTGTTGAATTTTTAACTACTTTCATAAGATGGTAATTATTAGTGCATTTTTTCTTAAAATAATCTTTAGCATAATTACACATGAAAGTATAAACCATATTAATTTCTCAAAAGAAGTATGACATCAACCAATTGTAACTGTAAACTAAAGAGAGCAGAAAGTAAACACATCACATCAGAATAGACATGCATATTAGACACCATGTTTTACCATGGGAAACCCTCTCTACTTCTGAGGGGAAAAACCAACAACCTTTCTTATGATAGATTCATTAATAGAATAACAAGTATACATTATGACCATGAACATTAAACCTTTCTTAGATGAGGGTAAACAAACATAGAGACATAGTACTTATGTTTTCATTTGAACCATGAGACTGCAAAGTCAAGAGCTGTTGGACTTTCTTCATCATGGTTGTAACAAGTCCCAGGAACAAACCCTCTAAGAAGGATCATAACTGGTAGACTAATATGAATTTCATTATAAACTTATGACTACTAATAAATCTTTGACTATTGATAACCTCTGATTGCTGCAAGACTTCTAGGGCTTAGATCATGCCAACGTTATCCCTATAGAGGCATGATCTTAAGAGAAATAAAGATGAATCCTTTGGAATCTGAATGCATCCCACTGTCCAATATTGATTAGACATATTGTAGATGATGACAACCCTAATCCTAATGCCATCATCCATCTATCAAGGAATGATAGCCTTGTTCCCATTGAAAACCAATGATAACACTTATTTTAGGGCTCGATCTGAGAGAGGGCAGTCGTTTAGAACCTGACCAGACTCACGGTAGCCTTATTAAGTTTTCAACACCTTCTCGATAGCCCTGATAGGGCTTAGAAAACATATGGACATCCCTTCTAGGTTTGGTACAGATCCTTTTAGGGACGACCCTTTTAGGGATGGTACAAGCCCCCTGTGCCTAAACTGTGACCTCACCGAGGTCTGTCCACTTAGGTGCAACCCTGTTAAGGCTCAAACGCACCCTCGACAACCCTATTTAGGAAGATGACAACTCTCGTTGGGCTTGAGAAGACTTGATGACAACCCTATTGGGGCTTAAGAAAACCCACAGTGACCTTATTTAGGCTGACGACAACTCTTGTTGATCCACATATTCAAAATATGACAAAGATGAGATGTAGAAGATAAGCAACAACTAAAAATACCCAAAAATGAAGGCTTGAGTAGAGCTAATGATTGATTGAGTGATAATGATCTCTTGAGAGTGTTCCTTATTTATATTTCATCATTGAATAAATCATGGGGTGAATTCCATAAGTGAAGGAGTCAACATATAATATAAAATACGTTAGTTAGGGCCCTTTTAATTTCATTGTGGGATTTTGACACTTTATTAGGGCTATATAACCACATCTTCTTAAGCAAGTCATATTAGGCACTTTATTATCGCTTCTCTTGGTATCCATCATCCACATGTGCCAACTCAAAGTACATCATCATATACAAGGAACTAAGACCATTAAAAGATCCTCTTCTAATTTCTCATGATGGCTGATACAAATCATCTTAGGCTAAACTCTAGCCCCTCTTGGTCTTCATTGCCCACACGTGCCCCATAATCCTTAGGGTATTTCAAGAGCTTCAGGCTTGAGTCCTTGTGACTCGACCATTAAGAATTGGGTCCTCTTTTCAATGGTCTACTTGTCTTTTGAATCTTCATAAGAAACGTCTTCTTATGTTGATGTCAACTCCTCCCAAAGGAGAACAAGTATCATCAACTGTAACACCCCGGTTTTGACCCCGTTGCATTAAACGTACATGATGTATATATTGTAATAATCATGGTGCGGAGCTAAAGGCCAAGGCCCCACCATTGGTTGGTTATGCTATGTTTTGGATTTAAATTTGTCACCGATGGTACATTGGGGCATGCGGCATATATTATGTTGGTCATCATGTAAATATGCATCTATAATTAATTAAATGAACCCGACCAGCTACGATCACGGCAACTAAATCGAAAGGGGCATGATTTTCACAAGGATAAGGATGTGGGGGAATTTGTCAAACCTTGGCCAATGGGGTAAAAATCCATGTGTCACCTCTCTTTGTTTTATCCCAACCACTTTCATTAAGAATGATTGCTGGTGGTTGAGGCAATTATGGTCTTGGAAGTGGGGTGGCAGGGCTGTCAGTCCTCACCCACACGCACACTTTACCCACGATTTTGCTGTTCATCCCTCACGCAGACATTTTCTTGGCTCCATGAGTTGCAAAACACCCACGCACTGCAATTTCGCATCCTCTCCATTGTTGTTCATTCTCACGCAGAGGGATTCCTTCCCGTTTTTCGTCTTCACGCACAGGATTTTGCTGGATTTACCCACGCAGTAGTTTTCTTCTGCGAAATTGTGAATAGTGTGGCCGTATCCTTTACTCACGAGCTGATTCGTGAGTTCTGCATTGGGGTTGTTCACGCACCGGTCATGAGACTGTAAATTCGTCCCCATTGTGGTCTGCGTACGTTTTTTCCCAGCAGCATTGGTTGTGCAAAATGGGTCGTTGTTCCCCACGTCATTGGTAATATGTATGCTGATGCGTTTTGGAGCTGTGGTGTTTCCCCCTGTTGGAATTGTGTTTGTTGTTGTGTTTGGGACTTTGTAATTCGCTGGGGAGTCTTTTCCCTGTTTAAGCTGTGATAGCTAATTGATTGCATACGTGCAATGGTTGGTCTTCGGACTGTGTAAGGAGCAGGGATGGGGGCTTGGGTTGCTTGATAAACCTGGTGGTTGGGAAACCACACAGACAGAGCTAGAGGGCTGGCCTTCTTCTCCATCACCCCTGAATAGCACTGGAAGGGAATGCAGGGCCTGAGGGACTGTGTAGCAGAGAAGGGACTGATTCCTTGTGTTGGGTGTGTTTGAGTGTCTTAGAGGTCAGGCTAGTTCTGGTGTAGGTGTTCTTGGCTCTGTAATGAGCTCACCAGCTTAGCATTTAGCATTTCCCACTCCTTGATGGCCTGATAAACCCAACTGCGTTGGCTTGGCTGTGTTTTGTATATCCCTGGCTATGTGTAAGCCTGCTAGTTCCCTTATACCTTGGAGAATCATGCCCAGCTTGGGGGTGGTAACGTTGCTGAGAGATTAAGGAGCACGCTGGCCTATGGTTGGGTGGAACGTTGTAGCGACGTAGCTGGTTGCGGATCGAGTTCATCATAAGATAAGTGATTTTGTCCATTTTACTTCTGCAACTGTAAATTCTGTTAATGAAAATGATGAACATGTTAAATGAATGCTTGCTTAAATGTATGATGTTTCCACTGTGCCTGATAGATGTTTGCATCTGTGCATGATAAATGTTCATGTGTGTATGTTTAAGCATTCTGTTTTAGCAATTTTGTGAATGCACATGTTCATGAGGCTCTCAGCCCAAGTGGTTCAAGTCACGGGTCGCGTCCTCTTCGCCGGTCGGAGGCATGGGGACGTGACAGAATGGTATCAGAGCCTGGGTTGTAGCAATGGGCCTCTATAGGCCAAGAAGGAGCCACTGATAGAGGGTAGAATTACCTTCTATGTCCAACAGAACAGCAGTGGACAAAAGAATTTAGAAAATGGTCTAAGTGTTGAGCAGTCGGAAGAGCCAGCGGAAAAACTTCCATCGTTGCGGAAGAGTTCGCGAAGTGAACTTCCGCCAATCGGAAGAGAAAGTGGTTTCCTGTCCGCCGTTGCGGAAATCCAAACCGTTAAGTCTTCCGACAGGGAAGAAAATCGTGGAAATTTCTCTAAGTAAAGAACGGCCAATTGGAAGGGAAAGGGGTCCGTCAGCGGCCATTACGGAAGCGAAATCACTAAAGCTTCCGACCAGAAAGGCCGCCGACGCCAAAAAGTTGAAAATTGTTCTAAGTTTGTGCCGATCGGAAGAAGTTAGTATTTGGCGTGCCACCGTTGCGGAAGCCAAAGGCACTAACCTTCCGAAGTGTAAAGACCGTCGATGTCCAAAGTGGAAATTTTCTAAGTAAACAGCCGCCAGTCGGAAGAGAAATCGTTTTGTGAGCCGCCGTTGCGGAAGCAAAATCGTTAAGATTTCCGACGAGAAAGACTACTGACGCCGATGCCCGTCAAAAATCAGTTCACCAATCGGAAGAGAAAGTGATTCGTGAGCCGCCGTTGCAGAAGTGAAAGCACTAAGTCTTCCGATGTGAAAAGACTACTGCCGGACTAAATTAGTGTTCGTGCGTCCGCCGTTGCGGGAGAGAAAGTGGTCCGAGAGCCGATTCTGCAAAAGGGAAAGTGGTCCGAGAGCCGATTCTGCGGAAGGGAAAGTGGTCCGAGAGCCGAATCTACGGAAGCTTAGTGGAAATGAGATCCGATTCTGTGCAAGGGAATTTTGAATTTTTCCCGTGGGATTTCTCAGTGAATTTCGACTATTTTTCAGTGGGATTTGTAGTTGTTTTTTAGTGAATTTTCAGGGCTGAAAACGAGAAAAGAGGAAACAATCTTATGCGCCAGATTGCGTGAAAACCAATAATTTACAAAAAAAAATAAAAAAAAATCAAGGGGGCAAGCCCCCTTGACCCTCGTCATCCCCCTCAGATAGACGTTCTTTAATGAAGAAAATTTTGTGTGTTTGGGAAAATTGTTGTTCTATGGTTATTCCAAGAGAAGATAAGTGATTCTGATTTATATGTTATGCATCTAACAATTGTGTTATTAACACGTTTGCAGAATTATAGTCACCTTCAAGAGAAGTATTCCAGGTAGTGCAGTTTGGTAAGTAAGTGGTGATTCAGTCATGAGAACCCATGACGGATATGATGCTTGGGATTCTTATGAGCGAGCAGAAGATTCCATGGGAGAAAATGTCTGTAATAGAAATGATGACATAGAGTCTAATGGAAGGAGATTCCAAGAGACACCGTCAGATGTTGCAGCCACTATGAGAAGCTTGATTAAAGCCCAGGACGAGCAACATCAATTGAATGCTGCAATGTTGCAGAGTTTGACAGACTTGCAAAGAAAGATAGATTCTGGATGGGGTACAGCAAGGCCAGAAGGCAGTAAGAGCAGTACCAGGAGGAGGAGAAGGACTTCTAGTGGATCATCTGATTCTGAAGAATCCAGCGGGGATTCAAGTTCTTTTTCTCATAAAAGGAAAAGGAAGAGACACCATAGGGACCGCTCTCGTGATGAATTTAAGAAAGCTAAACCTCCTACATTTGATGGTGAGGTAAAGACTGGACAAGAGGCTGAAGCTTGGATTCTTTGTATTAAGAAGTACTTTCAAGTGCATGACTATTCAGGAAACATGAAGGCAAGATTTGCCATATTCAATCTGAATGGAAGGGCATCCATTTGGTGGGAACACTTCAAGCAGGTAAAGAGGATCAGTGAAAGGAGACTTAAATGGAAATAGTTCAAGAAGTATTTCAAGCAGAAATACCTCTCTGACAGGTATTATGATGACAAGATTAAGAAATTCCATGATTTGAGATTGGGACAGCAGACCATGGAAGAGTATGCAAATAAGTTTTTGGAGCTGTTGAGGTATGTTCGGTACATCAGAGATGAAAAAGTGAAGGTCCAACATTTTCTGAGTGGATTACCTCAGTCTTACAAAGATAGAATTGAGTTTTATGAACCTAGAACTCTTGAAGAAGCAATAAGAAAAGCTAAGTATTGCTATGAGCAAAGCAAAGGTAAACTTGATTACCACAAGGCATGGAAGGACAAGAAGAATGAGAAGTTTGACCAAAGAAAGAAAGGTTTCAAACTTTCTAGCTTCAAGAATCAGCAGAAGCAGCCATCTCAAGCTGCGAGTAGACCAGTTGGAGTGACAGGAGAAAAGCCTAAAGATTCACCACAGAATAGAGGGCCACTTCAATGTTGGAAATGTGGAGGACCCCACATGCGCAGAAATTGCCCACTCAAGGATGAGAGTGGAAGGCCAACTTATAACGTTCAAGAAGCAGAAACAGTGGGTCAAGTAGCAAGGGCAGTCCCTAGGATCTATGTAGCACTGGAGGATCGCCAGGCAGATGACCAGTCAACTGTTGTTGAAGTAGTAGGTAAGATTGTTGAGCAATCTGTTTCTATTTTAATTGACCCTGGTTCTACTCACAGTTACATTACTCCTAGAGTAGTGGAGATTTGTGCTTTTAAGAAAGTAAAGCATAGGAAGTCTTGGTTAGTTCAGCTAGCCACTGGAACTAAGAGAAAGGTCAGTGAAATGGTAGAGAAATGTCCATTAGTCATGAATGGATTGGTCACGTGTGTAGATCTGAATGTTCTACCACTTGGTTCCTATGATGTTCTCATTGGAATGGATTGGTTAGAAGCTCACAGGGTGAAGCTTGATTGCTACAATAAGATTTTTGAATCCATGAATGAAGAAGGGAACCTAGTAGTTGTGAAAGGCATTCCAAAGGTGATTTCAATACGGCAGGTTTCAGCAATGCAGTTAAAGAAGTTCTGTAGGAAGGGTTGCCAGTTGTATGCAGCTCAGATTTTGGAGGAATCGAGAGATGACACTCCGAGGTTGGAGGACTATAAGGTGTTACAGGAATTCAGGGATGTGTTTCCTGATGAGATTCCAGGGCTTTCTCCAAAGAGGGACATTGATTTCACAATTGAACTTGTGCCAGGAGTAGCACCAGTGTCCAAGGCACCCTACAGGATGAGTACGCCGGAGATGCTAGAATTGAAGATGCAACTGCAAGAGTTGTTGGAGAAGAAGTATATCCGACCGAGTGTGTCTCCTTGGGGAGCACCTGTTTTGTTTGTAAAGAAGAAAGATGGTACCCTCAGGTTGTGTATTGATTACAGACAATTGAACAAGGTTACTGTAAAGAATAAATATCCTTTGCCTAGGATTGATGACCTCTTTGATCAAATGAGAGGAGCAAAGGTATTTTCCAAGATTGACTTGAGGTCTGGTTACCATCAAGTGAGAATCAAGGATGAAGACATTCATAAGACAGCCTTCAGGACAAGGTATGGGCATTATGAGTTTGTAGTGGTACCATTTGGTCTCACAAATGCACCAGCTACATTTATGTGCCTTATGAATAGTGTCTTCAGCAAGTATTTGGACAAGTTTGTTCTTGTTTTCCTTGATGACATTCTTGTTTATTCTAAGAATGAGGAAGAGCATGAAGAGCATTTGATATTGACATTGAAGTTGCTCAAGGAGCATCGGTTGTATGCAAAACTGAGCAAGTGTGACTTCTATAGAGATAGAATTCAGTATTTGGGTCACATTATCTCAGAAGAGGGTATATCTGTGAACCCTGAAAAGATTGAAGCCATTATGAATTGGCCTACTCCAAGAAATGTGACAGATGTAAGATCTTTCATGGGACTTGCAGGATACTATAGGAGATTCATTGAGGGATTCTCCAAAGTTGCACATGCAATTACTTCTTTGCAGAAGAAGGGGATGAAGTTCGAATGGACATCGAGGTGTGAAGAAAGCTTCCAAAGATTGAAGAGTCTTCTCACCAGTGCACCAGTATTGAAAGTTGCAGATCCAGAGAAAGATTTTGTGGTGTGTACCGATGCATGCAGGCAAGGGCTTGGAGGAGTCCTTATGCAGGACAACCACGTGATATGTTATGAGTCAAGAAAGTTGAAGGAACATGAGAAGAACTATGCCACTCATGATCTAGAGCTTGCAGCCATAGTACATGCTCTCAAGATGTGGAGACATTACTTGATGGGTAGAAGATTTGAGCTCAGAACATACCATTGTGGGTTGAAATATCTATTTGACCAACCTACTCTGAATGCTAGGCAAGCAAGATGGCTGGAATTTTTATGTGAGTTCGATTTCGAAATCAAGCACATAAAAGGGAAGGAAAATAAGGTAGTTGATGCACTCAGCAGGAAAGTGCAGGAAATGCACGTGGCATCTCTTAGTATTTGCCAATCAGAATTGAAGGAGCAGATTGTTAGTCATGTTGCTAGAGATGAATTGTATGAGCAGGTAAAAGACAAGTTGTAGCAGCGAAGTCTTGAGAAAAGGTATGAGGGATATAAATTGGAAGAAGATGGGCTTCTCACTTATAAAGATAGAATTTATATTCCAGATGTAGCAGATTTGAGGAGAGTTGTTATGGATGAAATCCATCAAGCTCTGTATTCTGGTCACCCAGGATATCAGAAGACAATAGCTACCGCTAGAAAGAAGTACTTTTGGCCAGGAATGAAAAAGGACATGGCTGAATACATTTCAAGGTGTATGAAATGTCAACAGGTAAAGGTTGAGCATCAACATCCAGCAGGATTGTTGCAGCCTTTGCCAGTTCCAGAATGGAAATGGGAAGTTATTTCCATGGATTTTATTACAGGATTGCCGATGACTTGGAGACAACATGATTCCATCATGGTTGTGGTAGACAAGTTGACTAAGGCAGCACATTTTATACCGGTTAAGTCTACGTATGAGACTGGCGACATTGCAAAGATCTTCATGAAGGAGATATTCAGATTGCATGGATTGCCGAAGGAAATAGTATCTGACAGAGATGTCAAGTTCACTTCCAACTTTTGGAAGGGGTTGTTTGAAGATTTGGGTACAAAGCTAAACTTCAGCACTGCATACCATCCTCAAACAGATGGTCAGACAGAGAGAGTTAATCAGGTGCTTGAAGATATGCTTCGCATGTACGTGATGGACAAACCAACCAAGTGGGAAGATTACTTGCACTTGGTGGAGTTTGCTTACAACAATGGACAGCAGGCATCCTTGGGGATGAGTCCGTATGAAGCTTTGTATGGAAGAAGGTGTAGGACACTAGTGACTTGGGATAATCCAGTGAACAGGATTGTGCTTGGGCCAGAATTGCTCAAGGAAATGGAGCAAGAGGTTGTAAAGATCAAGCAGAAGCTGAAAGCAACACAGGACAGACAGAAAAGCTATGCAGATAAGCATAGGGTGAACAGGGAGTTCAGTGTTGGGGATCATGTTTACCTCAGAGTGAGGGCAAGGAAGAGTTCCTTGAAGCTTGGAAGTTGTGCCAAGTTGTCACCAAGATATTGTGGGCCGTTTGAAGTGCTTGAGAGAATAGGGCCAGTTGCATATAGACTTGCATTGCCTGCTAGCACTAGAGCTCATAATGTTTTTCATGTTTCTTTGCTTAAGAGATATGTACATGATCCTAACCATGTGATAAATTGGGATGTGATTTAGGTGGAACCCGAGGGAGAGTTCCGAATCGAGCCAATGCGCATCCTCGACAGGAAGGTCACAATGCTTTGGAACCGAGCCATAGGTCAGGTAAAGGTGCAATCGGAGCACTTCAGACCTAAATAGGCTACATGGGAGCTGGAGGATGCCATGCGATTGGCACATCCATTTTTGTTCAATTTTACGGAACACTGAGGCGATACCAGTGTAGAATTTGTTCAAATTTTGTAAAGCACTGAGGACAGTGCTATTGAAGGGGGAGGGGAATGTAACACCTCGGTTTTGACCCCGTTGCATTAAACGTACATGATGTATATATTGTAATAATCATGGTGCAGAGATAAAGGCCAAGGCCCCACCATTGGTTGGTTATGCTATGTTTTGGATTTAAATTTGTCACCGATGGTACATCGGGGCATGCGGCATATATTATGTTGGTCATCATGTAAATATGCATCTATAATTAATTAAATGAACCCGACCAGCTACGATCGCGGCAACTAAATCGAAAGGGGCATGATTTTCACAAGGATAAGGATGTGGGGGAATTTGTCAAACCTTGGCCAATGGGGTAAAAATCCATGTGTCACCTCTCTTTGTTTTATCCCAACCACTTTCATTAAGAATGGTTGCTAGTGGTTGAGGCAGTTATGGTCTTGGAAGTGGGGTAGCAGGACTGTCAGTCCTCACCCACACGCACACTCTACCCACGATTTTGCTGTTCATCCCTCACACATACATTTTCTTGGCTCCACGAGTTGCAAAACACCCACGCACTGCAATTTCGCATCCTCTCCATTGTTGTTCATTCTCACGCAGAGGGATTCCTTCTCATTTTTCGTCTTCACGCACAGGATTTTGCTGGATTTACCCATGCAGTAGTTTTCTTCTGCGAATTTGTGAATAGTGTGGCCGTATCCTTTACTCACGAGCTGATTCGTGGGTTCTGCATTGGGGTTGTTCACGCACCGGTCGTGAGACTGTAAATTCGTCCCCATTGTGGTCTGCGTACGTTTTTTCCCAGCAGCATTGGTTGTGCAAAATGGGTCGTTGTTCCCCACGTCATTGGTAATATGTATGCTGATGCGTTTTGGAGCTGTGGTGTTTCCCCCTATTGGAATTGTGTTTGCTGTTGTGTTTGGGACTGTGTAATTCGCCGGGGAGTCTTTTCCCTGTTTAAGCTGTGATAGCTAATTGATTGCATACGTGCAATGGTTGGTCTTCAGACTGTGTAAGGAGCAGGGATGGGGGCTTGGGTTGCTTGATAAACCCGGTGGTTGG
>LPNX010879702.1:29888-52971 GCA_001517045.1 Pseudotsuga menziesii | reverse complement strand
ATGATAAATGTTCATGTGTGTATGTTTAAGCATTCTGTTTTAGCAATTTTGTGAATGCACATGTTCATGGGGCTCTCAGCCCGAGTGGTTCAAGTCACGGGTCACGTCCTCTTTGCTGGTCGGAGGCATGGGGACGTGACATCAACGTCTCAATCCCTGACCAGATTTTCAGTACCAGGATGATGCCAATCTCATGAAGAATGGCTCTAGATGATGCCTCTAAATCAACACATTCGTCATTCATATGTATAATTAAATTTCATTAAATCCGTTGAAAAGGATTTTGATAGAAGGTCTAGGTCTGTCATTGTGACTGAGATTGAGCAAGGTGTACAACCTCTCGATGGTTTTGTTAGTCCTTCTACTATTCTTCATGATTCCTCTGTGTCAGATGATTCTGGATTCCTCTTGGATAGGTTTTCGCCTTTGGTTATGATTGAGTTTCCTGGTAAATGTTTATAGGGTTCCATTCTTGAGGCCTCAATTCTCAATGTTGTGGGTTCTTTCGAGTGGAAGGAGGAGAATTCCCCCCCTTTAGTTGGTCATAAGAATATGGTGTGTGTGTTAGGTGGGGGTTCTATCCTTTTTTCTTTAACTGGATCTACTCCTTCCTCTAAAGATGTGGCTTCCTTGAATCTTCTTTCGATGTTATTTGATATACCTTACATTAGCCCCACTCCATTTCCTCTAAATTTTGTCAGACATCGAAATGTTCATTATTCGTGCTAAGAACTGAAAAAAGGGTATCCTCAAAGGTAATGGGAATGATGTGAACCATTTGCAATCAGGTAATTACACCCCCTATCTTCTATATTGGACCTTGCCACTAACTCCTCTCCGAATTGTACTAATTCGTCTCTTTCTCTAGTATCCTAGCCCCTTAGAGAATCTAAGCTCTTGAAGGAGGTTTCTTAATGTTAGTTTTATCTTTCAATATTCAAGAGTTAGGGGGTTCCCTAAAGATGTGTGCCCTCAAAGATATGTTTTGTTACTGTTAATCCACATATTATCTTGATATAAGAAACAATGACTTTGAACTTGAAAATCTTGTGAGTACTTTTTAAAATTTTTGGTAGGATGGGATCTCTCTGCTTTGGACTCATTGGGGAGGTCAAGGGGTTTATTATCTATTTGGAACCACAAGTTTGCTAATATTAAACCTTTTAATGCCACTGTGGGAATGTTGTTGGCGGGAAATTGTAAGAGTTTGCATCAAGAAGTGAATATCATCAATGACTATGGGCCCTACAAAGAAAGAAAATCTTTCTGGGATTCAGTGGTCTCTAACATCATTTTAAGGGAGCGTAACTTAATTTTTGTTGGTGATCTCAACCTTACTCTTGATTCGACTGATATTTGGAGTAATTCCCCAAAACTGGATCCCCTTTCTGACTTTTCAAATCCTTTTTAAGGATCATAATCTGTTGGATGTTTCTCCTTCTAAGTTTGGCCCCATGTGGAAGAATGGTGGATTTGGATTAAACAAAGTAAGTAAAAAGTTGGATAGATTTTCGATGTCCGAGGAGTTTGTAGGGGAATCATCTAGAAATAGGTATTGGATCTCTCCTTCTATTTCAGATCATCATCCTATCTACTAGTAGTTGGATGGGGAGAATCATGTTGTTGTATTCCCCTTCAAATTTAACAATATGTGGGCTTGTGATGATGATTTTTGTCAGTTAGCTAGAAGTGATTGAAATGGATTATATACCCCTGAGGAAGCAAATTCCATGGATAGGTTATCTATTAAGATCAAGGGTCTGAAGGCATTGGTTAGTAGGTGGGTAAAGAAGAAGAAACTTTAGTCCCAGTAGGAGCTGGTTGAGATTGAGCAAATCTTAGCTCATATCTATGGGGATATTATGGCGGGATATTTCTCTAAGGAAGAAAAATTGATTATCTCAGAGTTGGAGGAGAAGAAAGCAAGTTTTCTAAAGAAGGAATAGGAAGAGCAGAGGTTAAGAAGCAGGGTAATTTGGATTGCCCAAGGTGATAATAATATTAAATTCTTTCATAGATATGCTAACTATAGGAAAAATCTCAATGCCATTTGGGATTTGAAAAATGAGGAAGGTTAGCGGGTGTCTTCTTAGAAATAATTGAAAAAGATTGCGGTTGGATATTTCTCAAATTTGTTTAAGGACCCTGGGAACACAAGCATAGTAGCTTGAAGTCATCAAGATATTTCCTTCGTTCTTCAATGTTGAAGAAGGTAAGCATATTGGAAACACTATTACTTTGGATGAAATGGAAGGGGTTATTAAGCAATCGACTAGAGATAAAATCCTCAGGCTAGATGGGTGGCCAATGAAATTTTTTAGTGCTTTCTTTAACCTTGCTGGAAAGGAATTGCTGGAGATGGTTGAATTCTCTAGGTTAGAGATGTTTATGTCTAGCGCTCTAAATTCAACCTTCATCACTTTAGTGACTAAAAGTGACAATATAGAGTCCTTCAAATAATTTAGACTAATTTCCCTCTGTAAATTGGATTATAAAATAGTTAGTAAAATTATTTCAAATAAGATTAGATCCAAGCTTGGAGAGACGGTCTCTGAGGAGCAGTTCAGTTTTTTACCAGATAGGCAAAATTATGGATGCAATTGGTATCACTAAAAAATGTTTGCATTCTATCAAGGTGAGCAAGATGAATGCTTTGGTCCTTAAAATGGACTTAGCTAAGGCATATGATAAAGTTAACTAGGGCATGTTAAGGCTCATTCTCCTTTAGATTGGGTTACCTTTGGAACTTTGCAACTAGATCATGGCTTGTGTCATTTCTAGAAATTTTGTTGTCTTGGTCGATGGCTCCCCACTATTTTTTAAAGAGTTATAGGGGATTGAGGGAAGGGTGCCCTCTCTCTCCTTTATTGTTTATGTTAGTTACCAAAGGTATTAGAAGAATGATTGAAATTTCTAGGAGAGATGGAAAATTATCAAGCATTAAATTCTCCACTGTCCTTCATATTACTCATTTACTCTTCATGAATGATGTTGTTTTTTTGGTAAGGGGAATATTAAAGAATGGAGCAACTTTTATGAGATTATATTTTGTTTTTGTGAAACTTCAGTTATGGAGGTAAGCTCTAATAAATCAAATTTTTATAGGAGTTATGGTTATGTAGATGTCAGCCCTCAACTAGCTCATATCTTTCCTTACAGGGTGGAGGAGATGGAGCCAGGTTTGAAATACTTAGTTTATCTTCTAAAGCCTAATAATTACTCTTCCAAAGATTGAGTATTGTTGATTAAAAAAGTTGAGAAAATAATTTGTAATTGGTCTTTCAGATTTCTTTCTCTTGGAGGAAGATTGACATTGATTAGATATGTCCTAGTGGCAATCCCTATCTACTAGTTCTCCATGGCTAGGGTGCCTTACTTATTTTTAAGAGTGTTAAGACAAAATATAAAATTTTCTATGGTCAAGGATTGATTGGGGTGGCAATATTCACATAGTAAATTGGGATAGACTCTCTCAGTTAAAATCAATGGGAGGCTGGGATATTAAAAACCTCAGTTTGTTCAATATGGTTCTATGATTTGAAGAATTGATGGAGAGATTTATTTGGTGATGGTTTTTGGCATGAAGTTATCAATGTGAAATATTTGAAAGGTAAACTTGTCTTAAATTGGATAAGAAAGCCCCATAAAAGTTCAAAGGGTGTCTCATACTTTTGGAATGGATTCCTTAGAGTCTTTCCCTGGATAAATGAAAGGATTTCATGGAAGGTTGGAAATGGTTCTAACATTTTAATTGGTGTGGATCCTTTCACAGGTTGTGGCAGGCATTATCTTATTAGTAACAATCTTCTTGACTACTTAGCAGAATTTGGTTTTCATACTCTTGATCACATTAAAAAACTTGGTTGGATGTCATGTAACGAAAAATATTGGATTCAAGTGGAGGATTTGGGTCTCTAGGGGAAATGGGAAATTGAATGGTTCAAGTATATCAATTCTCTAAATAATGTAGGTATAAGATTAACCAACTCTTAATACACTTTAGTGTGGGACTAGAATAATCCCAATGGTCAGCTTTAAGCAAAAAAATGCTTATGAAGCTATTGCTCAGATATAGAGCTCATTGGATACTAAATGGTGGTATTCAAAAGCTTGGAAGTGGAACATCCCAACAAAGATTAAATGCTTTTTTTGGATTTGCTTGGAAAATCATATCCTCTCCTATGTTAATTTATTGAAAAGGGGATGGATTGGTCCTAATTTCTACCCTCTTTGCAAAAGGGACAGTGAGTCCATTGGACATCTTTTCTTCCTATGCTCTTTTAGTAAATAGGTATGGTAGGAAGTTTCAAATCTCCTCCATGTGTTTGAGGATTGGAGTGCTGACAACTTTGAAGTAAATTTTGCTTCTTGGTTTCGTAAGGTAAAATTACACAGGTTTTTGCCCATTTTTGTTTGTTGGTAGATTTGGCTTATGAGGAACAAAGTTATTTTTTAGGACGATTGTCTTAATGCCTATCTTTGTGTTATGAAGTGCATGGGACTTTATAAGGATTTTTCCTCTGTTCATGTGCCAAAGAAAAGAAGGTTGCTTACATGTCCCTATCTTTTGGAAGACAAGGCATCAAGCTTATTTGAAGGTGTTGTTCACAGTGGTATAGTGGGGTGTGGCATGCTCTTAAATATTAAAGAGGATCATCATTTTCAACTCAAGCTTGGTTGTGGTAGGGATACCAACACAAAAATCTAAACTTCTGGCCTTATGGTGTCTGTTATATTTTTCCATGCTTATGATATTATTTCCTTGCAGGTTTTTGGTGATTCTCTTTCAATTGTAAATTGATCCAAGGGTACTTATAAGCTGCATGTCCTATCCTTAGATCAACCGAATGTTTAAGAATCAAAGAGATCCCATCTAACTTTGAGGACATTTAGGTTGATAATATCCACAGGGAATTTAACTCAAACAATGATGCTCTTTCCAAAAGTGCCATCACTTGTCATGAAGGTATTCTTTTATGTGCAAAATTTATGGAGGGGAACTTGGTCTGTGAAGGTATGGTGAAATTTCTTGATTAAGTAGAGCACTTTTTCTTTGAGGCTGTAAGTTCCAATTTTGTTTTTTATGTTCATGCTTATGATAACAATGGTGGTGTAATTGTGGATATGTATTTATGAAGGCTGGTCTTTTGTATATCTATAGTTATTTTAGTTATTTACAAACTGATTACCAGTCGCCATCTATAGTTATTTAAGTTAAGACTGCACCTACCATCGCTGATCTATTTGAAACTACATTCAAACAAATCAAACACCTCTATGTTTGTATTTTTCTGATCAACTTCAATTGTGCAAGGAATGTTGGAAGTGACCGAAGACAATTCGTTGATCAACTTTCTAGCCCAAAATTCTTGGCAGGTGAGATTGTATTTTTGATTTTGCACCGAATTTAACTTCTTCCATAGTCAATGAACTCGTATGGAAGGTTGATCGAGAATTTGCATGTAGTTGCTCGCTGGCATGAATCTACTGATGATTTAGTGCTTACGGGTAATTGAATCCCCCCCTAATAACCTTGTATCCTATTGAATGGTTGCCCAAGACCCAACAACACCCTATTGACCAAGGAGCTCTCGGATTCCCTTCCTTTGGAAAGGTTAAGCTATTCTTCTCTTAGAGATGGCCAATCTCTACAGGGTTATGCTTAAATTTGAAAAAATATCTTTAAGGGAAAAAAGTTATTATCTACCGTGTGTGGTTTTTTTGAATATATACACTTAGTTGATCCCATTCCGACCTCAGAGATAGACCGAGATGGATTATTGTAGCTTATAATATTTTATTCTCTATCAAATTGAATTTGAACCATGATTTTCAACAGGGAGAGCCGCTTCCCTTTTATGATGCTCAATAAAGTTTGTAATTTGGTATAGCACAACCACAAGTAAAGTGGCCAATGTTGATAGGTACAATCAACAACTTAGTTTTAGTTTTATGAATATAGCTGAATGTTAAACAAAGGATAAAATATATAAATTTATATCCATTATTCATACTAGATTGTTAGAGTTAATATAAGCACAAAACAATACTATTTAATAATAATAATAAAAAGATGATATGAACACCCTTTAACTAAAGCTTATTTAAATCTTAATCAAGATGCATTTAAGAATAACAAGATACGACAACCATGAAATGAATCCCTGCTGTACACTTGTTACACTTGGGTTAACCTTGTTGATCTGCTCAAGCAAGTCCAAAATCTGAGACAATATCTAAATGTGTATCAACATAATTATTTATTTAATATATTGGTGACTGGGATTACATTTTGGTCTCCCTCATCTAAAAGCATATTATAGCATCATTTAACATGTAAACTATGTTCTCCACATAACCATAAATGCATTCAATTGCTCATCCATATGTTTATTCATAGCTTGATACCTAGCCACCTATGCCTATAGGCATCTTATGAGGGTTTCAATGAATTTTATGTCCATGACCGCTCATCGTACTAGGGTTTAGGTGCTTGTGGTGGAAGTGTTACGACTCTCCCCAATTGTCATTTTTTATGTTTGGTTGTGGAGGTTTTAGGATTTGGAGGCCTTCTCGACATCATCAATTTTTGTATACGATGCTTGTTCCACTCATCCTTCGAATCATGTATGCTATCCTATGTTAGATTTTCTTAAGATCTGATTAGATTATCTAGGATCTTTATCTGAAAGAATAACAAGTACAACAAAATGCATAAGATATAAAAGATACACAAGACACAAATAATTTCATTGGGGAAACCATAAAGGAGAAAACCCTGCAAACTTCTTCAGAATAGTAAGATGATCAAAACCAGTAGTAAGAAATGTTCAACATCTATCTTTCTCTCCTCCTCTGACTATCTCTCTCTCACACACCTTAGAGAGTGTGTAAGATATATAAATGAGGGAGAGCACCTCCCTATTTATACCCTTTCAAGTCACTGACCAAGTATAAGACCCGGGCCCACATGTTATCTCACATGGGGCCCACTTCTCCTAGAGAGACCATAATTACATATTACATGATGTTACATTGGGGATTATTGCCCCGACTTACAACTGAGGTTGTACCTCAAGTGCTAGACACAATTTAGACATCCCGTAAAGGGGTAATACACATCCCTAATGGGGTTACAACAACATACAATGATAACATACATTAGAATATCTTCCGAAGTTACAAATACATCAACACTCCCTCTTAACTAGGAAGATATTCTCTCTCTACAGAGTCATCAACACATCTGGTTAGGTCTTCATCTTATCATCATCATCAAGGAGTCATAGGGTCTTCATCATAGATACTGCCATCATCTTCTTATAATTTGATCATCATCCCATACTATCTTTCATCAGAAGTTGCTATAGTGCCAACCCTTTTTCATGCTGGATGTAGGCCTAGCCTCCATGTAGGTCTTCATCATCTCTGCGAGCAAGCCATCAAGCAGGTACATCCCAGGACTTGTTATATGCCTCTTGCAAAACCTACAGGATCTCCCAAGACTGATTATATGCCATTGCAAAACCTGAAGGAGCATCCCAAGACTGATTACATGCCTTGAAACACCTATGTACCCTACTGTTACCTCATCATCTTCAGATCATTTCATCATCACACGGAGCACATCCCAGATACACATAACACAACACTTACATCCACTGTCATGGGAGGACAAACCTACCACCATCCGAGAAAGGCTCATCATTTACATCAACAACCATGGGAGGACCAACCTACCACCATGTCAGAAAAGCTGCAACACTTACATCAACGACCATGGGAGGACCAACCTACCACCATGTCAGAAAAGCTGCAACACTTACATCAACGACAATGGGAGGACCAACCTACCACCATGTCGAAAAGGCTCCAGCTCTTACATCAACGACCATGGGAGGACCAACCTACCACCATGTCAAAAAGGCTCCAGCAATTACATCAACTACCGTGGGAAGATCAACCTACCACCATGTCGAAAAGGCTCCAACACTTACATCAACGACCATGGGAGGACCAACCTACCACCGTGTCAAAAAGGCTCCAACACTTACATCAACAACCATGGGAGGACCAACCTACCACCATGTCAGAAAGGCTTATGTGTAGATCCATCTTCTGGACTTATCACTTCACCTTGGAATGAACCACGATATGAAGTACACCAAGCTTCTCTCTGAAGTATTCAAACTTCACTCTGGATATTTCTAGCATAGAATCACATCAGGACTGATTACATCCAAGGATAACCTGCGAGCTTCGCCAAGACTGATTACATCTGAGGAAAACCTACAGGACTAATTACATCTGAGAAACCTATGAGCTTTGCCAAGATTTTATGCTCAAACAACCTATCTCATCGGCTATGCTAGAACTCATCACTCCCTCTTTCAAGAGATCTCGATCTGGATCAAATACTGGAGCTTCACTGCTCCTCTATGCATCATACAAAAATGCAAGTCAAATCAATCAAATCAAATAGTAGCTTTCAAAAGAAACATACTACCTCACAAATAGCTGAGCAAGTGACAACATATTTTTCCTCTGCTATACTCAGAGCCATGCAGGACTTCATCCTGCCAAACCAGTAGGCCATACTAGATCTCAAACTGAAGAAGCAACCCAAGGTGCTCTTCTTCTTAGTGGCACTACCGATACGAATCAACATAACCATGCAGGTTAGTCTTCTGATTCATATCATACTTGAGCCCATACTCAAATGTACCCTTCAGGTACCTCACTGCATGCTTTGCAACCAGGTGAGCATGTCTCAGATCTGTTAGGAACTGGCTCAGGTTGTTCACAGCAAAGCATATGTTTGGTCTCGTATTTGTTAGGAACATCAATGAACAAATCATCTGATGATACATAATGGCATCAACCATCTAAGCATCACAGAAAATCTTCAAGTTTGATGCCATAGGTGTGGTTATTGCCTTGCGGCCCAGTATTCTGAATTTCCTCAGAATCTCCATTGCATAATTTCCTTGACCAAGGAAAATCTCATTCACATTCTTCCACACCTCCATGCTTAGGAAGAAGTACAATATCCCCAGGTCTTTCATCTTGAACTTTGTAGCAAGTCTCCTTCTTGCATCATTAAATATTTCCTCTTGCCTGTCAGGAACTGGTCATCGACATATAACAGGGGCATCACTGGTCTTCCGCCTTCAACCTTGAAGTAAAGGTTGGAATCTGCCTTACTCTTAGTAAATCCTAGAGCCATTAGTAAGCTATCCATTCTGCTGTACCATGTCGAACCTGAGGATCTTCTGCAGTCACTCCCTCTGAAGCGGAGCATCATTCTCCCTCTGCCTTTCGTACTCTATGTATTGAAACATTATGTATTGGAGTGACAAGTAGCTTCCTCTACTACTAATATTCTATGTATCCCTCTAGGGTCATTGGATACCAAGATCCTCTATCTTGATCTTTGTTGAAAAGTTTTTCTCGCACCCATCTATGAGCTTGTCATCCTCTATAGGTTTTCATCTTCAATCTTGTAGCAAAGGTTAATATCTTCATCACTCTAGGTGTTCTTCAAGCTCCTTATGTAAGTGTATGTTCTATCCCATGGGTTCCTTTTGAGCTCGTACAAGGCCTTATTTAATTTGCACACATGAGTTTTTCTGTCATGTGTCTCAACTCCCAGTGGCTGCTCTACGTATACTTTCTTCTTGACTCGTCACAGGTGCAAATGTCTCTTCGTAGTTTGTGCCTTCTTTCTTGTGAGAAGCCTCGTGCTACGAGACTTTCCTTGTATCCCACGATGCTGCCATATACTACATGCTGGATCTTAAAGATCCATATGGAAGACACTACGAACTTGCCTTCAGGTCTTGACATCGAATCGTAGACATCATTCTTCATGAACTGGTACTCTTTGATCATAGGCTCCTTCTGTTTCTTCTTGGCTACTTCTTCATAGCTGGAAGGATCTGCATCAATGATGTCAGTCAACAGTGTCACATAACTAGAGTGTGTCTGAGGCCTCTTCCTTTCTTTGGAAGTCTCGTCATACTATTCTTCATCTTGGATTATTTCTCATGCCCATGGTGGTCTTCATCTCTCTAGGTGGATCTACCATTCTCTTTATATTCTTCTGAAGTTCTTTCTTTCACCATGGTGTCTTTGACCCGAGAAGCTTTAGGTTTCTCTTCCGAACTGTCGTTACTTGTGCTTCGAAATGATCTATAAGTCAAGTTTAGTTACATGATTAGAAACATCTCATAATTTCCAAAACATATTAATAGTGACAAATATATGTCACATAGCCATGCAACTATTTTAGCCAATGCTACAACATTCATTCATATCCTGTACACATAGAGCAACTTCTATATGACTTCTACCCCAATGTTGTTAAGAGTGTGTACTACTCCTAATATGTTAGCAAAGAGGTTTCAATCTAGAAAATTGAATGTTGTACAACATCATTGAGTTTTTACCTATCATGTGCAATTAGTAGTATACATGCAAATACTCAAACATGCATAACACATCAACTGAATATAAACAAATGCATGACCAAACAATATCATGAAATGACAGTTGAATACTTATCTTTATTTGTTTGGTGGGTAGACTCCTTCTTGAGCCTTCAACTTCATACTTTCTTATCCAAATGCTAGGATGGATAAGAGGTTCTTCCTGAGTTGATTCCTTCATATTCCTCATCGCTTAAGGGATCTTCTTTGAATCATGAGATCTTGATCTTCAATTGCTCCCATATTCTCTTCTCTTATTATGAGTCGAGCTTCTTCTTGTGTGCACTCTTCTCAGAGTCTGTTGAAGGTAATCAACTTCCTTCTGGCACACATTCTTTGAGTGAATGAACCCCATGATCTTGGGAGGCCATTCAAGGAGGTTATAACAATCTCTTCTTCTTCTTCTTCGATTTCTCCATCATAGCATCGAACGATTCTTTTTGGTGTCTTCAAGGATGACACATGAGGGATGAGATGATCTCTAATAGAATCTGCAATGATTCTCTTGGCTCTAGCCTTAGCCTCATCTCCCTCTGGCTCTTAGAACTTCCTTACTGAAATACTGATTAAAGTCAATTTCTTCAAGGATCATAGAGGTCCTATACTTCCATACTCGGAAGTTTCCAGATTCACCAAGCTTGTCATCGAGCTGGGTGTGATTAGTCATTTTGAAAGGAGAACCTCAAATGTAAATAGAAAATATTGAGATCTTACTGATTTGAGGTGTCCGACTAGGTTCTGGAGCCGGCTGATGTAGGGTTTGTCAGAGAAACCCTAATTTTTCAAACTTGGAATTTCAAACTTATGATTGGATAGAAATATTGGCCTCTTCAAGGAGAGTTGTCCAATGTACTCCTTTTCTAAGAGCAGTGTTGGGAAGCTCCCAGAACAGTAAGCCCTAGTTTTCCAATTTCTTCTGCAGAAATGTATGAAAGTGATTCTGTTGTATCTTCAAAGTTTAGAATCATTATGGTCTGAAAATTCTCACTAAGATAGCCTGATATGTCTTCTTTCCAACCCCATAGGTTAGAGCAGAAATGGATTCTCCAAGTGGGACTTATGCTGAGTTTCCCAAGGTGACTGTTTTGGGGACTGTTCAACATAGAGAACTTGTATAGATTTCCATGTGTCACTATTTCACATTATGGTTCTGAAAAGTGTACGACATAAACTACAGTCTATGCCCTACCTGCAACATCTTGTGAAATTTCGTTTGGGCCTTCCTAGACTGAGATCTAGCAAATATCCCTAGGTCACCTGTTTATGACTGTATTCTGGAGGAGGATGGAACCCTGATTTGGAGGAACCATATCTCCTGAAGTATAGCAAATATGAGGATGAAACTTTTACACAAGGTACAAAAATAATTTGTCTTCAGCCTGTAAAAGTTTCAGATTCTGAGCCTTCTCCAATATCGCGTTATAGAGAAATTTCTAGAATGACTAAATTCAGTCTTCTAGGGTTTTTAGGCATGAAACCCTAATTTTGATTAGCTTCCATATTTGTAGCTGTATTTCGGCTTCACAGTGAAAATTCTCTGATTTAGAAACTGCTACCACCTATAGATGTGCCTTAGTTAGGTGCATTATCCTTGCCCTCCTTGCTTGATGATCTGTGGAGAGAACACCTTCAACTAGGAAGCCGCTGCCTTCTTTCAAAGAGGCTCTGATACCATGTTAGCTTTTCTTACGATCTGATTAGATTATCTAGGATCTTTATCTGAAAGAATAACAAGTACAACCAAATGCATACGATATAAAAGATACACAAGACACAAATATTTTCATCAGGGAAACCATAAAGGAGAAAACCCCGTAAACTTCTTCAGAATAGTAAGATGATCAAAAGCAGTAATAAGAAATATTCAACATCTATATTTCTCTCCTCCTCTGACTGTCTCTCTCTCTCTCATGCCCCTTAGAGAGTGTGTGAGATATATAAATGAGGGATAGCACCTTCCCATTTATACCCTTTCAAGTCACTAACAAAATATAAGACCCGAGCCTACATGTCATCTCACATGGGGCCAACTTCTCCTAGAGAGACCATAATTACATATTACATGATGTTATACTGGGGACTATTTCCCCGACTTACAACTGAGGTTGTACCTCAAGGTATAGACACAAATTAGACATCCCATAAAGGGGTAACACACATCCCCAATGGGGGTACAACAACATACAATGATAATATACATCAGAATATATTCCAAAGTTACAAATACATCAATATCTTATGGACATGTGCGTATTGGTTCTATCTTGTTCATGCTTGTAGCTAGAGTGTTATATTGAATGTGGATATGTTCGGTGATAACTTAATGCACAATATCTTAGTTATAGTTGAAATTGAAATTACTATACTATGCCATGTTTGATGATGGGTCCATGCAGCATTTGAGGGAACCCCTCAAGCATGCAAAAGAGTCAACCATAGGAGGCCTTTATGTTAGTAGCTCGAAACCCCTCTACCTTATGCAACTCTTGAGTTAAAGTGAACTTGTTATTATTTTCACTGTTGTTTGTGTGGTATTTAGTAATAATCATAATGAATTTTGTCTTTTTGTTTATGGAGATTCTACATTCCAAGTCTAGTAGGGTTCATATATTCATACCTGGAGACGAGCGATGCCTATGAAGTCTCAAACCCCTATAGGTAAACTCTATCTGGTTTTCATAATGCAAACTAACGCAATGATACAACATGTATTTGGATTCCATCACTAGATTATTTTGCATTGAAATTGGTTTCTGTTTGGTTTTTTCTACTAGACAATTGTTCAACCATACTGAACTATCTAGTATTCACTCTATAAAATATTTTATCTTGTAGTTTTGCTCGCCACGACCCCCCTTAAAATCTATGTTGAAAAAATCTTATATATGTGTGTAATAAATTGAGGGGTCTATAAGGATTTTGATATTTTTATAATAAACTCGGCTTTGTAACTTGCATAATGTTTTTATCTATCTTAGTACCATATATTCAACATGTTTATGTTACGAGAACTCTTTGGTTTGCATATTATTATTACAATATGCTTTTCCATTCTTCTTTTCTTTTAATGTTTTCAACACTAGAGCTAGTTGTATATGTTAGGATTAGTTCTGGTTTATTCCCTTTCTAAATATGCACTTATGCTATGGTAATGTAAGCATACTCATGTTATAATTGCAATTTGCGGAACCTATTGACTCACTGTTTTTTATCAACTCTCGACTTAAGCTTTGCTAGCTTCGATAATAACATTTGCTAATAATAACATTCACCAATAATAACTAGCATCTACTTCTAGCAAATCAACTTTAGCCAAAAAACACTCATAGGAACATTGCCATCTTGTGGCTCTTGTTTATGCCAGAAGACAAATAATTACAACTAATTTTCTATGAATTTTTTTTTCTCATTAATAGTTTTTTTTATGTTTAAGGAAATAAAGGTACGACTTTTAATGATCTTTAAACATCAATAAATTTATATCGGGTTTCTTTTGGATTCATCTAGATGCGTAATACATAGATAATTGAGATAGTTGTGTGCATGTTAATTGGTCAATGATTTGGTCACTGTTTATGATTCTGGTCTCCATTCGAGGTAAGTTTTCCAATAGGTTTTTGAGGACTACGAAATGGACTATACTAATAATATATTTATTGACTATGTAGATGTCAATTATATTCTTCTATTTAAGATAGTGAATGGATGCATAAAAGTTCATCAATTTCAATGTACAATGTGGTTTATCACTATCTAATATATAAACTACAGATTTTTTTCTAAGGAAAAAAATGACAAAGTGTCAACATACTTATGTGTGTTATTTTTTCATATATAAATAAGTTTTGAGATAGCTCTCCTTATCATGTTTTATGCTTAGTTGTTATTAATTTTATTGGAAAAGAATTTTCCATTCATCTTCACATTAATATAACTTGGCCATTTTTCTTTTCTAAATTATGTTTTAAACAATATTGTTACACTCTTTTATCAATATAATCACGTTCTTCCCCTTATCATAAATACACGACTTTATTTGCAAATAATACATTATTTAAATAAATGCTTGATTTGATGAATCCTAACCTAGATCAATCCTTATAATTAATGTATTAAACCAACATAGACAATTCTTGCAATACAATAGGTGACAATACCACAATGACATCAAGCATTACAACTCCAAACTAACAAGTCTATTATCAATACAAGTTTACAATTACCATGCTTATACAAACCTCTAAGTTGTGATTTTAATCGTGTTCTTTCCCATATCATTCACACACACGCACACACACACATATATTGCAAATAATGCAAGATTTATGCTTGATTGGATGAATCCTAACCTACATCAATCCTAATAATGAATGTATTAAACTAGCATAGATCTTAAGCCCAATATAAAGCACTAAGTGGGATCAAATTTCTTGAGGTGCAAATTTTTTTCTTAATGTGTAAAAAAGTTAAGATAAAAAATTTACATATTAATAAATTTGATCCTATAGAAGTTGTAGAGAACTTTTTTTCAGAGCCCTAGATGGTCTTTCTCAATACAAAACAAAATTTGTAGCATGCTAGTCACAAAAAAACAATTCAATTTTTTGTTTGATCATGAATATTTCTTCATACTTAGAGTTCATCAAAATTATTTCTTATGCAGATCATAGTGGAGCTTTTTTAATATCCATATGTGTATTTTTATATTGCTGATAGATAGTGTGTCACGTCCCCAACCCTTACTTGGCGGAGAGGGCGTGACTAACATCTATCAACCCGGGAAATCTAAGCCCCCATGAACATAATACATATATAAAAATGCATTGAACTTAGAGCATATAAATACACAGATGCATAATAAAATGTACATGATATATACAACCGAAGCAAATCATTCATTCAACACATTCATGCATTCAACATGTTCATGATAATTTCATAATAATTCATAAGCAAATACAGTTGTAGAATTTAAATAAACAAGAATACTTATCTTTGGAGAAGCTTGTCCCCCAACCAGCTATGTCGCTGCAACATTCCACCCAACCATAGGCCCGTGTGCTCTTTAATCTCTCACCAACACTACCACCCCCGAGCTGGGCATGATTTTCCCCAAGGAATAAGGAACACTAACAAACTTTCCCCATAGCCAAGGATATAATAAAACTCAGTCAAGCCAACACAGTTGGGTTTATCAGACTTAAATAGGCAATGGTTTACACTTAGCCAAATTCACATGAGACACAACCAAGCCAACAAATGGGTTTATCAGGCTACCAGCCAAGCCATCCTTTTATTTGGGTTTATCAGGCTACCGAGGAGGTGCAAGGATTGTCTGCTAAGCTAGTGAGCTCAATGCCAGAGCTATGAACACCCACACTAGATCTAGCTTGATTTCTAAACAGTTACACACCCAACACAAGGAAGCATTCCCTTCTCTGCTACACAGTCCCTCAGGCCATTCCTTCGCTTCCAGTGCTATTCAGAGCATGCAAAGAAGAAAACCAGCCTTATAGATTGCTCTATGAGGTTCTTTCACACACTAGGTTTATCAAGCAAGTCTAGACTCTATTTCCATTCCTTCAATCAATTCAAATGACAAACATGGATGCACACACAGTGATCTCAGTCATGGGATTTATCAAAACGTAGCAGACGCTAGGGATTACATACACACACAGAAATTTACGAATTTCTGAACATTGCCGGTGCCAGACCGACAGATGCAAAATACCAAAACAAAAACATTTGCTAGTTATTCAAATCAAAGACACAAAATCGAATCCCGGGCAATCCGGTTTAGAAAAATGACTAGCAGACAGGAGAAAACGTGAGAGAGAACAATCCATAGAGGAAAACCAAAAACTTGAAGGATTCAGACTGCCGGACAAGAGAAATTCGTGAAAGGTTCAGACTTAGAAACGTTTTTGCTTACTTGCTGCTACATGAAATGCCCAATTGGGTTTCCATAAACGTTTTGTTCAATCCAAATCGTGAGGGAAGACGAAACGCTGCTGCACGAGGGAAAAGTGGCCATTTTTGGTGTTTTCTTGCCCCAAAAAATTTAAAAACATTTTTTCCAGAATTGGTGCTCTGTCCAATTCGAATTTCTGCCCACTCTTCCAATCCCCCACTTCCTCATCCTTAGGAAAAATCATGCCCCCCATCTCATTTAGTTGCGTTGACATAGCCGGATGTGGGTTTTTAATTAAAAATTGCAATTTTAACATGATGTCTAGATTTTTAATGTTTAGCTAGCATAAAATACCATCGGCTCAACCATAATTGCCGAAACATAAACACTAAATCAATGGTGGGGATTTTTCCTGGCTCCACACCATGATTATTTACATCATTTATTTAAATGAAAACGGGGTCAAAACCGGGGTGTTACATTCCCCACCCCCTTCAACAACATTGTCCTCAGTGCTTTACAACATTGAAAAAAAATGCTTGCTGGTACTTCCCTCAACAATCCGCAGATTCGAACAAAAATGAATGTGCTAGTCACATGGCATCCTCGAGCTCCCATGTGGCTTCTTCAGGACCGTAGTGCTGCCATTACACCTTCACCTGTCCTATTGCTCGGTTCTAGAGCATTGTGACCTTACTGGCGAGGATGCACATAGGCTCGATTTGGAACTCTCCCTCTGGTTCCACCTGTATCACATCCCAATTTATTACATGGTTAGGATCATGTACATATTTCTTAAGCAAAGAAACATGAAAAACATTATGAGCTCTAGTGCTAGTAGGAAATACAAGTCTATATGCAACTGGCCCTATTCTTTCAAGCACTTCAAACGACCCATAGTATCTAGGTGACAACTTGGCACAACTTCCAAGCTTCAAGTAACTCTTCTTTGCTTTCACTATGAGGTAAACATGATCCCCAACACTGAACTCTCTGTTCACCCTATGCTTATCTGCATAACTTTTCTGTCTGTCCTAGGCTGCCTTCAAATTCTACCTAATCTTTACAACTTCCTGCTCCATATCCTTGAGCAATTCTGGACCAAGCACAATATTATTCACTGGATTATCCCAAGTTACCAATGTCCTACACCTTCTTCCATACAAAGCTTCATATGGACTCATCCCCAAGGACGCTTGCTGTCCAATGTTATAAGCAAACTCTACTAGGTGTAAATAATCTTCCCACTTGGTTGGTTTGTCCATCACATACATGCGAAGCATGTCTTCCAGCACTTGGTTAACTCTCTCGGCCTATCCATCGGTATGAGGATGGTAGGGAGTGCAGAAATTTAACTTTGTACCCAAATCTACAAACAATCCCTTCCAAAAATTGGAAGTGAACTTGACATCTCTGTCAAAGACTATTGCCTTAGGAAATCCATGCAGTTTGAAAATCTCCTTCATGAATATCTTTGCAGTGTCATCAGTCTTATGCGTAGACTTAACCGATATAAAATGTGCTGCCTTTGTCAACTTTTCTACCACAACCATGATGGAATCATGTTGTCTCCAAGTCATCGACAATCCTGTAATAAAATCCATGGAAATAACTTCCCATTTCCATTCTGGGATTGGGAAAGGCTGCAACAAACCTGCGGGTGTTGATGTTCAACCTTCACTTGCTGACACTTCATGCACCTTGAAATATATTCAGCCATGACCTTTTTCATTCGTGGCCAAAAGTACCGCTTTCTAGTTGTAGCAATCGTCTTCTGATATCCTAGGTGACCAGAATATGGAGCTTGATGGATCTCATCCATAACAACCCTCCTCAAATTTGCTACATTTGGAATATAAATTATGTTCTTATAGGTAAGAAGTCCATCTTCTTCCAGTTTATATCCCTCATACTTCTTTTCAAGGCTTCGCTGCTGCAACTTGTCCTTGACATGTGCATACAATTCATCTTCAACAACATGATTAGCAATCTGATGCCTCAAATTTGATTGGAAAATACTAATGGATGCCACATGCATTTCCTGCACCTTCCTGCTGAGTGCATCAACTACCTTATTCTCTTTTCCTTTTATGTGCTTGGTTTCAAAATCAAACTCACATAAAAACTCCAACCATCTCTCTTGCCTAGCATTTACAGTAGGCTGATCAAACAAATACTTCATACCACAATGGCCCGTCCTTAGCTCAAATCTTCTGCCCATCAAGTAATGTCTCCACATCTTGAGAGCATGTACTATGGCTACAAGTTCTAGATCATGAGTGGCATATTTCTTTTTGTGCTCCTTCAGCTTCTTGGATTCATAACATATAACGTGGTTGTCTTGGATAAGAACTCCTCCAAGTCCTTGGCTACATGCATCTGTACATACCACACAATATTTCTCTAGGTCTGCAAATTTTAAGACCGGTGCACTTGTGAGAAGATACTTCAACCGCTGGAAACTTTCTTCACACTTCGAGGTCCATTTGAACTTTATACCCTTCCTTTGCAAGGAAGTGATAACATGTGCAACCTTGGAGAATCCTTCAATGAATCTCTTATAATACCCCGCAAGCCCCATAAAAGAACTTACCTCTGTCACATTCTTTGGAGTAGGCCAATTCTTAATAGCTTCAATCTTGTCAGGGTCTACAGATATACCCTCCTATGAAATAATGTGACCCAAGTACTGAATTCTATCCCTATAGAAGTCACACTTGCTCATCTTTGCATACAACTGATGTTCTCCGAGCAATTGCAATGTTAGTCTCAAATGTTCTTCATGCTCTTCTTCATTCTTAGAATAAACAAGAATGTCATCAAGGAAAACAAGAATGAATTTGTCCAAATACATGCTAAATACACTATTCATAAGGCACATAAATGTTGCTGGTGCATTTGTGAGTCCAAATGGTACCACTAAAAGCTCATAATGTCCATACCTTGTCCTGAAGGCTGTCTTATGAATGTCTTCATCCTTGATTCTCACTTGATGGTACCCAGACCTCAAGTTAATCTTGGAAAATACCTTTGCTCCTTTCATTTGATCAAAGAGGTCATCAATTCTTGGCAAGGGATATTTGTTCTTCAGCATGACTTTATTCAGCTGTTTGTAATCAATACACAATCTAAGTGTACCATCTTTCTTCTTCACAAACAAAACTGGTGTTCCTCAAGGAGACACACTCGGTCTGATATAATTTTTCTCCAGCAACTCTTGAAGTTGCATCTTTAGCTCTAGCATTTCTGGTGTACTCATTCTGTAGGGTGCACATGACACTGGTTTTGGTCCTGGAACAAGTTCAATTGTGAAATCTATGTCCCTGTTTGGAGGAAGTCCTAGAACCTTATCAGGAAAAACATCCTTGAAGTCTTGCAACATAGGATAGTCTTCCAACCTAGGAGTTTCATTCTATGCTGCCTCCTCAATATGGGCTCCATACAACTGACAACCTTTTCTACAAAACTTCTTTAACTACATTGCTAAACAGGGATGATTTTAGGGGCGAATTATAGCCCAATGGCGAATTTTAAGGGTTACCGAAAAAAAGGTGGGCGGATTTTTATATTAAAATGTTATTATTTTATTTAATATATTCGCCCATTATTTATTTTGTATATAGCTATGCCAAGGTAAATCGCATTCATCCCGATTTAGGGAAAATCTAGAAAAAGAATATTAGCCCACGAAATTATTTATTTTTGCCCACATTCGCCTGAATTTTTCCGTTTGCCAGGAGATATTTGCCCAAATTCGCCCAATTTTTTCCGACTGGGAGGAGAAATGAAGATTGTTCGCCGGATTTATGGATAATAGTTTGAAAAATTGGTATTTCGCCCAGGATTTATGGATAATACCATTAAAAATTTGCTATTTCGCCGGGATTTATGAATATTTTTGTAAACTGGTATTACTTCCACCTCGATTGGGGTAAATTGGACATAGTTCGTCTTGGATTTGGATTTGTGGACAATTATTTGAGTAAAATGTGGAGATTTAATCAATTGGGGAAGTTTTTTCACTAGATTTGGTCCATAAATTTAGTCAAGTGAGGAAGTTTTTTACCTATATAATGGTGCAAGAGTCAGGACTCAGGCTCAACATCAAGCTTGATTTCTATTGCAAATCGGTCTTTACAGTGGCTGTTAGGTTGAGTGGATTCGTGGGAAGCAATTTCAGAAAGTTTCTTCTATTTGCACTGTGCAGGCTTTTTATAGGTTAGTTTCTTGAATCTTCTTTTATTTGCAGGCTTTTTACAGGTTAGTTGCTGTGAGCACTTAACCTTGTTGCTAGACCACAGCTTGATGGGATTTTAAATTTTGGTTCATAAATTTAATTTTTACTAGGGTAAATTTCTATTTATTTTTTCAATAAATTGCAATTCTTTGTAAATTTATAAGTTCTTGTTGCGATACCAAGCTTTTTGTATAGTGCTAGGTTTTAGGGCTTTTTGTATATGGCTTTTTGTATCCTGCTTTTTGTATATGGTTTTAGGGCTTTTTGTATATGGCTTTTGTATAGTGCTAGTTTTTCAGGATTTTTGTATACTGCTTTTGTATCGTGCTATGTTTTGATGCTTTTTGAATTAGATCATGACGGCCCCTCCATGTCATCGTATTCCCAGTTGCGTAATTGAACAGGGTTTTGTTCGCTGATTTTAATAAATTCAATTTTGGTTTGCACAATCTTGTGGGTGGGTCGAGCACAAAGGACATAGAAGAATACAGATTCTATTTCCAGCGCATCCCTCCTTCTTATGTCCAGGATTTGGATTTTCTAGGATTAATCCTTGGTCTCGAAGCCACGGCAGCTGTAGAGGCCGTTGTCACATCGACGTTGGCAGCCTTTTGTATCCGCCAAGGTTTCCAATACTTTTGAATCCATTTCTATCCCTTTCATGTTTGTGGTCATAATGTATTTGTAAGAGATTTCAATCCTCTTACGTTTCTAGTGTTTTTGTATCCATCAGTGGCGGTCCTCCGCGTCATCTTTTCCCCGTGAATTTTAGTTGAAACCAGTTACCACTTTGATCTCCATCCCAGCTGTGTGATTGAACAAGCTCTTCTTCAAAGCGGGGTCGAGCAAGTTTAAAGGTCTTGTGGCTTCTTTCAATGATTTAACAGGCTCTTCTTCAAGACTGGGTCTGGTTGAATAGAATTCTCATTTAGGCAAGTTTAAATGAAATTCTGGTTCTTTTGGTTCGGGCATGTTTAAAGGATACTTGGGTTCGGCCAATCTTGTGGCTCGGGCACAATTCTGGTTCAGACATTCATCTGTCTGGGTTGAGCACAATTCTGGTCCGGACAATCCATCACATCCCTTCTTAGGTCCACGATCTGGATTTTCTAGGATTCATCCTTTGTCTGGAAGCCAGGCAGGTGCAGTGGTCGTTGTCACATCGACGTTGGCGATACAACCATCTTCAATAATAGCATCAATAACGAAGACAAATTTGAGGTAGTATTTTTTTGTTCTTCTTTTAATTATTTTTTCCATAACTCTATTGAAATATGTTAAAAGTTTTTAATTCTTCTTGACAACTGGGCACACATATCATTGCTATTGAGATTTAGTTTATTTTAAAATTCACAATCGCAGTGGGCAAAAAAACCCAAGAAATCCGCGGCTTCTTCTTAAAAAGACCTCATGGCTCGTGGCTTCTTTTTGGCACAAATTTTGTTTCCATCTGTCTAAGCTGGCGCTAGAGCCATATTCAATAATGCCATTCATAAAGAAGACTATGGGAGGCATTTTTTTTTGTCTCCTTTAATTACTGTTTCGTAAGTCTTTTGAAATATGTTCAACGTTTTCAAGTCCCTCTTGAAAATTCACGTTTTGAATTAGGTTATTCTGAAATTCACATACTACTACTTGCTCTTGTTGTTTCTTACAGAAGCTATGGTATCGTATTTGAATAGAAGCTATGGTTTCTTACAGAAGCTATGGTATCATATTCGAATAGAAGCTATGGTTTCTTACAGAAGCTATGGTATCACAGACTCAAGCTCACATTAGAAATCACCCAACGGTATCGTATTCGAATAGAAAACTAGGAAGGATTATCCACACCAGAAAGGTGAGGGTTTGAAGCTGGTCTGTAAACATTATCACAATACCCTTCTGCTGCTATAAGATATTTTTCTTAATTTTGATTTACTTAACTTCAATATATATGTTTATGTAACAGGATATCTTGATTTCTTTAAATTTTGGTTCATAAATTTAATTTTTACTAGGGTAAATTTTTATTTATTTTTTCAATAAATTGCAATTCTTTGTAAATTTATAAGTTCTATTTATATGTGGGTCACCTTGTTTATTGGACCCACTAGTGAAGATTTATTTAGAAAAAATGCTTAATGGTTTTTTGTAAAATTCAAAGTGCAATGGAAAGTGTGGTCATTTCTTGTTTTCTATTATATTATTATTTTAAGATGACCTCCCATGTCTAAGATTTTGATTTTATTGGACATTTTAAGGTGACCTGCAATGACAAGTTAATTTATTGGATTATGGTTGAATTTGGATGTATGCTGTAAATATTTTAGTATATTTAAAAGTTTCAAATTATAAATACCTTTTTAATGTGATTACATTTTGTTTAGGACCCCAAATTAGGATATAGATTAGCTTCAATTTATATAACTCTTTTATTAAGGGGGAAAGATTTTATTTTGTACA